>OZ020305.1:35696250-36292500 GCA_963971305.1 Arcuatula senhousia
ATGGTCTTGTTTAGATTATCCTATAGGTCATACAATTTTGAATTCTTGAGGTTTTTTTTCTTTATTTAATGCATTTGATGAACGTTCACAAAACAGATGTTGTATGAGAATGAAGGAAATATTTGAAATACATCACGTTTACACATGAACATGTATCTTCATGAGATACATGTATAGCAAAGTAAGTTTTTAATGAAATCTGCTAACTGTATATAAAGTGTACTTCTAAAACGTCAAAGCATATTGATATTTGATACACACACAACTTTCTGATCTTTTTTCCAGAGGATTAGCCTGTGATGCCTGCCATTTATGTCCTGCAGGGACCTTGCATATTGATATTTGATACACACACAACTTTCTGATCTTTTTTCCAGAGGATTAGCCTGTGATGCCTGCCATTTATGTCCTGCAGGGACCTTGCATATTGATATTTGATACACACACAACTTTCTGATCTTTTTCCAGAGGATTAGCCTGTGATGCCTGCCATTTATGTCCTGCAGGGACCTATGGTAATGAGACTGGTCTAAGTGACTGTCCAGCATGTCTCCCAGGGACTTTCTCAAGTTCATTAGGATCTTTAAATTGTACAGAATGCCAACCAGGACATTTCAATGCTAAAAAGAATTCAAGTAGTTGTACTGCTTGTGGTTTGGGGACAGTGTGCAAGTAAGACTTGTATTTTACAAATTCATATGCATGTACTTAGCATGCTTAGTGCATTAGTACTTTTCCTTTAAAAAAATCATTCTACATGTTCTAGGCAATATTTTAGATATCGGTTTCCAGTTAAGTGATATTGTTTTCCATAATCCCTTTGACAAATGGTAACATATTGATGATCAAAATAAAAAGTTCAAAGACAGTAAAAGCCCTTTAAGGACATTACAATAAGAACAAGGGGTCAGCTATTAAAAAAAACAACAAAAAATCCCCAAAAATATATAATAGAACAACCATAAAATATAAATTACACAGTATTTTAAATTTCATAGTCAACATTTAGATAATGTTCCAGCAAAAAGTACCAGTATTAAGCTCTTCTATACTACAATTGTATACTGTTATGATAAAAAGGGATAAAATATTGTTATTTAAGGGGAAGTAAACATTTTTTTAAGGCATACATATTACTTCCTCCTTTTTAGCTCACCTGGCCAAAGGCCATGTGAGCTTATGCCATCACTATGCGTCCGTCGTCGTCTGTCGTCGTCCGTCGTCCGTTAACAATTTCAAAAATCTTCTCCTCTGAAACCACTGAACCAATTTAACAGAAACTTGGCAGGAATGATATATGACATGTTGGCAACAAACGATCCTCATTTTGAAATGCTTTGATAAAAAACATGGCCGCCGTTGCTAAAAATAGACTAGGGGGGTCAGACTACTGTTTTTGGCTTATAAATCAAAAAGTATAAGAGATAGAGGAAATCTGAGGCCACGCTACTGATTCAGCATCAAAAGCTCTACAAAAGTCTCCATTTGGTCAAAGTTGTCAGATGACCCCTTATAGGGGTTACGGCCCCTTAAAGGTGAAAAATAGCATTTTTTCATGTTTTTGGCCTACAGAATGAAAACTATTGCAGATAGAGATTAGCTGTTGCTTGCTTAAATGTTCAGCTCATTTAACTCTACAAAAGTCTCCATAGGGTCGAAGTTGTCAGATGACCCCTTATAGGGGTTACGGCCCCTTAAAGTTGAAAAATAGCCATTTTTCATGTTTTTGGCCTACATTTGAAAACTATTGCAGATAGAGATTAGCTGTTGCTTGCTTAAATGTTTAGCTCATTTAGCTCTACGAAAGTCTCCATAGGATCGAAGTTGTCAGATAACCCCTTATAGGGGTTACGGCCCCTGAAAAATGGCATTTTTTCATGTTTTTGGCCTACAGAATGAAAACTATTGCACATAGAGATTAGCTGTTGCTTGCTTAAATGTTCAGCTCATTGAGCTCTACAAAATTCTCCATAGGGTCGAAGTTGGCAGATGACCCCTTATAGGGGTTACGGCCCCTGAAAAATAGCGATTTTTCATGTTTTTGGCCTACAGAATGAAAACTATTGCAGATAGAGATTAGCTGTTGCTTGCTTAAATGTTCAGCTCATTTAGCTTTACTAAATTCTCCATAGGGTTGAAGTTGTCAGATGATCCCTTATAGGGGTTACGGCCCATGAAAAATAGCCATTTTTCATGTTTTTGGCCTACAGAATGAAAACTATTGCAGATAGAGATTAGCTGTTGGTTGCTTAAATGTTCAGCTCATTTAGCTCTACAAAAGTCTTCATAGGGTCGAAGTTGTCAGATGACTCCTTATAGGGGTTATGGCCCCTTATAGGTGAAAAATGGTGTTTTTGGCCTATAGAATGAAAACTATTGCAGGTAGAGAAAAGCTGTTGCTTGCTTAAATGTTCAGCTCATTTAGCTCTACAAAAGTATAGGGTCAACATCAAGACCAGGTGAGCGATTCAGGCTCCTGGGAGCCTCTTGTATCAATTTTATATCATTTTTTATCAAACTTCCGGCAAATGTAACCCTATCTTTAACATTCTTCTAATATGGGACGCAGTCCCACATATGTAGAAACTTCCCAAAACTAATGGTTTGTTTTTTCTTCCAAACCGGATATGCCGAGTGCGCGCAAGCGCACTAGGCACGAATTTCTATGGGGCCAGAAATTCGATGCTTTTCTTGGAATAAATTTTAAAATTGACAGATTTAATAACCACAGTTAAATTTCTTTTTAAAATAGACAGGAGAATACGGATGGAAAGTCAAAACTAACACTTTAAATATATTTTTCAAGGAAACTCTCGTTGTCAAAGAGATGAAATGATCTCGCCAAGTTCTCGCGAGAATGGTCATTGTGAACAGGTGCGTTGTTAGGAACAATCTGTTTACCAAATTGAATTTATGGCGATGTTTAAACAATAACAATAAAAGATATATAAAGCTTTACAACACTGAATAGTAAAAAAGAAGGTCTTACCTTAGGCTTAGCTGATCATGGAGATTTTTTAATCAATCCTGTGCATGTTTTTTTCCAAAATCCTGATTGAAACAAGTCGTCATTTTCTGCCAGGTTTTTATATCGATCTTCTCCACCCAATACTTCTAAAAATATATATTGGTATACAGAAAATCACCCAAAACCTGACAGAGAAAAGGTTGCTTTGTTTACTTCTGCAAAATTCTGCTGAGGCGCGAAATACTCTGACCTGGAAATGACGTCATGGATAACGTAACATCAAAAGAAGGCTATTTCGTCCCGTCAACGTCATCCTATTATATTTTGAAACTATTTTAGAATGTTACAAATATTTGTAATTTGCACAAATAATTCGATATTTGTAATTATTAGTTATTGATCAATTAATGACATTTTTGGCAACTATTTTCTAAAGCTGCGTCCCATTTTAGGTTGCACCTATTATCATATTAGAAGATAATGAGATGTCACATTTCATTATCTTCTTTAAAAAATTGTCGACTGATCTAGATTAAATTTTTGCCAATGATGAAAGTGGTGAGTGCTAGATAATGATTTTTTCCTTCCTCCACCCTCTGATTGCACCTTTTGTACACCTCTGCTTCTCTTTTTCAACATGCCTGTTAAGTGTAACCACTGTTTAACTGTTTAATGTAATGAGTAAATTTTTACAAAGAAGAAGACTTTAAAAGCAGACTTAAAAATAAAAGGAACTTCCCCAACTGCATGTGATTAGGTTTGTCAGTTACCTGCCCAAGGTTGGTGGTTTCCTCCAGGTACTCTGGTTTCCTCCACCATTAAACTCACCGCCCTACATGGCCTAGGTGCGTTGATAAAGGGTGTTAAACACCAACACACACACACACACACACACACATACATAAAAGAAGAACATCATATAAAGGGACACAAATAATTTTATTTCAACCAGGGGGAGATAACTTGATTCTTACATATTTTAATTTATGGAGCAAACATTGAGCAGTAGTATTAAAGCCCAATTAAGCTGGCTCACTAATGCTGTAAACATAGTTATTTCCTCTATATTTGTTGTCAATGAACATGTACAAAAACAGTACACACTAAAAGTAATGTGTAATTCAATGAACATGTGCAAAAATAGTATACACTTAAAGTACTATGTAAATCAATGAACGTGTACAAAAACAGTACACACTAAAAGTAATATGTTAATCAATGAACATGTACAAAAACAGAACACACTAAAAGAAGTAAGTAAATCAATGAACATGTACAAAAACAGTTCACACTAAAAGTAATATGTAAATCAATAAAAATGTACAAAAACAGTACACATCAAAAGTAATAAGTAAATCAATGAACATGTACAAAAAACAGTACACACTTAAAGTAATATGCAAATCAATGCACATGTACAAAAACAGTACACACTAAAAGTAATAAGTAAATGAATGAACATGTACAAAAGCAGTACACACTAAAAGTAATATGTAAATCAATGAAAATGTACAAAAACAGTACACATTAAAAGTAATAAGTAAATCAATGAAAATGTACAAAAAACAGTACACACTTAAAGTAATATGCAAATCAATGCACATGTACAAAAACAGTACACACTAAAAGTAATATGTATAAAATCAAGGTATGATAAACGAAAACCATGAAAATAGATTACTGCAAAGAATCATTTTACTGAATGTATGAAAAGTTTGCAGCTGCTTAAGTTAATACATTTACAGGTTAGCTTTTAGTTCATTTACAATGGTAAATATTATGGGGCAAATCCAGAAATGTATTAGAGGGGAGTTCCACATGCAGTCAACTGTGGATAAAATGGGGGATCAGGTTTGAAGAAAATTTGAACCATATAACAAAATTTTCAATTGAAATGAGGGTCCCAACCTTTAGATCTTCAACTGTTTAAATGTTTAAAAAACAATTATGCCCCATCTACAAAAATAGGGGGCATATAGTGTTTTGGTCAGGTTGTCCATCCTTCCCAAATGTTTTGAGATGGTGCATTATGTCTTTCGACATATTTTTTGTTTATATAATTATTTTGTTTATTTTCAGTGCAACAAGATGTACAGAATGTGATATATGTTCTGAAGGGTTTGAGGCAGATGGTGTTGGATTATTAACATGTTCAAAATGTCAACCAGGTATTTATAATTAAGAATATTGTGGATTCATTTAAATTCATTTAAATTTTTCTGGATCCAAATTTTCGTGGTTTGATGAAAAAAGATTAGTTTGTGGGTACCGATTTTCATGGTTTGATGAAAAATGATCATCCTGTAGGTACCGATTCTCATGGTTTGATGAAAAAGGAACAGTTTGTGGGATTCTCTTATTTATGGTTCTGAAGTCTCCAGCATACAGACACATGTTAAATTTCCATTTCATCGGTTATCAATTTCAAGGGGTTAGGCCACCCACAAAACATAAAAATTGATAACCCACAAATAATGATAAAACACATGTACAGTAATAAAAAAATAAAAAATAGGTGCTGTGTAATCATTTAATCTCCTGGGGCTTAATTTTATGGTTTCCTAAAATTGACATTTTTTTTGATTTTTGAAATATCATTTAATTCTTATTTTTGGGGTTAATTGGCAAACACAAACAGTAGTAGCCCACTAATAATAATGAAACCACAGTGTTTGTAAAAAGGAGGATGAACTGAAGTGCTCATGAAAGGTAGGCATTTCTTGATTGTTGCTGTCATTTTTTTAAGTCTCTGTAACAAGTTAGGGTAATTTTTATCACATTTTGTACTTTTGATATAATATACTGCTTTTTTTGCTTTGAGTGTAAAATTTGAGATTAGGAATAACCTTTGCATGTTGTTTCTAATTGCTAAATGAATTTATATTGTTGTTAATTTTTTCTGAAGGTTCTTACAAAGAAAAGGCTGGTAAAGACTTGTGTGCAGAATGCCCCGATGGGACTTTTAACATCAAATTTGGATCTACGACACACACAGATTGTATAACATGTCCTCAAGGAAAATTCTGTCCTGTAAGTAATGATATGTTCTATAAATATTTATGTCTCCCAAACGAAGTTTGGAGACATTATGTTTTTGCTCAGTTCTTATTATTCTTATTATTATTTTTCTTCTTTCCGGGCGCGATTTTTCGAACACTTGTGTGCACTGTTTCTCAGAAACCGTTGGACGGAATCGTTTGATATCATATGACTTGAAAGGCCCATATTCGTAGATGCGCCTCCTGAAAAAAAAATTTCAATATGTTGATGGGAACATGGGTTTTGGGGGTCTCAAAAGGGGGTGGGGTTGCAAAATTTTACTATAGAAGTCTATGGGAAAAGTGATATAACTTAATATGCGATCTTAACTTTGAAATACTCACTTAACTTGGATATCTAAGTAAATGTAGTGGCAAGGTATTATGGTAAACCCTCCGTTTCGTTGTCTTAAGTGGGGGGGGGGTCATGCCCCACCCCTTCAAATAACAAAACACTTTATATTTTGAAAACCATTGAGAGCCCCACCCTATAACCATATATATTATTACTCCTTATGATAAAACAAACCATTTGGGTCCACAAGGGGGGGTCTGAGGGGGGTCATGCCCCACCCCCTCAAATGATATAATACTAAATATTCTGAAAACCATTGAGATCCCCACCCTATAACCATATATATTATTACTCCTTATGATAAGACCAATCATATGGTATTGTAGGGGGGTCTGAGGGGGGGTCATGCCCCACCCCCTCAAATGATAAAATACTAAATATTCTGAAAACCATTGAGATCCCCACCCTATAACCATATATATTATTACTCCTTATGATAAGACCAATCATATGGTATTGTAGGGGGGTGTGAGGGGGGTCATGCCCCACCCCCTCAAATGATAAAATACTAAATATTCTGAAAACCATTGAGATCCCCACCCTATAACCATATATATTATTACTCCTTATGATAAGACCAATCATATGGTATTGTAGGGGGGTCTGAGGGGGGGTCATGCCCCACCCACTCAAATGATAGAATACTAAATATTCTGAAAACCATTGAGATCCCCACCCTATAACCATATATATTATTACTCCTTGTGATAAGACCAATCATATGGAATAAAATGATGTTTATGTTTTATGTTTATGTTATGGTATTGTAGGGGGGTGTGAGGGGGGTCATGCCCCACCCCCTGAAATGATAAAATACTAAATATTCTGAAAACCATTGAGATCCCCACCCTATAACCATATATATTATTACTCCTGATGATAAGACCAATCATATGGTATCATAGGGGGGTCTGAGGGGGGTCATGCCCCACCCCCCTCAAATGATAAAATACTAAATATTCTGAAAACCATTGAGATCCCCACCCTATAACCATATATATTATTACTCCTTATGATAAGACCAATCATATGGTATCGTTGGGGGGTCTGAGGGGGGTCATGCCCCACCCCCCTCAAATGATAAAATACTAAATATTCTGAAAACCATTGAGATCCCCACCCTATAACCATATATATTATTACTCCTTATGATAAGACCAATCATATGGTATCGTAGGGGGGTGTGAGGGGGGTCATGCCCCACCCCCTCAAATGATAAAATACTAAATATTCTGAAAACCATTGAGATCCCAACCCTATAACCATATTTGTTATTACTCCTTATGATAAGACCAATCATATGGTATCATAGGGGGTTTGAGGGGAGTCATGCCCCACCCCCTCAATTGATAAAATACTAAATATTCTGAAAACCATTGAGATCCCCACCCTATAACCATATATATTATTACTCCTGATGATAAGACCAATCATATGGTATCATAGGGGGGTCTGAGGGGGGTCATGCCCCACCCCCTCAAATGATTAAATACTAAATATTCTGAAAACTTTTGACATCCCCACCCTATAACCATATAAATTATTACTCCTTATGATAAGGCAAATCATTTAATATTAAAGAGTTAAATGACTTGTGTTAATAAAACCCCTGCCCAATTTTGTTTCCATGAAGTTCTGAAAATGCATTTAAAGGCATTTCCATGATTTTGCTTACCCCTGGGATTTTTGTAAAACTTGTATTTTAGGGAACACCCTGTCCAAATTTTTCACATGAGATGAAAGGGACTTCGTTTTGGAGACATTCGAAACTGCATCCAGTTTCAATTATACCTTGTTTTTTATTCATTTTGAAATTTTCCCTAAATGTAGTTTTGTGTGTGTGTGTGTGTGTGTTGGTGTTTAATGCCCTTTATCCACACACCTGGGCCATGTAGGGCGGTCAGTTTTATTGGTGGAGGAAACCGGAGTACCCAATGGCAACCACCGACCTTGAGCAGGTAACTGACAAACCTAATCACATACAATTAGGGAAGTCCCTTTTTTGTTAAATACCAATGGGACTCGAACACCAGCTGAGAGGTGATCAGCTAGTGATCAATCATGTCAATAGTGTGGTACAAATGTATTTTATCCAGCAACTTAGACCACTTGGCCACCCAGGCCCCTAAATGTAGTTTTCAACATTTCTCAAATTTGATAACACTATACATAATCTACCAATATTTCTCCAGTTTAAAATTCTACTTTAATATAGCAGAAATTAATTAACTGCAAAAAACCCACATCACAGCAAATTGAATTTGAATGCTTTTTGTTCAATAAGTTTTTAAAGGCATTATTGTCTACCAAAATCTTTTTTTTTCATACCCAATTTTTTAATGTCATTTGGACCAACAGGTAATAAAAGAAAACTTTGAATATCAATTTGTTACCAAATTTGCCTTAAACTTACTTTATTTCACTTAAAAGTTTTCGACCATATTGATTGATTATTTATTTTCATTCGTGACGACAGATATATTTTTAGTGTATTTAATGCGGCCATCAATCGGGATCTCAGATGTTTTGTTCCTGAAGACTTTAATTTGGTGACAAATTTAACAAATTCAATTTAAACTGACTAAATCATCTTCATTGACCATGTTTATTATATTCGAGCCATAAATGTCATTTTCTTTGTTTAGCCAACTTGGCTTCATCGCCGTGAATATTTCTAAAGGCTAATTCTACACACAGTGTACTAGCCGCAATTTTGAACAAGCAAAGTTTATAAACAAAATCAAAAACAGTGTGCATGCTAAAGGCGGGATTAATCTCATGAATATGAATTATTGTAACGCTTTACAAATATTATTTAGTGATTATTAAATATCAATTTTTAGATTAATTTGGTACCATAGCGGTACTTTTGTTCTTCAAATGTTTAAAATTAGACAAAACAAGTTGTCTGTTGGCCTTTTTTAGTTAGTACAAAAAAATATTTTTTGTAGACAATATCCCTTTAATATGATGAAGATTACAATATTTTTCACTATAAGATTTCACTTTAAGTTTATATTTTAAACTCATTTCTGCACTGTGCATATTAGGACTTTAAGTCTTGCCAATAGAAGGCTTTAATGCTTGTTATTTATTAAAAAGCTCAAACTTGGGGTACACAGAGGAAAATCCTGAAAACTGTCACAATTTGCCATGGCTTACTTGTAACTTTATTAAAGTTTTAGTTGACAAGTGATTTTTATGCCCCTTGGGGACATGTTGGAGGGAATAAACCTATACTCATGTCCATCCCTCTGTCTGTCTGTACAAACTTTGATAAAGCGTTTCTCAGAAACTGTGCTAAGTAAAGAGTGATTTGAAGTTTGGCATGGTGGTTCAGTATGAAAAGCTGTATGTTGTAAGCCATTTTAAGATCTAATGGACTTCTACTTCTTGTTTTGGGTGCGATGACAATATGTAGTGCCCTTTGGACACATCCTTCTATATTTTTTTCTTTGAGAAAGCCATAAAAGTCTTGTTTATTTCTAATTTATACTTTCAGTCTACAGGGGATGAACCTCAGTCCTGCCCAGAGAAAGCCCTGTGTCCTGCTGGTTCGAGTTCTCCACAGTTCTGTAATACTTTATTCCAACCGAACAAGAACAAAATGATTTGTCAGGTGACAGTTGGGTTCATAGTGGTGATAGGAGCAGCAGCCTTAGGTAACATAATTTCATTGTTTCTGTTTGACGGGTAGGACAGGTTTGAATTCTGTTGTTTATCTGACCAAGTACTATAAACATACTTTTTTGCACTATTTTACGATTAACTCAAGACCACTGGTATCTAGTAGTTTACTAATTTCATACAAATTATTTCTTTTTCGTTGGTATTTAATTTTGCAAAAGATGTGCAAAATCCATGAAAAATACCTCATAAAAATAAGTATGTTTTTAGAATCTCATTAGTATTACCTCCTTCTGAGTCTGTTTATTAAATATGATGAACCTTAACATGAATTATAAGAAAACAATTATAGTTTCAACAGGTCCTAAAACTTTGTATGTATTTGGAATACTTTTAAAATTTGAATGTATAAATTTATTATGTTAACTATTGGTATGATAAAGGCTCATAAAGCTATGCATATTTATTTATTGTAATTATATATTTTACCCCCAAAAAATTCATGATAAGGTTAAATGTTTATAGAAATCCTATGTCCTCAAATAATTTTTCTTCAATGACAAAAAGCAGGAAGTACAAAATGTGTTTAAACATACATAACTGATGAATTGTGTTTAGACGTAGATTTTGCATCAGTAAGTGGATCAAATGATTCCTCAAAAATTGATACTTATTTTTTTCAACATGCAAGCTTTAGCAAACAAAAATCCTGAAGTTCACCGCTTGATTTGTCAATTTGTTTAAATTTTTCTTTTTCAGTTGTATTAATCATATTGGTTGTTGTTGTGGTCAGATGTAGAAGTTATCGTAAATTGAAGACTGCTGAAGAAAGGGAACCTCTTACCAAATCGGGGACTCATATCTACACAGGGCTTTGATCATATGAGATATCATGTGATTTGATCATTCAAACACCACTCAAGATAAACTGCTTTAAAATTGGTACTAGATAAAATACTCATAAATGTTAGTATTGGTGCATTATTATTTGTAGGGTATTTGTATATTAGACCACAATTTTATATTTGAGGGATGGGATATTCATATATAATTGATCAATGCAACTTAAAAAATATATTATGTGGTTTTCTTTCATATTTGCATGTTTCAATCACAATGGTTAATTCTATTTCTTGTACTGTGGATTCATTTATTGTGGGTACCAAATTTTGTGGTTTGATGAAAATTTATAAGTTCCGTAGATTCTTAAATTTGTGGTTCTGAAGTCCGCAGCATTAAGTTCAATGTTATATTTCCTTTTTGTGGGGTATCAAATATCCTGGGTCAAGGTCATCCATGAAAACAATGAAAAATTTATACCCCATGAATAGTAATGAAACCACAGTATACAATAATGATTGGAATTTGGTTGAGAGCTTTATGCTGGTACCATTTAGAGGGGAAAGCATTGGGCTGTTGCTGTGAACAATCTTGCAGGGCTGCCAACTTTTGAAATTTTGAAATTGGGTGTTTAAGTATTTCTCTGTTGTTTCATATATTATTCATTATAAATAAAGACCTAAAATATTATATTCATTATGAAATAATTACATTTACCGTGCATATAATTAAAATGCAGTCATTCTATTGGTTAATTGACACCTTGAATTGTCTTTCATACCTCGATGAAATGTCACTTAAATCACATGGCCGTAGCCAGGTCATGACCTTACTATATGCACAACTAAAATTTGTTAGTATCCAGGTAAATACTTACAACTTGAGTTCGCATTTGGATATCAATGCACAAATATAAAATACAGGAATATATACCACAAAACAAAACGAAAAATCAGTAACTAGCACACTTCATTCAAAATTTGCTATGGTCAACTGTTTTACACGCCAATGAAACATCAAAATACAAACATTCAATTCTTAAATAAAGACTAAAAAATCAGGAAAACCCATGAAAATCTAAAAAGTTGGCAGACGTGAACTTGGTTGGTATAAAAACAATTATTATTATCTCCCCTGGAAACCTTAGGTCTACTAAACACTGTGTGTACATACATTTTAAGAGAGTCGAATTTACAACAAATGATGGATTAGAAATTGAGCCAAGAAATTAAAATGGAGATATGTTAATGTTAAGAATGTTATGATCATGCATTGAATTAATTGTGTAATGAATGAATAATGTTTAACAACTCAGTAATAACAATGACCAAAAGAAGATATATAGATGTGGAATAAGTGTTCGTGACATAACCTATAATATTAAAGATAATTTAAAAGATCCACAATGGAAATGTTGTTACAACAAGTAATCATGCATAAATGCTGTTAGACTAAAATGAAAAGCTGTACAATCAAATGTTTATTATGTAAAATTCATAGATATTCAAGCAGTAACCTTATATGTGTACTAAACTTTGTAAAAATGATATATATGGTGCTATTTTAATTATTGTAAATGTGTATGTAAAATTTAGCATGATTGTAAATATGATGTATAATTTTATAGTATAATCGTAAATGCACATGTATAATTAAGAATGATCCTAAATATGTATAACATTGTGTCATTTATTTTAATCAAAAGAGTTGAAAATCTATGCCTCAAAAAGAGTTAAAGTGGGGTACATATTATCATTGTTTTTGTCTCGCCTGCGACGAATAGTTGCGGAAGGCGAGACATAGGAATTACTTTCCGGCGGCGGCGTCGGCGTCGTAAACTTTTTTGTAAGACTTTTGTGGACAATGAATTGCTTGAAAAGTATAATAGCTAGGCATCTGATATTTGGTATACAGACAGTTCAGGTTATGGTCTAAGCAACTGTCACCATGCCATGTGACCCTGACCCAATTTTCATGCTCCAGTGACTCTGTGAACTTTAATAGGTCTTTTTTCAGGCCGTTAACTTTTTTGTAAGACTTTTGTGGACGATGAATTGCTGGAAAAGTATATTAGCTAGGCATCTGATATTTGGTATACAGACAGTTCAGGTTATGGTCTACACAACTGTCACCATGTTTTGTAACCCTGACCCCATTTTCACGCTCCAGTGACTCTGTGAACTTAGGTCTTTTTTCAGGCCGTAAACATTTTTGTAAGACTTTTGCGAACGATGAATTGATGGAAGTATATTAGCTAGGCATCTGATATTTGGTATACAGACAGTTCAGGTTATGGTCTACGCAACTGTCACCATGCCATGTGACCCTGACCCCATTTTCACGCTCCAGTGACCCTGTGAACTTAGGTCATTTTTCAGGCCGTAAACTTTTTTGTAAGACTTTTGTGGACGATGAATTGCTGGAAAAGTATATTAGCTAGGTATCTGATATTAGTTATACAGACAGTTTAGGTTATGGTCTACGCAACTGTTACCATGCAATGTGACCATGGCCCCATTTTCACACTTAAATGACTGTGAACTTAGATCTTTTTTCCGGCCAAAAAACTTTTTTGTAAGACTTTTATGGACCATGAATTGCTGGAAAGTTATAATAGCTAGGCATCTGATATTGGGTAAACAGACAGTTGCGGTTATGGACAAGGCAACTGTCACCATGCCATGTGACCATGGCCTCATTTTTACGCTCCAGTGACTCTGTGAACTTAGGTCATTTTTCAGGCCGTAAACTTTTTTGTAAGACTTTTGTGGACGATGAATTGCTGGAAAAGTATATTAGCTAGACATCTGATATTAGTTATACAGACAGTTAAGGTTATGGTCTACGCAACTGTTACCATGTAATGTGACCATGGCCCCATTTTCACGCTTTAATGACTGTGAACTTAGGTCTTTTTTCAGGCCAAAAAACTTTTTTGTAAGACTTTTATGGACGATGAATTGCTGGAAAGTTATAATAGCTAGGCATCTGATATTGGGTAAACAGACAGTTGCGGTTATGGACAAGGCAATTATCACCATGCCATGTGACCATGACCTCATTTTTACGCTCCAGTGACTCTGTGAACTTAGGTCTTTTTTTTCAGACAGAAAACTTTTTGTAATACTAAGACCAGGTTGGAGACTTAGGATAACACTGGAAGGGGTCAACTTCCCCAAAGTCATTCACAACCAGTCTTTGGGACTTATTAGACTCAAGGACGTCCACAATTGTTCCTATACAATCAATCGAAGATAAATTCCACTTTTAACAAATATTTATTATGGCTTCTGCTGAACAATTTAAATACAAGTAGTGGATGTTGCCAGGACGGTCTCTGGCTTCCAACTCTCTTATCAAACTAAACATTTTACAATATATACTTTTAGCTATATCAATTAAAAGGAAGTATTAAAAGATGTAAATATTTAACAATACAAAAAAGTCTTCAGGCATGAAACATCAAAAGGTAAATTACATAATCAATTAATCTACTTAATTGTCCATTAGCACTTATTGTCAATTTTCAAGTATGACAAGTTAATCCCCTTTTACTAAAATATATATGTTTTATCAATAAATAATCCAAATTATAAAACCAATAAAATTGTCACTTAGAAAGAATTTAGAATTAAAGATTGTCCTACAATATCCTGGTGACAATACTTGTGTGGACAATGGATTGCTTGAATAGTATAATAACTAGGCATCTGTTTTTAGGTATACAGACACTTTTTGTGTTTATATCAAGAAATGAAAGCTTAGGTAGTTGATTTTAGTGATGGTGCCGGCAGGCGAGACATACTTTTAGTGGCCACACTTGTTAATAGGTTAAGCAAACTTCGTATTTTTATTCTGATAAATGAAAAAAATTAAATTGCTTTGAATTAGTGAATACACATTTGTTCCCAATACATAAAATTGATGCCAAATTTAAGTACGAAAAGAAAGTTATATATGCTTTACATGTACATGTATAAGGCTGCAATGATTTCAAAATTTTTAAAATTTTCTTATAAGGTCTGAAAAATAATATAATAATTTGAAAACTCTTTATAGATTTTTAGACTTTTCTGCTACAATGTATTAGCTGATATATTAGTACATTTTGTCAATTAAAAGTTCTGTAATAATATTACAGAATTTTAGCTGATATATATTTTGTCATTTTAAAATTCTGTTATTACAGGATTTTAAATTGACAAAATGTACTAATATATCAGCTTAAGACATTATGCTCAAATGCATATTCTTATAGTTTATTTATCATGTAATTTTGCTTTAAGTGACAGTAATATTATAATTTTCAATTGTATTTAAATTATTTATTGTACATGTATATTTTTATGAGATTGCTTAAATTTCTTTCTGTGTAAAGCAAAAATTAAATTTTTAATTGTTATGTTAGATATTATGTATCAAAACATTTGTTATTGATTATATTTTTATGTGTTATTTGAGCATTCCAGGAATGAGATATTCCAAATAAATTATACATTTTAAGATTATATTATTAGTATTTTTCCTCCTTGATCACTTCAATTTAGTAACATTGTCAAGGTATTGCAGGTATTGAAGGTGATTTAATAAGTGTCAAATTCGAAATTTCATTTTGAAAGCTCACCTAGCCATATAGGAGTTATTTCCTATTTTATCTCACCTGAATCAAAGGTTCATGTGAGATTGTATCTGTTTTTGTCTGTCCTCTGTTCACAAACTTTTCTTCTTCAATGAAATTACTGTTGATACTTTGATGAAGATTGGTATGATTGATTCTTAAGGTATCCTGCACAAAATTTGGGTTTTGATTTTTTATGCCCCATCTACGAAAGTAGAGGGGCATATAGTGTTCGGGTCCGTTCTTCCATCTGTCCGTCCGTCTGTTCGTCCGTTTGTTTGTCTGTCCCAAATCCCCCTAAATTCCCACTTACTTACAAATGCCACATCAATCATATTGGTATGGTAGGTGCACCAAGTGATGCTAAGATCAATGCATGCTTTGGATGCTGGATGTGACCTATATTTTCCTCATGAATGACCACTTTCAGAAGAATGGTTAAAAGTGTATTCCCACTAACTGACAAATGCCACATCAATCATATTGGTATGGTAGGTCCATTTAGTGATGCTAAGCACCATGCATGCTTCGGATGCTGGATGAAACCTATATTTTCCGCATGAATGACCTTTTTCAGAAGAATGGTTTTAGTCTGTTCTCACTTACTGACAAATGCCACATCAATGATATTGGTATGGTAGGTGCACCTAGTGATGCTAAGCACAATGCATGCTTCAGATGCTGGATTTGACCTATATTTTCTGCATGGATGACCTCTTACAGAAGAATGGTTAAAGTCCATTCCCACTTACAGACATGTGGCACATCAACTATATTGGTATGGTAGGTGCTTCTAGTGATACTAAGCAGAATGTATGCTTCAGATGCTGGCTGGGACCTATATTTTCTGCATTAATGACCACTTATAGAAGAATTGTTAAAGTCCATAAAATTATACTCTTGGAACAACATCATAGTTTACTTATTGCGGAAGAAAAAAATGTTTCGAGATGGGGCATTATGTCTGTTTGACATAATTATTCTTGTTTAACCTTCAAAAGCAGGGTCACTGTTAATAAAAAATATGCAACGTATCGTAAAATCACTTCAAATGTCATGTAACAGAGAAACTAATGAAGAAAGGAATCCTTTTATAAAATGGTCAATGCTTGGTAAGCGGGCAGGTGGAAAAAATATTTTTTTAACAGTTTTCTCAGGAATTACGTGCAGCTCTCTGTAAGAATTAGGCAATATTGAAAAATTTTAAATCATGATTTTAAAAACACACGGTTTTGACAATGAAAGGGCATTCAAAAAAGCCTTCTAATGAAGAAACAGTCATTAGTTGTTGTCTTGAGTGTCAGAGGATGGAAACAAAATTATGTTAAAATAATAGAGATTTTAGCTGACTTTACAGAGTTATCTCCCTTTAATTGAAATTTTATATGCATTTCAACCAAAATATATCTCAAATTACTGACACTTTTGAGTCGTGCCAATTCATTTTTGGTGTCTTTTAAAGCATTTTGAACAGTATTGTGAAGTCAAACCCGTGTGTTTTTTAAAACATGATTCACCCGTTGCCTGATTCTTACAGAGAATAGCACTTAAATAAACAATCTTTTGATGAAGTACATATGTATGCAGCATTATAAAACATGTATTGCCATATTGTTGGATTTGATTTCAGGCCTGTCGCTTCTATACTTCATTAACTTTTGACACTGAAGGTCAATGGTTGAACATTTTTATGGCCCGACCACGTATGTGGATCAGCCATATAGTTTTACCCTTTTCCGTCCGTCCGTCCGTATGTCCGTCCGTAACCCTTTGGTTAAGTTCTTGGTTAAGGTCCATTATCTGGATACTAGATGTTGGGGGTCAATGATATTTCACCACCAGAAGGGTCTTGGGTAGGTCTACACCACCCACTAGAAATTAGGTCACTGTGACCTATATTTTATGCATGAACGACTTTGGTTAAGTTCTTGGTTTAGGTCCATAACTTGGATACTAGATGTTGGGGGGTCAATGATATTTCACTACTAGATGTGTCTTAGGTAAGGTGACACCACCCACTAGAAATAAGGTCACTGTGACCTATATTTTAGGCATGAATGACTTTGGTTAAGTTCTTGGTTGAGGTCCATATCTCAGATACTAGATGTTGATGGTCAATGTTATTTCACCACTAGATGTGTCTTGGGTAACATGTCACCATCAAATAAAAGTTAGGTCACTGTGATCCATATTTTATGCATGAACGACTTCGGTTAAGTTCTTGGTTAAGGTCCATAACTTGGATACTAGATGTTGGGGGTCAATTATATTTCACCACTTGGGTAAGGTGACACCATCCACTACAAATGAAGTCACTGTGACCTATATTTTATGCATGAATGACGAATACTACATGTTAGGGGTCAATAATATTTCACAACTTGATGAGTCTTGGTAACATGGCACCACCCACCAGAAATAAGGTCATAGCGACCTATGTTTAACACATGAACACTTTTGATCAATTTCTTGGTAAAGGTCCATATCCCATAAATACACATTGAGGGTCAATGATAATTTCCTTAACTTCTGGTCTTTTTTAAAAATTTTCAACCAGGGGGAGATAATTCACAATATCAGGTAATTTTAGATGACTTTCATTTCTTAATAAGCATAATGAACGTAACATTATTCTTCAATTGAAATGGTAATTGTTGAAAATACTTGCTTTTTGTAAAGTTCTGTGGAAAAAGGAGAAAAAAAACTACAGAAAATGAAAAAAAAAGCAGTGTGTGGTGGTGAGGATTACAACCACTCGTTGTTGTTTAATATAGTGCCTTTTTGGTGTACAAATTTTTCATTTTCTGTTCCGTCGCCGGTAATGAGCATGGTTCGTTAACAAATTCTTAAGGTAAATAAATTTGCAACAGTTGACGGAGGTGAAAGTTGAATAACATAAATAACTTGTCAAAGGGGATAGGGGTATTTAATAAAGGGTTTGGTAAAAAAGTCATTGTTTTTTATACAAATAGTAAGATTCTTTTTGTAAAATGTTAGCGGCTCTTAAAAGAGCCCTTTTCAAGGTCACATAAAAGACTGGGCCTTTGGCATTGGGATGTGCCTTGTTGAATTCTTGGTTCTTTATTCTTCTACGAATGGACTGAATTCTGGTTCTTGTCCAAATAGCTTGAATCTCAGGGCTTCGGCTTCTTTGTGCTTTTCTGTTGTATATTGGTAGTAGCTTAGCATATATGCAAAAGCGGACTAATATGTGATTTTATGACTTTTTCGGTTTTAAAACAAAATTGCTAAAAGTGTTTTCATTATCTGACAAAAAACAACAAGTGTTTTGCAATGGTATTAGGGGATCGAAAAACAACGCGCATGATTTGCACGAGCTTCTTGTTTCCTTTTTGAAATGAATCCACGCAGCCTGCATCTTTGATCTGATTTTTTACATCTGAAAACTGTCGAAAGCTTCTCCGATGCAGTTGGTGAGTCACTTTATTTATTGAAAAGCTAGTTATGTTTTTTTCTGTCAATTGAAGGATTTTGTAAGTTCAGATTTTACTGTATTTGTATTTTTGAAAATGTATAGTGAAATGAGCATGGTTCGTTAACAAATTCTTAAGGTAAATAAATTTTTAACAGTTGACGGAGGTGAAAGTTGAATAACATAAATAACTTGTCAAAGGGGATAGGGGTATTTAATAAAGGGTTTGGTAAAAAAGTCATTGTTTTTTTATACAAATAGTAAGATTCTTTTTGTAAAATGTTAGCGGCTCTTAAAAGAGCCCTTTTCAAGGTCACATAAAAGACTGGGCCTTTGGCATTGGGATGTGCCTTGTTGAATTCTTGGTTCTTTATTCTTCTACGAATGGACTGAATTCTGGTTCTTGTCCAAATAGCTTGAATCTCAGGGCTTCGGCTTCTTTGTGCTTTTCTGTTGTATATTGGTAGTACATGTTGATGACTCCTTCAAGCACGACGATTCTCATACGAAGTGGATATCTAAAACTTCGAATATTGTCTATGACGGCCTTTTCATACTTGTTCCTCAAATATTCCAGTTTGTCACTCAGAAGCAACATCTGTTGACAGGCTTTCTGGGTTTTGTTCTCTGCGTCTTGTAGCTTGGTATACAATGAGGAATCCATAGTAAAGTTGTATTATAAAGCTAGAGTTTGTTTTATTCTTTTGCGTATTCAAGTGAAAATGATGCTTTTCCTGAGAGTTAAACTACTTTATATACTGGATTCTCAGATGTCAAGATGACACGAAACATTTTCAAGAGATGAGTTTGACAGGAACGTTGTTTTCATAGCTTAAGTGGGCCCAAGCTCTCAGTTCTGTCGTTCAAAATGCACATTGCAAATAATTATCTCATAATGAGCTAATTGCTTTAATTGATGGTTGGTGATTTGAACGATATTTTTTGTATTTCATTTTATTTCCAACTTTAATTTTAAGACTAATTTCCTAAACTTCTGGTCTTTTTTAAAAATTTTCAACCAGGGGGAGATAATTCACAATATCAGGTAATTTTAGATGACTTTCAATTCTTAATAAGCATAACGAACGTAACATTATTCTTGAATTGAAATGGTTATTGTTGAAAATACTTACTTTTTGTAAAGTTCTGTGGAAAAAGGAGAAAAAAACTACAGAAAATGAAAAAAAGCAGTGTGTGGGGGTGAGGATTACAACCACTCGTTGTTGTTTAATATAGTGCCTTTTTGGTGTACAAATTTTTCATTTTCTGTTCCGTCGCCAGTACTTTTAGCATGCCGCTTGTGTTGTATTTCCTTTGGTGAGTTTCATCAAATTACCAGAAATTATTGAAATTGTCCGCGAAGCTAAGCATATTTGCAAAAGCGGACTAATATGTGATTTTATGACTGTTTCGGTTTTAAAACAAAATTGCTAAAAGTGTTTTCATTATCTGACAAAAAACAACAGGTGTTTTGCAATGGTATTAGGGGATCGAAAAACAACGCGCATGATTTGCACGAGCTTCTTGTTTCCTTTTTGAAATGAATCCACGCAGCCTGCATCTTTGATCTGATTTTTTACATCTGAAAACTGTCGAAAGCTTCTCCGATGCAGTTGGTGAGTCACTTTATTTATTGAAAAGCTAGTTATGTTTTTTCTGTCAATTGAAGGATTTTGTAAGTTCAGATTTTACTGTATTTGTATTTTTGAAAATGTATAGTGAAATGAGCATGGTTCGTTAACAAATTCTTAAGGTAAATAAATTTGCAACATTTGACGGAGGTGAAAGTTGAATAACATAAATAACTTGTCAAAGGGGATAGGGGTATTTAATAAAGGGTTTGGTAAAAAAGGCATTGTTTTTTATACAAATAGTAAGATTCTTTTTGTAAAATGTTAGCGGCTCTTAAAAGAGCCCTTTTCAAGGTCACATAAAAGACTGGGCCTTTGGCATTGGGATGTGCCTTGTTGAATTCTTGGTTCTTTATTCTTCTACGAATGGACTGAATTCTGGTTCTTGTCCAAATAGCTTGAATCTCAGGGCTTCGGCTTCTTTGTGCTTTTCTGTTGTATATTGGTAGTACATGTTGATGACTCCTTCAAGCACGACGATTCTCATACGAAGTGGATATCTAAAACTTCGAATATTGTCTATGACGGCCTTTTCATACTTGTTCTTCAAATATTCCAGTTTGTCACTCAGAAGCAACATCTGTTGACAGGCTTTCTGGGTTCTGTTCTCTGCGTCTTGTAGCTTGGAATACAATGAGGAATCCATAGTAAAGTTGTATTATAAAGCTAGAGTTTGTTTTATTCTTTTGCGTATTCAAGTGAAAATGATGCTTTTCCTGAGAGTTAAACTACTTTATATACTAGATTCTCAGATGTCAAGATGACACGAAACGATTATCAAGAGATGAGTTTGACAGGAACGTTGTTTTCATAGCTTAAGTGGGCCCAAGCTCTCAGTTCTGTCGTTCAAAATGCACATTGCAAATAATTATCTCATAATGAGCTAATTGCTTTAATTGATGGTTGGTGATTTGAACGATAATTTTTGTATTTCATTTTATTTCCAACTTTAATTTTAAGACTAATTTCCTAAACTTCTGGTCTTTTTTAAAAATTTTCAACCAGGGGGAGATAATTCACAATATCAGGTAATTTTAGATGACTTTCAATTCTTAATAAGCATAACGAACGTAACATTATTCTTGAATTGAAATGGTTATTGTTGAAAATACTTGCTTTTTGTAAAGTTCTGTGGAAAAAAGAGAAAAAAACTACAGAAAATGAAAAAAAAAGCAGTGTGTGGGGGTGAGGATTACAACCACTCGTTGTTGTTTAATATAGTGCCTTTTTGGTGTACAAATTTTTCATTTTCTGTTCCGTCGCCGGTAATGAGCATGGTTCGTTAACAAATTCTTAAGGTAAATAAATTTGCAACAGTTGACGGAGGTGAAAGTTGAATAACATAAATAACTTGTCAAAGGGGATAGGGGTATTTAATAAAGGGTTTGGTAAAAAAGTCATTGTTTTTTATACAAATAGTAAGATTCTTTTTGTAAAATGTTAGCGGCTCTTAAAAGAGCCCTTTTCAAGGTCACATAAAAGACTGGGCCTTTGGCATTGGGATGTGCCTTGTTGAATTCTTGGTTCTTTATTCTTCTACGAATGGACTGAATTCTGGTTCTTGTCCAAATAGCTTGAATCTCAGGGCTTCGGCTTCTTTGTGCTTTTCTGTTGTATATTGGTAGTAGCTTAGCATATATGCAAAAGCGGACTAATATGTGATTTTATGACTTTTTCGGTTTTAAAACAAAATTGCTAAAAGTGTTTTCATTATCTGACAAAAAACAACAAGTGTTTTGCAATGGTATTAGGGGATCGAAAAACAACGCGCATGATTTGCACGAGCTTCTTGTTTCCTTTTTGAAATGAATCCACGCAGCCTGCATCTTTGATCTGATTTTTTACATCTGAAAACTGTCGAAAGCTTCTCCGATGCAGTTGGTGAGTCACTTTATTTATTGAAAAGCTAGTTATGTTTTTTTCTGTCAATTGAAGGATTTTGTAAGTTCAGATTTTACTGTATTTGTATTTTTGAAAATGTATAGTGAAATGAGCATGGTTCGTTAACAAATTCTTAAGGTAAATAAATTTTTAACAGTTGACGGAGGTGAAAGTTGAATAACATAAATAACTTGTCAAAGGGGATAGGGGTATTTAATAAAGGGTTTGGTAAAAAAGTCATTGTTTTTTTATACAAATAGTAAGATTCTTTTTGTAAAATGTTAGCGGCTCTTAAAAGAGCCCTTTTCAAGGTCACATAAAAGACTGGGCCTTTGGCATTGGGATGTGCCTTGTTGAATTCTTGGTTCTTTATTCTTCTACGAATGGACTGAATTCTGGTTCTTGTCCAAATAGCTTGAATCTCAGGGCTTCGGCTTCTTTGTGCTTTTCTGTTGTATATTGGTAGTACATGTTGATGACTCCTTCAAGCACGACGATTCTCATACGAAGTGGATATCTAAAACTTCGAATATTGTCTATGACGGCCTTTTCATACTTGTTCCTCAAATATTCCAGTTTGTCACTCAGAAGCAACATCTGTTGACAGGCTTTCTGGGTTTTGTTCTCTGCGTCTTGTAGCTTGGTATACAATGAGGAATCCATAGTAAAGTTGTATTATAAAGCTAGAGTTTGTTTTATTCTTTTGCGTATTCAAGTGAAAATGATGCTTTTCCTGAGAGTTAAACTACTTTATATACTGGATTCTCAGATGTCAAGATGACACGAAACATTTTCAAGAGATGAGTTTGACAGGAACGTTGTTTTCATAGCTTAAGTGGGCCCAAGCTCTCAGTTCTGTCGTTCAAAATGCACATTGCAAATAATTATCTCATAATGAGCTAATTGCTTTAATTGATGGTTGGTGATTTGAACGATATTTTTTGTATTTCATTTTATTTCCAACTTTAATTTTAAGACTAATTTCCTAAACTTCTGGTCTTTTTTAAAAATTTTCAACCAGGGGGAGATAATTCACAATATCAGGTAATTTTAGATGACTTTCAATTCTTAATAAGCATAACGAACGTAACATTATTCTTGAATTGAAATGGTTATTGTTGAAAATACTTACTTTTTGTAAAGTTCTGTGGAAAAAGGAGAAAAAAACTACAGAAAATGAAAAAAAGCAGTGTGTGGGGGTGAGGATTACAACCACTCGTTGTTGTTTAATATAGTGCCTTTTTGGTGTACAAATTTTTCATTTTCTGTTCCGTCGCCAGTACTTTTAGCATGCCGCTTGTGTTGTATTTCCTTTGGTGAGTTTCATCAAATTACCAGAAATTATTGAAATTGTCCGCGAAGCTAAGCATATTTGCAAAAGCGGACTAATATGTGATTTTATGACTGTTTCGGTTTTAAAACAAAATTGCTAAAAGTGTTTTCATTATCTGACAAAAAACAACAGGTGTTTTGCAATGGTATTAGGGGATCGAAAAACAACGCGCATGATTTGCACGAGCTTCTTGTTTCCTTTTTGAAATGAATCCACGCAGCCTGCATCTTTGATCTGATTTTTTACATCTGAAAACTGTCGAAAGCTTCTCCGATGCAGTTGGTGAGTCACTTTATTTATTGAAAAGCTAGTTATGTTTTTTCTGTCAATTGAAGGATTTTGTAAGTTCAGATTTTACTGTATTTGTATTTTTGAAAATGTATAGTGAAATGAGCATGGTTCGTTAACAAATTCTTAAGGTAAATAAATTTGCAACATTTGACGGAGGTGAAAGTTGAATAACATAAATAACTTGTCAAAGGGGATAGGGGTATTTAATAAAGGGTTTGGTAAAAAAGGCATTGTTTTTTATACAAATAGTAAGATTCTTTTTGTAAAATGTTAGCGGCTCTTAAAAGAGCCCTTTTCAAGGTCACATAAAAGACTGGGCCTTTGGCATTGGGATGTGCCTTGTTGAATTCTTGGTTCTTTATTCTTCTACGAATGGACTGAATTCTGGTTCTTGTCCAAATAGCTTGAATCTCAGGGCTTCGGCTTCTTTGTGCTTTTCTGTTGTATATTGGTAGTACATGTTGATGACTCCTTCAAGCACGACGATTCTCATACGAAGTGGATATCTAAAACTTCGAATATTGTCTATGACGGCCTTTTCATACTTGTTCTTCAAATATTCCAGTTTGTCACTCAGAAGCAACATCTGTTGACAGGCTTTCTGGGTTCTGTTCTCTGCGTCTTGTAGCTTGGAATACAATGAGGAATCCATAGTAAAGTTGTATTATAAAGCTAGAGTTTGTTTTATTCTTTTGCGTATTCAAGTGAAAATGATGCTTTTCCTGAGAGTTAAACTACTTTATATACTGGATTCTCAGATGTCAAGATGACACGAAACGATTATCAAGAGATGAGTTTGACAGGAACGTTGTTTTCATAGCTTAAGTGGGCCCAAGCTCTCAGTTCTGTCGTTCAAAATGCACATTGCAAATAATTATCTCATAATGAGCTAATTGCTTTAATTGATGGTTGGTGATTTGAACGATAATTTTTGTATTTCATTTTATTTCCAACTTTAATTTTAAGACTAATTTCCTAAACTTCTGGTCTTTTTTAAAAATTTTCAACCAGGGGGAGATAATTCACAATATCAGGTAATTTTAGATGACTTTCAATTCTTAATAAGCATAACGAACGTAACATTATTCTTGAATTGAAATGGTTATTGTTGAAAATACTTGCTTTTTGTAAAGTTCTGTGGAAAAAAGAGAAAAAAACTACAGAAAATGAAAAAAAAAGCAGTGTGTGGGGGTGAGGATTACAACCACTCGTTGTTGTTTAATATAGTGCCTTTTTGGTGTACAAATTTTTCATTTTCTGTTCCGTCGCCGGTACTTTTAGCATGCCGCTTGTGTTGTATTTCCTTTGGTGAGTTTCATCAAATTACCAGAAATTATTGAAATTGTCTGCGAAGCTAAGCATATTTGCAAAAGCGGACTAATATGTGATTTTATGACTGTTTCGGTTTTAAAACAAAATTGCTAAAAGTGTTTTCATTATCTGACAAAAAACAACAGGTGTTTTGCAATGGTATTAGGGGATCGAAAAACAACGCGCATGATTTGCACGAGCTTCTTGTTTCCTTTTTGAAATGAATCCACGCAGCCTGCATCTTTGATCTGATTTTTTACATCTGAAAACTGTCGAAAGCTTCTCCGATGCAGTTGGTGAGTCACTTTATTTATTGAAAAGCTAGTTATGTTTTTTTTCTGTCAATTGAAGGATTTTGTAAGTTCAGATTTTACTGTATTTGTATTTTTGAAAATGTATAGTGAAATGAGCATGGTTCGTTAACAAATTCTTAAGGTAAATAAATTTTTAACAGTTGACGGAGGTGAAAGTTGAATAACATAAATAACTTGTCAAAGGGGATAGGGGTATTTAATAAAGGGTTTGGTAAAAAAGGCATTGTTTTTTATACAAATAGTAAGATTCTTTTTGTAAAATGTTAGCGGCTCTTAAAAGAGCCCTTTTCAAGGTCACATAAAAGACTGGGCCTTTGGCATTGGGATGTGCCTTGTTGAATTCTTGGTTCTTTATTCTTCTACGAATGGACTGAATTCTGGTTCTTGTCCAAATAGCTTGAATCTCAGGGCTTCGGCTTCTTTGTGCTTTTCTGTTGTATATTGGTAGTACATGTTGATGACTCCTTCAAGCACGACGATTCTCATACGAAGTGGATATCTAAAACTTCGAATATTGTCTATGACGGCCTTTTCATACTTGTTCTTCAAATATTCCAGTTTGTCACTCAGAAGCAACATCTGTTGACAGGCTTTCTGGGTTCTGTTCTCTGCGTCTTGTAGCTTGGAATACAATGAGGAATCCATAGTAAAGTTGTATTATAAAGCTAGAGTTTGTTTTATTCTTTTGCGTATTCAAGTGAAAATGATGCTTTTCCTGAGAGTTAAACTACTTTATATACTGGATTCTCAGATGTCAAGATGACACGAAACGATTATCAAGAGATGAGTTTGACAGGAACGTTGTTTTCATAGCTTAAGTGGGCCCAAGCTCTCAGTTCTGTCGTTCAAAATGCACATTGCAAATAATTATCTCATAATGAGCTAATTGCTTTAATTGATGGTTGGTGATTTGAACGATAATTTTTGTATTTCATTTTATTTCCAACTTTAATTTTAAGACTAATTTCCTAAACTTCTGGTCTTTTTTAAAAATTTTCAACCAGGGGGAGATAATTCACAATATCAGGTAATTTTAGATGACTTTCAATTCTTAATAAGCATAACGAACGTAACATTATTCTTGAATTGAAATGGTTATTGTTGAAAATACTTGCTTTTTGTAAAGTTCTGTGGAAAAAAGAGAAAAAAACTACAGAAAATGAAAAAAAAAAGCAGTGTGTGGGGGTGAGGATTACAACCACTCGTTGTTGTTTAATATAGTGCCTTTTTGGTGTACAAATTTTTCATTTTCTGTTCCGTCGCCGGTACTTTTAGCATGCCGCTTGTGTTGTATTTCCTTTGGTGAGTTTCATCAAATTACCAGAAATTATTGAAATTGTCCGCGAAGCTAAGCATATTTGCAAAAGCGGACTAATATGTGATTTTATGACTGTTTCGGTTTTAAAACAAAATTGCTAAAAGTGTTTTCATTATCTGACAAAAAACAACAGGTGTTTTGCAATGGTATTAGGGGATCGAAAAACAACGCGCATGATTTGCACGAGCTTCTTGTTTCCTTTTTGAAATGAATCCACGCAGCCTGCATCTTTGATCTGATTTTTTACATCTGAAAACTGTCGAAAGCTTCTCCGATGCAGTTGGTGAGTCACTTTATTTATTGAAAAGCTAGTTATGTTTTTTTCTGTCAATTGAAGGATTTTGTAAGTTCAGATTTTACTGTATTTGTATTTTTGAAAATGTATAGTGAAATGAGCATGGTTCGTTAACAAATTCTTAAGGTAAATAAATTTTTAACAGTTGACGGAGGTGAAAGTTGAATAACATAAATAACTTGTCAAAGGGGATAGGGGTATTTAATAAAGGGTTTGGTAAAAAAGGCATTGTTTTTTATACAAATAGTAAGATTCTTTTTGTAAAATGTTAGCGGCTCTTAAAAGAGCCCTTTTCAAGGTCACATAAAAGACTGGGCCTTTGGCATTGGGATGTGCCTTGTTGAATTCTTGGTTCTTTATTCTTCTACGAATGGACTGAATTCTGGTTCTTGTCCAAATAGCTTGAATCTCAGGGCTTCGGCTTCTTTGTGCTTTTCTGTTGTATATTGGTAGTACATGTTGATGACTCCTTCAAGCACGACGATTCTCATACGAAGTGGATATCTAAAACTTCGAATATTGTCTATGACGGCCTTTTCATACTTGTTCTTCAAATATTCCAGTTTGTTACTCAGAAGCAACATCTGTTGACAGGCTTTCTGGGTTCTGTTCTCTGCGTCTTGTAGCTTGGAATACAATGAGGAATCCATAGTAAAGTTGTATTATAAAGCTAGAGTTTGTTTTATTCTTTTGCGTATTCAAGTGAAAATGATGCTTTTCCTGAGAGTTAAACTACTTTATATACTGGATTCTCAGATGTCAAGATGACACGAAACGATTATCAAGAGATGAGTTTGACAGGAACGTTGTTTTCATAGCTTAAGTGGGCCCAAGCTCTCAGTTCTGTCGTTCAAAATGCACATTGCAAATAATTATCTCATAATGAGCTAATTGCTTTAATTGATGGTTGGTGATTTGAACGATAATTTTTGTATTTCATTTTATTTCCAACTTTAATTTTAAGACTAATTTCCTAAACTTCTGGTCTTTTTTAAAAATTTTCAACCAGGGGGAGATAATTCACAATATCAGGTAATTTTAGATGACTTTCAATTCTTAATAAGCATAACGAACGTAACATTATTCTTGAATTGAAATGGTTATTGTTGAAAATACTTGCTTTTTGTAAAGTTCTGTGGAAAAAAGAGAAAAAAACTACAGAAAATGAAAAAAAAGCAGTGTGTGGGGGTGAGGATTACAACCACTCGTTGTTGTTTAATATAGTGCCTTTTTGGTGTACAAATTTTTCATTTTCTGTTCCGTCGCCGGTACTTTTAGCATGCCGCTTGTGTTGTATTTCCTTTGGTGAGTTTCATCAAATTACCAGAAATTATTGAAATTGTCTGCGAAGCTAAGCATATTTGCAAAAGCGGACTAATATGTGATTTTATGACTGTTTCGGTTTTAAAACAAAATTGCTAAAAGTGTTTTCATTATCTGACAAAAAACAACAGGTGTTTTGCAATGGTATTAGGGGATCGAAAAACAACGCGCATGATTTGCACGAGCTTCTTGTTTCCTTTTTGAAATGAATCCACGCAGCCTGCATCTTTGATCTGATTTTTTACATCTGAAAACTGTCGAAAGCTTCTCCGATGCAGTTGGTGAGTCACTTTATTTATTGAAAAGCTAGTTATGTTTTTTTTCTGTCAATTGAAGGATTTTGTAAGTTCAGATTTTACTGTATTTGTATTTTTGAAAATGTATAGTGAAATGAGCATGGTTCGTTAACAAATTCTTAAGGTAAATAAATTTGCAACATTTGACGGAGGTGAAAGTTGAATAACATAAATAACTTGTCAAAGGGGATAGGGGTATTTAATAAAGGGTTTGGTAAAAAAGGCATTGTTTTTTATACAAATAGTAAGATTCTTTTTGTAAAATGTTAGCGGCTCTTAAAAGAGCCCTTTTCAAGGTCACATAAAAGACTGGGCCTTTGGCATTGGGATGTGCCTTGTTGAATTCTTGGTTCTTTATTCTTCTACGAATGGACTGAATTCTGGTTCTTGTCCAAATAGCTTGAATCTCAGGGCTTCGGCTTCTTTGTGCTTTTCTGTTGTATATTGGTAGTACATGTTGATGACTCCTTCAAGCACGACGATTCTCATACGAAGTGGATATCTAAAACTTCGAATATTGTCTATGACGGCCTTTTCATACTTGTTCTTCAAATATTCCAGTTTGTCACTCAGAAGCAACATCTGTTGACAGGCTTTCTGGGTTCTGTTCTCTGCGTCTTGTAGCTTGGAATACAATGAGGAATCCATAGTAAAGTTGTATTATAAAGCTAGAGTTTGTTTTATTCTTTTGCGTATTCAAGTGAAAATGATGCTTTTCCTGAGAGTTAAACTACTTTATATACTGGATTCTCAGATGTCAAGATGACACGAAACGATTATCAAGAGATGAGTTTGACAGGAACGTTGTTTTCATAGCTTAAGTGGGCCCAAGCTCTCAGTTCTGTCGTTCAAAATGCACATTGCAAATAATTATCTCATAATGAGCTAATTGCTTTAATTGATGGTTGGTGATTTGAACGATAATTTTTGTATTTCATTTTATTTCCAACTTTAATTTTAAGACTAATTTCCTAAACTTCTGGTCTTTTTTAAAAATTTTCAACCAGGGGGAGATAATTCACAATATCAGGTAATTTTAGATGACTTTCAATTCTTAATAAGCATAACGAACGTAACATTATTCTTGAATTGAAATGGTTATTGTTGAAAATACTTGCTTTTTGTAAAGTTCTGTGGAAAAAAGAGAAAAAAACTACAGAAAATGAAAAAAAAAAGCAGTGTGTGGGGGTGAGGATTACAACCACTCGTTGTTGTTTAATATAGTGCCTTTTTGGTGTACAAATTTTTCATTTTCTGTTCCGTCGCCGGTACTTTTAGCATGCCGCTTGTGTTGTATTTCCTTTGGTGAGTTTCATCAAATTACCAGAAATTATTGAAATTGTCTGCGAAGCTAAGCATATTTGCAAAAGCGGACTAATATGTGATTTTATGACTGTTTCGGTTTCAAAACAAAATTGCTAAAAGTGTTTTCATTATCTGACAAAAAACAACAGGTGTTTTGCAATGGTATTAGGGGATCGAAAAACAACGCGCATGATTTGCACGAGCTTCTTGTTTCCTTTTTGAAATGAATCCACGCAGCCTGCATCTTTGATCTGATTTTTTACATCTGAAAACTGTCGAAAGCTTCTCCGATGCAGTTGGTGAGTCACTTTATTTATTGAAAAGCTAGTTATGTTTTTTTTCTGTCAATTGAAGGATTTTGTAAGTTCAGATTTTACTGTATTTGTATTTTTGAAAATGTATAGTGAAATGAGCATGGTTCGTTAACAAATTCTTAAGGTAAATAAATTTGCAACATTTGACGGAGGTGAAAGTTGAATAACATAAATAACTTGTCAAAGGGGATAGGGGTATTTAATAAAGGGTTTGGTAAAAAAGGCATTGTTTTTTATACAAATAGTAAGATTCTTTTTGTAAAATGTTAGCGGCTCTTAAAAGAGCCCTTTTCAAGGTCACATAAAAGACTGGGCCTTTGGCATTGGGATGTGCCTTGTTGAATTCTTGGTTCTTTATTCTTCTACGAATGGACTGAATTCTGGTTCTTGTCCAAATAGCTTGAATCTCAGGGCTTCGGCTTCTTTGTGCTTTTCTGTTGTATATTGGTAGTACATGTTGATGACTCCTTCAAGCACGACGATTCTCATACGAAGTGGATATCTAAAACTTCGAATATTGTCTATGACGGCCTTTTCATACTTGTTCTTCAAATATTCCAGTTTGTCACTCAGAAGCAACATCTGTTGACAGGCTTTCTGGGTTCTGTTCTCTGCGTCTTGTAGCTTGGAATACAATGAGGAATCCATAGTAAAGTTGTATTATAAAGCTAGAGTTTGTTTTATTCTTTTGCGTATTCAAGTGAAAATGATGCTTTTCCTGAGAGTTAAACTACTTTATATACTGGATTCTCAGATGTCAAGATGACACGAAACGATTATCAAGAGATGAGTTTGACAGGAACGTTGTTTTCATAGCTTAAGTGGGCCCAAACTCTCAGTTCTGTCGTTCAAAATGCACATTGCAAATAATTATCTCATAATGAGCTAATTGCTTTAATTGATGGTTGGTGATTTGAACGATAATTTTTGTATTTCATTTTATTTCCAACTTTAATTTTAAGACTAATTTCCTAAACTTCTGGTCTTTTTTAAAAATTTTCAACCAGGGGGAGATAATTCACAATATCAGGTAATTTTAGATGACTTTCAATTCTTAATAAGCATAACGAACGTAACATTATTCTTGAATTGAAATGGTTATTGTTGAAAATACTTGCTTTTTGTAAAGTTCTGTGGAAAAAAGAGAAAAAAACTACAGAAAATGAAAAAAAAAAGCAGTGTGTGGGGGTGAGGATTACAACCACTCGTTGTTGTTTAATATAGTGCCTTTTTGGTGTACAAATTTTTCATTTTCTGTTCCGTCGCCGGTACTTTTAGCATGCCGCTTGTGTTGTATTTCCTTTGGTGAGTTTCATCAAATTACCAGAAATTATTGAAATTGTCTGCGAAGCTAAGCATATTTGCAAAAGCGGACTAATATGTGATTTTATGACTGTTTCGGTTTCAAAACAAAATTGCTAAAAGTGTTTTCATTATCTGACAAAAAACAACAGGTGTTTTGCAATGGTATTAGGGGATCGAAAAACAACGCGCATGATTTGCACGAGCTTCTTGTTTCCTTTTTGAAATGAATCCACGCAGCCTGCATCTTTGATCTGATTTTTTACATCTGAAAACTGTCGAAAGCTTCTCCGATGCAGTTGGTGAGTCACTTTATTTATTGAAAAGCTAGTTATGTTTTTTTTTCTGTCAATTGAAGGATTTTGTAAGTTCAGATTTTACTGTATTTGTATTTTTGAAAATGTATAGTGAAATGAGCATGGTTCGTTAACAAATTCTTAAGGTAAATAAATTTGCAACATTTGACGGAGGTGAAAGTTGAATAACATAAATAACTTGTCAAAGGGGATAGGGGTATTTAATAAAGGGTTTGGTAAAAAAGGCATTGTTTTTTATACAAATAGTAAGATTCTTTTTGTAAAATGTTAGCGGCTCTTAAAAGAGCCCTTTTCAAGGTCACATAAAAGACTGGGCCTTTGGCATTGGGATGTGCCTTGTTGAATTCTTGGTTCTTTATTCTTCTACGAATGGACTGAATTCTGGTTCTTGTCCAAATAGCTTGAATCTCAGGGCTTCGGCTTCTTTGTGCTTTTCTGTTGTATATTGGTAGTACATGTTGATGACTCCTTCAAGCACGACGATTCTCATACGAAGTGGATATCTAAAACTTCGAATATTGTCTATGACGGCCTTTTCATACTTGTTCTTCAAATATTCCAGTTTGTCACTCAGAAGCAACATCTGTTGACAGGCTTTCTGGGTTCTGTTCTCTGCGTCTTGTAGCTTGGAATACAATGAGGAATCCATAGTAAAGTTGTATTATAAAGCTAGAGTTTGTTTTATTCTTTTGCGTATTCAAGTGAAAATGATGCTTTTCCTGAGAGTTAAACTACTTTATATACTGGATTCTCAGATGTCAAGATGACACGAAACGATTATCAAGAGATGAGTTTGACAGGAACGTTGTTTTCATAGCTTAAGTGGGCCCAAGCTCTCAGTTCTGTCGTTCAAAATGCACATTGCAAATAATTATCTCATAATGAGCTAATTGCTTTAATTGATGGTTGGTGATTTGAACGATAATTTTTGTATTTCATTTTATTTCCAACTTTAATTTTAAGACTAATTTCCTAAACTTCTGGTCTTTTTTAAAAATTTTCAACCAGGGGGAGATAATTCACAATATCAGGTAATTTTAGATGACTTTCAATTCTTAATAAGCATAACGAACGTAACATTATTCTTGAATTGAAATGGTTATTGTTGAAAATACTTGCTTTTTGTAAAGTTCTGTGGAAAAAAGAGAAAAAAACTACAGAAAATGAAAAAAAAAAGCAGTGTGTGGGGGTGAGGATTACAACCACTCGTTGTTGTTTAATATAGTGCCTTTTTGGTGTACAAATTTTTCATTTTCTGTTCCGTCGCCGGTACTTTTAGCATGCCGCTTGTGTTGTATTTCCTTTGGTGAGTTTCATCAAATTACCAGAAATTATTGAAATTGTCTGCGAAGCTAAGCATATTTGCAAAAGCGGACTAATATGTGATTTTATGACTGTTTCGGTTTTAAAACAAAATTGCTAAAAGTGTTTTCATTATCTGACAAAAAACAACAGGTGTTTTGCAATGGTATTAGGGGATCGAAAAACAACGCGCATGATTTGCACGAGCTTCTTGTTTCCTTTTTGAAATGAATCCACGCAGCCTGCATCTTTGATCTGATTTTTTACATCTGAAAACTGTCGAAAGCTTCTCCGATGCAGTTGGTGAGTCACTTTATTTATTGAAAAGCTAGTTATGTTTTTTTTCTGTCAATTGAAGGATTTTGTAAGTTCAGATTTTACTGTATTTGTATTTTTGAAAATGTATAGTGAAATGAGCATGGTTCGTTAACAAATTCTTAAGGTAAATAAATTTTTAACAGTTGACGGAGGTGAAAGTTGAATAACATAAATAACTTGTCAAAGGGGATAGGGGTATTTAATAAAGGGTTTGGTAAAAAAGGCATTGTTTTTTATACAAATAGTAAGATTCTTTTTGTAAAATGTTAGCGGCTCTTAAAAGAGCCCTTTTCAAGGTCACATAAAAGACTGGGCCTTTGGCATTGGGATGTGCCTTGTTGAATTCTTGGTTCTTTATTCTTCTACGAATGGACTGAATTCTGGTTCTTGTCCAAATAGCTTGAATCTCAGGGCTTCGGCTTCTTTGTGCTTTTCTGTTGTATATTGGTAGTACATGTTGATGACTCCTTCAAGCACGACGATTCTCATACGAAGTGGATATCTAAAACTTCGAATATTGTCTATGACGGCCTTTTCATACTTGTTCTTCAAATATTCCAGTTTGTCACTCAGAAGCAACATCTGTTGACAGGCTTTCTGGGTTCTGTTCTCTGCGTCTTGTAGCTTGGAATACAATGAGGAATCCATAGTAAAGTTGTATTATAAAGCTAGAGTTTGTTTTATTCTTTTGCGTATTCAAGTGAAAATGATGCTTTTCCTGAGAGTTAAACTACTTTATATACTGGATTCTCAGATGTCAAGATGACACGAAACGATTATCAAGAGATGAGTTTGACAGGAACGTTGTTTTCATAGCTTAAGTGGGCCCAAGCTCTCAGTTCTGTCGTTCAAAATGCACATTGCAAATAATTATCTCATAATGAGCTAATTGCTTTAATTGATGGTTGGTGATTTGAACGATAATTTTTGTATTTCATTTTATTTCCAACTTTAATTTTAAGACTAATTTCCTAAACTTCTGGTCTTTTTTAAAAATTTTCAACCAGGGGGAGATAATTCACAATATCAGGTAATTTTAGATGACTTTCAATTCTTAATAAGCATAACGAACGTAACATTATTCTTGAATTGAAATGGTTATTGTTGAAAATACTTGCTTTTTGTAAAGTTCTGTGGAAAAAAGAGAAAAAAACTACAGAAAATGAAAAAAAAAAGCAGTGTGTGGGGGTGAGGATTACAACCACTCGTTGTTGTTTAATATAGTGCCTTTTTGGTGTACAAATTTTTCATTTTCTGTTCCGTCGCCGGTACTTTTAGCATGCCGCTTGTGTTGTATTTCCTTTGGTGAGTTTCATCAAATTACCAGAAATTATTGAAATTGTCCGCGAAGCTAAGCATATTTGCAAAAGCGGACTAATATGTGATTTTATGACTGTTTCGGTTTTAAAACAAAATTGCTAAAAGTGTTTTCATTATCTGACAAAAAACAACAGGTGTTTTGCAATGGTATTAGGGGATCGAAAAACAACGCGCATGATTTGCACGAGCTTCTTGTTTCCTTTTTGAAATGAATCCACGCAGCCTGCATCTTTGATCTGATTTTTTACATCTGAAAACTGTCGAAAGCTTCTCCGATGCAGTTGGTGAGTCACTTTATTTATTGAAAAGCTAGTTATGTTTTTTTCTGTCAATTGAAGGATTTTGTAAGTTCAGATTTTACTGTATTTGTATTTTTGAAAATGTATAGTGAAATGAGCATGGTTCGTTAACAAATTCTTAAGGTAAATAAATTTTTAACAGTTGACGGAGGTGAAAGTTGAATAACATAAATAACTTGTCAAAGGGGATAGGGGTATTTAATAAAGGGTTTGGTAAAAAAGGCATTGTTTTTTATACAAATAGTAAGATTCTTTTTGTAAAATGTTAGCGGCTCTTAAAAGAGCCCTTTTCAAGGTCACATAAAAGACTGGGCCTTTGGCATTGGGATGTGCCTTGTTGAATTCTTGGTTCTTTATTCTTCTACGAATGGACTGAATTCTGGTTCTTGTCCAAATAGCTTGAATCTCAGGGCTTCGGCTTCTTTGTGCTTTTCTGTTGTATATTGGTAGTACATGTTGATGACTCCTTCAAGCACGACGATTCTCATACGAAGTGGATATCTAAAACTTCGAATATTGTCTATGACGGCCTTTTCATACTTGTTCTTCAAATATTCCAGTTTGTTACTCAGAAGCAACATCTGTTGACAGGCTTTCTGGGTTCTGTTCTCTGCGTCTTGTAGCTTGGAATACAATGAGGAATCCATAGTAAAGTTGTATTATAAAGCTAGAGTTTGTTTTATTCTTTTGCGTATTCAAGTGAAAATGATGCTTTTCCTGAGAGTTAAACTACTTTATATACTGGATTCTCAGATGTCAAGATGACACGAAACGATTATCAAGAGATGAGTTTGACAGGAACGTTGTTTTCATAGCTTAAGTGGGCCCAAGCTCTCAGTTCTGTCGTTCAAAATGCACATTGCAAATAATTATCTCATAATGAGCTAATTGCTTTAATTGATGGTTGGTGATTTGAACGATAATTTTTGTATTTCATTTTATTTCCAACTTTAATTTTAAGACTAATTTCCTAAACTTCTGGTCTTTTTTAAAAATTTTCAACCAGGGGGAGATAATTCACAATATCAGGTAATTTTAGATGACTTTCAATTCTTAATAAGCATAACGAACGTAACATTATTCTTGAATTGAAATGGTTATTGTTGAAAATACTTGCTTTTTGTAAAGTTCTGTGGAAAAAAGAGAAAAAAACTACAGAAAATGAAAAAAAAGCAGTGTGTGGGGGTGAGGATTACAACCACTCGTTGTTGTTTAATATAGTGCCTTTTTGGTGTACAAATTTTTCATTTTCTGTTCCGTCGCCGGTACTTTTAGCATGCCGCTTGTGTTGTATTTCCTTTGGTGAGTTTCATCAAATTACCAGAAATTATTGAAATTGTCTGCGAAGCTAAGCATATTTGCAAAAGCGGACTAATATGTGATTTTATGACTGTTTCGGTTTTAAAACAAAATTGCTAAAAGTGTTTTCATTATCTGACAAAAAACAACAGGTGTTTTGCAATGGTATTAGGGGATCGAAAAACAACGCGCATGATTTGCACGAGCTTCTTGTTTCCTTTTTGAAATGAATCCACGCAGCCTGCATCTTTGATCTGATTTTTTACATCTGAAAACTGTCGAAAGCTTCTCCGATGCAGTTGGTGAGTCACTTTATTTATTGAAAAGCTAGTTATGTTTTTTTTCTGTCAATTGAAGGATTTTGTAAGTTCAGATTTTACTGTATTTGTATTTTTGAAAATGTATAGTGAAATGAGCATGGTTCGTTAACAAATTCTTAAGGTAAATAAATTTGCAACATTTGACGGAGGTGAAAGTTGAATAACATAAATAACTTGTCAAAGGGGATAGGGGTATTTAATAAAGGGTTTGGTAAAAAAGGCATTGTTTTTTATACAAATAGTAAGATTCTTTTTGTAAAATGTTAGCGGCTCTTAAAAGAGCCCTTTTCAAGGTCACATAAAAGACTGGGCCTTTGGCATTGGGATGTGCCTTGTTGAATTCTTGGTTCTTTATTCTTCTACGAATGGACTGAATTCTGGTTCTTGTCCAAATAGCTTGAATCTCAGGGCTTCGGCTTCTTTGTGCTTTTCTGTTGTATATTGGTAGTACATGTTGATGACTCCTTCAAGCACGACGATTCTCATACGAAGTGGATATCTAAAACTTCGAATATTGTCTATGACGGCCTTTTCATACTTGTTCTTCAAATATTCCAGTTTGTCACTCAGAAGCAACATCTGTTGACAGGCTTTCTGGGTTCTGTTCTCTGCGTCTTGTAGCTTGGAATACAATGAGGAATCCATAGTAAAGTTGTATTATAAAGCTAGAGTTTGTTTTATTCTTTTGCGTATTCAAGTGAAAATGATGCTTTTCCTGAGAGTTAAACTACTTTATATACTGGATTCTCAGATGTCAAGATGACACGAAACGATTATCAAGAGATGAGTTTGACAGGAACGTTGTTTTCATAGCTTAAGTGGGCCCAAGCTCTCAGTTCTGTCGTTCAAAATGCACATTGCAAATAATTATCTCATAATGAGCTAATTGCTTTAATTGATGGTTGGTGATTTGAACGATAATTTTTGTATTTCATTTTATTTCCAACTTTAATTTTAAGACTAATTTCCTAAACTTCTGGTCTTTTTTAAAAATTTTCAACCAGGGGGAGATAATTCACAATATCAGGTAATTTTAGATGACTTTCAATTCTTAATAAGCATAACGAACGTAACATTATTCTTGAATTGAAATGGTTATTGTTGAAAATACTTGCTTTTTGTAAAGTTCTGTGGAAAAAAGAGAAAAAAACTACAGAAAATGAAAAAAAAAGCAGTGTGTGGGGGTGAGGATTACAACCACTCGTTGTTGTTTAATATAGTGCCTTTTTGGTGTACAAATTTTTCATTTTCTGTTCCGTCGCCGGTACTTTTAGCATGCCGCTTGTGTTGTATTTCCTTTGGTGAGTTTCATCAAATTACCAGAAATTATTGAAATTGTCTGCGAAGCTAAGCATATTTGCAAAAGCGGACTAATATGTGATTTTATGACTGTTTCGGTTTCAAAACAAAATTGCTAAAAGTGTTTTCATTATCTGACAAAAAACAACAGGTGTTTTGCAATGGTATTAGGGGATCGAAAAACAACGCGCATGATTTGCACGAGCTTCTTGTTTCCTTTTTGAAATGAATCCACGCAGCCTGCATCTTTGATCTGATTTTTTACATCTGAAAACTGTCGAAAGCTTCTCCGATGCAGTTGGTGAGTCACTTTATTTATTGAAAAGCTAGTTATGTTTTTTTTTCTGTCAATTGAAGGATTTTGTAAGTTCAGATTTTACTGTATTTGTATTTTTGAAAATGTATAGTGAAATGAGCATGGTTCGTTAACAAATTCTTAAGGTAAATAAATTTGCAACATTTGACGGAGGTGAAAGTTGAATAACATAAATAACTTGTCAAAGGGGATAGGGGTATTTAATAAAGGGTTTGGTAAAAAAGGCATTGTTTTTTATACAAATAGTAAGATTCTTTTTGTAAAATGTTAGCGGCTCTTAAAAGAGCCCTTTTCAAGGTCACATAAAAGACTGGGCCTTTGGCATTGGGATGTGCCTTGTTGAATTCTTGGTTCTTTATTCTTCTACGAATGGACTGAATTCTGGTTCTTGTCCAAATAGCTTGAATCTCAGGGCTTCGGCTTCTTTGTGCTTTTCTGTTGTATATTGGTAGTACATGTTGATGACTCCTTCAAGCACGACGATTCTCATACGAAGTGGATATCTAAAACTTCGAATATTGTCTATGACGGCCTTTTCATACTTGTTCTTCAAATATTCCAGTTTGTCACTCAGAAGCAACATCTGTTGACAGGCTTTCTGGGTTCTGTTCTCTGCGTCTTGTAGCTTGGAATACAATGAGGAATCCATAGTAAAGTTGTATTATAAAGCTAGAGTTTGTTTTATTCTTTTGCGTATTCAAGTGAAAATGATGCTTTTCCTGAGAGTTAAACTACTTTATATACTGGATTCTCAGATGTCAAGATGACACGAAACGATTATCAAGAGATGAGTTTGACAGGAACGTTGTTTTCATAGCTTAAGTGGGCCCAAGCTCTCAGTTCTGTCGTTCAAAATGCACATTGCAAATAATTATCTCATAATGAGCTAATTGCTTTAATTGATGGTTGGTGATTTGAACGATAATTTTTGTATTTCATTTTATTTCCAACTTTAATTTTAAGACTAATTTCCTAAACTTCTGGTCTTTTTTAAAAATTTTCAACCAGGGGGAGATAATTCACAATATCAGGTAATTTTAGATGACTTTCAATTCTTAATAAGCATAACGAACGTAACATTATTCTTGAATTGAAATGGTTATTGTTGAAAATACTTGCTTTTTGTAAAGTTCTGTGGAAAAAAGAGAAAAAAACTACAGAAAATGAAAAAAAAAGCAGTGTGTGGGGGTGAGGATTACAACCACTCGTTGTTGTTTAATATAGTGCCTTTTTGGTGTACAAATTTTTCATTTTCTGTTCCGTCGCCGGTACTTTTAGCATGCCGCTTGTGTTGTATTTCCTTTGGTGAGTTTCATCAAATTACCAGAAATTATTGAAATTGTCTGCGAAGCTAAGCATATTTGCAAAAGCGGACTAATATGTGATTTTATGACTGTTTCGGTTTTAAAACAAAATTGCTAAAAGTGTTTTCATTATCTGACAAAAAACAACAGGTGTTTTGCAATGGTATTAGGGGATCGAAAAACAACGCGCATGATTTGCACGAGCTTCTTGTTTCCTTTTTGAAATGAATCCACGCAGCCTGCATCTTTGATCTGATTTTTTACATCTGAAAACTGTCGAAAGCTTCTCCGATGCAGTTGGTGAGTCACTTTATTTATTGAAAAGCTAGTTATGTTTTTTTTCTGTCAATTGAAGGATTTTGTAAGTTCAGATTTTACTGTATTTGTATTTTTGAAAATGTATAGTGAAATGAGCATGGTTCGTTAACAAATTCTTAAGGTAAATAAATTTTTAACAGTTGACGGAGGTGAAAGTTGAATAACATAAATAACTTGTCAAAGGGGATAGGGGTATTTAATAAAGGGTTTGGTAAAAAAGTCATTGTTTTTTATACAAATAGTAAGATTCTTTTTGTAAAATGTTAGCGGCTCTTAAAAGAGCCCTTTTCAAGGTCACATAAAAGACTGGGCCTTTGGCATTGGGATGTGCCTTGTTGAATTCTTGGTTCTTTATTCTTCTACGAATGGACTGAATTCTGGTTCTTGTCCAAATAGCTTGAATCTCAGGGCTTCGGCTTCTTTGTGCTTTTCTGTTGTATATTGGTAGTACATGTTGATGACTCCTTCAAGCACGACGATTCTCATACGAAGTGGATATCTAAAACTTCGAATATTGTCTATGACGGCCTTTTCATACTTGTTCTTCAAATATTCCAGTTTGTCACTCAGAAGCAACATCTGTTGACAGGCTTTCTGGGTTCTGTTCTCTGCGTCTTGTAGCTTGGAATACAATGAGGAATCCATAGTAAAGTTGTATTATAAAGCTAGAGTTTGTTTTATTCTTTTGCGTATTCAAGTGAAAATGATGCTTTTCCTGAGAGTTAAACTACTTTATATACTGGATTCTCAGATGTCAAGATGACACGAAACGATTATCAAGAGATGAGTTTGACAGGAACGTTGTTTTCATAGCTTAAGTGGGCCCAAACTCTCAGTTCTGTCGTTCAAAATGCACATTGCAAATAATTATCTCATAATGAGCTAATTGCTTTAATTGATGGTTGGTGATTTGAACGATAATTTTTGTATTTCATTTTATTTCCAACTTTAATTTTAAGACTAATTTCCTAAACTTCTGGTCTTTTTTAAAAATTTTCAACCAGGGGGAGATAATTCACAATATCAGGTAATTTTAGATGACTTTCAATTCTTAATAAGCATAACGAACGTAACATTATTCTTGAATTGAAATGGTTATTGTTGAAAATACTTGCTTTTTGTAAAGTTCTGTGGAAAAAAGAGAAAAAAACTACAGAAAATGAAAAAAAAAAGCAGTGTGTGGGGGTGAGGATTACAACCACTCGTTGTTGTTTAATATAGTGCCTTTTTGGTGTACAAATTTTTCATTTTCTGTTCCTTCGCCGGTACTTTTAGCATGCCGCTTGTGTTGTATTTCCTTTGGTGAGTTTCATCAAATTACCAGAAATTATTGAAATTGTCTGCGAAGCTAAGCATATTTGCAAAAGCGGACTAATATGTGATTTTATGACTGTTTCGGTTTTAAAACAAAATTGCTAAAAGTGTTTTCATTATCTGACAAAAAACAACAGGTGTTTTGCAATGGTATTAGGGGATCGAAAAACAACGCGCATGATTTGCACGAGCTTCTTGTTTCCTTTTTGAAATGAATCCACGCAGCCTGCATCTTTGATCTGATTTTTTACATCTGAAAACTGTCGAAAGCTTCTCCGATGCAGTTGGTGAGTCACTTTATTTATTGAAAAGCTAGTTATGTTTTTTTTCTGTCAATTGAAGGATTTTGTAAGTTCAGATTTTACTGTATTTGTATTTTTGAAAATGTATAGTGAAATGAGCATGGTTCGTTAACAAATTCTTAAGGTAAATAAATTTTTAACAGTTGACGGAGGTGAAAGTTGAATAACATAAATAACTTGTCAAAGGGGATAGGGGTATTTAATAAAGGGTTTGGTAAAAAAGTCATTGTTTTTTATACAAATAGTAAGATTCTTTTTGTAAAATGTTAGCGGCTCTTAAAAGAGCCCTTTTCAAGGTCACATAAAAGACTGGGCCTTTGGCATTGGGATGTGCCTTGTTGAATTCTTGGTTCTTTATTCTTCTACGAATGGACTGAATTCTGGTTCTTGTCCAAATAGCTTGAATCTCAGGGCTTCGGCTTCTTTGTGCTTTTCTGTTGTATATTGGTAGTACATGTTGATGACTCCTTCAAGCACGACGATTCTCATACGAAGTGGATATCTAAAACTTCGAATATTGTCTATGACGGCCTTTTCATACTTGTTCTTCAAATATTCCAGTTTGTCACTCAGAAGCAACATCTGTTGACAGGCTTTCTGGGTTCTGTTCTCTGCGTCTTGTAGCTTGGAATACAATGAGGAATCCATAGTAAAGTTGTATTATAAAGCTAGAGTTTGTTTTATTCTTTTGCGTATTCAAGTGAAAATGATGCTTTTCCTGAGAGTTAAACTACTTTATATACTGGATTCTCAGATGTCAAGATGACACGAAACGATTATCAAGAGATGAGTTTGACAGGAACGTTGTTTTCATAGCTTAAGTGGGCCCAAGCTCTCAGTTCTGTCGTTCAAAATGCACATTGCAAATAATTATCTCATAATGAGCTAATTGCTTTAATTGATGGTTGGTGATTTGAACGATATTTTTTGTATTTCATTTTATTTCCAACTTTAATTTTAAGACTAATTTCCTAAACTTCTGGTCTTTTTTAAAAATTTTCAACCAGGGGGAGATAATTCACAATATCAGGTAATTTTAGATGACTTTCAATTCTTAATAAGCATAACGAACGTAACATTATTCTTGAATTGAAATGGTTATTGTTGAAAATACTTGCTTTTTGTAAAGTTCTGTGGAAAAAAGAGAAAAAAACTACAGAAAATGAAAAAAAAAGCAGTGTGTGGGGGTGAGGATTACAACCACTCGTTGTTGTTTAATATAGTGCCTTTTTGGTGTACAAATTTTTCATTTTCTGTTCCGTCGCCAGTACTTTTAGCATGCCGCTTGTGTTGTATTTCCTTTGGTGAGTTTCATCAAATTACCAGAAATTATTGAAATTGTCCGCGAAGCTAAGCATATTTGCAAAAGCGGACTAATATGTGATTTTATGACTGTTTCGGTTTTAAAACAAAATTGCTAAAAGTGTTTTCATTATCTGACAAAAAACAACAGGTGTTTTGCAATGGTATTAGGGGATCGAAAAACAACGCGCATGATTTGCACGAGCTTCTTGTTTCCTTTTTGAAATGAATCCACGCAGCCTGCATCTTTGATCTGATTTTTTACATCTGAAAACTGTCGAAAGCTTCTCCGATGCAGTTGGTGAGTCACTTTATTTATTGAAAAGCTAGTTATGTTTTTTCTGTCAATTGAAGGATTTTGTAAGTTCAGATTTTACTGTATTTGTATTTTTGAAAATGTATAGTGAAATGAGCATGGTTCGTTAACAAATTCTTAAGGTAAATAAATTTGCAACATTTGACGGAGGTGAAAGTTGAATAACATAAATAACTTGTCAAAGGGGATAGGGGTATTTAATAAAGGATTTGGTAAAAAAGGCATTGTTTTTTATACAAATAGTAAGATTCTTTTTGTAAAATGTTAGCGGCTCTTAAAAGAGCCCTTTTCAAGGTCACATAAAAGACTGGGCCTTTGGCATTGGGATGTGCCTTGTTGAATTCTTGGTTCTTTATTCTTCTACGAATGGACTGAATTCTGGTTCTTGTCCAAATAGCTTGAATCTCAGGGCTTCGGCTTCTTTGTGCTTTTCTGTTGTATATTGGTAGTACATGTTGATGACTCCTTCAAGCACGACGATTCTCATACGAAGTGGATATCTAAAACTTCGAATATTGTCTATGACGGCCTTTTCATACTTGTTCTTCAAATATTCCAGTTTGTCACTCAGAAGCAACATCTGTTGACAGGCTTTCTGGGTTCTGTTCTCTGCGTCTTGTAGCTTGGAATACAATGAGGAATCCATAGTAAAGTTGTATTATAAAGCTAGAGTTTGTTTTATTCTTTTGCGTATTCAAGTGAAAATGATGCTTTTCCTGAGAGTTAAACTACTTTATATACTGGATTCTCAGATGTCAAGATGACACGAAACGATTATCAAGAGATGAGTTTGACAGGAACGTTGTTTTCATAGCTTAAGTGGGCCCAAACTCTCAGTTCTGTCGTTCAAAATGCACATTGCAAATAATTATCTCATAATGAGCTAATTGCTTTAATTGATGGTTGGTGATTTGAACGATAATTTTTGTATTTCATTTTATTTCCAACTTTAATTTTAAGACTAATTTCCTAAACTTCTGGTCTTTTTTAAAAATTTTCAACCAGGGGGAGATAATTCACAATATCAGGTAATTTTAGATGACTTTCAATTCTTAATAAGCATAACGAACGTAACATTATTCTTGAATTGAAATGGTTATTGTTGAAAATACTTGCTTTTTGTAAAGTTCTGTGGAAAAAAGAGAAAAAAACTACAGAAAATGAAAAAAAAAAGCAGTGTGTGGGGGTGAGGATTACAACCACTCGTTGTTGTTTAATATAGTGCCTTTTTGGTGTACAAATTTTTCATTTTCTGTTCCTTCGCCGGTACTTTTAGCATGCCGCTTGTGTTGTATTTCCTTTGGTGAGTTTCATCAAATTACCAGAAATTATTGAAATTGTCTGCGAAGCTAAGCATATTTGCAAAAGCGGACTAATATGTGATTTTATGACTGTTTCGGTTTTAAAACAAAATTGCTAAAAGTGTTTTCATTATCTGACAAAAAACAACAGGTGTTTTGCAATGGTATTAGGGGATCGAAAAACAACGCGCATGATTTGCACGAGCTTCTTGTTTCCTTTTTGAAATGAATCCACGCAGCCTGCATCTTTGATCTGATTTTTTACATCTGAAAACTGTCGAAAGCTTCTCCGATGCAGTTGGTGAGTCACTTTATTTATTGAAAAGCTAGTTATGTTTTTTTTCTGTCAATTGAAGGATTTTGTAAGTTCAGATTTTACTGTATTTGTATTTTTGAAAATGTATAGTGAAATGAGCATGGTTCGTTAACAAATTCTTAAGGTAAATAAATTTTTAACAGTTGACGGAGGTGAAAGTTGAATAACATAAATAACTTGTCAAAGGGGATAGGGGTATTTAATAAAGGGTTTGGTAAAAAAGTCATTGTTTTTTATACAAATAGTAAGATTCTTTTTGTAAAATGTTAGCGGCTCTTAAAAGAGCCCTTTTCAAGGTCACATAAAAGACTGGGCCTTTGGCATTGGGATGTGCCTTGTTGAATTCTTGGTTCTTTATTCTTCTACGAATGGACTGAATTCTGGTTCTTGTCCAAATAGCTTGAATCTCAGGGCTTCGGCTTCTTTGTGCTTTTCTGTTGTATATTGGTAGTACATGTTGATGACTCCTTCAAGCACGACGATTCTCATACGAAGTGGATATCTAAAACTTCGAATATTGTCTATGACGGCCTTTTCATACTTGTTCTTCAAATATTCCAGTTTGTCACTCAGAAGCAACATCTGTTGACAGGCTTTCTGGGTTCTGTTCTCTGCGTCTTGTAGCTTGGAATACAATGAGGAATCCATAGTAAAGTTGTATTATAAAGCTAGAGTTTGTTTTATTCTTTTGCGTATTCAAGTGAAAATGATGCTTTTCCTGAGAGTTAAACTACTTTATATACTGGATTCTCAGATGTCAAGATGACACGAAACGATTATCAAGAGATGAGTTTGACAGGAACGTTGTTTTCATAGCTTAAGTGGGCCCAAGCTCTCAGTTCTGTCGTTCAAAATGCACATTGCAAATAATTATCTCATAATGAGCTAATTGCTTTAATTGATGGTTGGTGATTTGAACGATATTTTTTGTATTTCATTTTATTTCCAACTTTAATTTTAAGACTAATTTCCTAAACTTCTGGTCTTTTTTAAAAATTTTCAACCAGGGGGAGATAATTCACAATATCAGGTAATTTTAGATGACTTTCAATTCTTAATAAGCATAACGAACGTAACATTATTCTTGAATTGAAATGGTTATTGTTGAAAATACTTGCTTTTTGTAAAGTTCTGTGGAAAAAAGAGAAAAAAACTACAGAAAATGAAAAAAAAAGCAGTGTGTGGGGGTGAGGATTACAACCACTCGTTGTTGTTTAATATAGTGCCTTTTTGGTGTACAAATTTTTCATTTTCTGTTCCGTCGCCAGTACTTTTAGCATGCCGCTTGTGTTGTATTTCCTTTGGTGAGTTTCATCAAATTACCAGAAATTATTGAAATTGTCCGCGAAGCTAAGCATATTTGCAAAAGCGGACTAATATGTGATTTTATGACTGTTTCGGTTTTAAAACAAAATTGCTAAAAGTGTTTTCATTATCTGACAAAAAACAACAGGTGTTTTGCAATGGTATTAGGGGATCGAAAAACAACGCGCATGATTTGCACGAGCTTCTTGTTTCCTTTTTGAAATGAATCCACGCAGCCTGCATCTTTGATCTGATTTTTTACATCTGAAAACTGTCGAAAGCTTCTCCGATGCAGTTGGTGAGTCACTTTATTTATTGAAAAGCTAGTTATGTTTTTTCTGTCAATTGAAGGATTTTGTAAGTTCAGATTTTACTGTATTTGTATTTTTGAAAATGTATAGTGAAATGAGCATGGTTCGTTAACAAATTCTTAAGGTAAATAAATTTGCAACATTTGACGGAGGTGAAAGTTGAATAACATAAATAACTTGTCAAAGGGGATAGGGGTATTTAATAAAGGATTTGGTAAAAAAGGCATTGTTTTTTATACAAATAGTAAGATTCTTTTTGTAAAATGTTAGCGGCTCTTAAAAGAGCCCTTTTCAAGGTCACATAAAAGACTGGGCCTTTGGCATTGGGATGTGCCTTGTTGAATTCTTGGTTCTTTATTCTTCTACGAATGGACTGAATTCTGGTTCTTGTCCAAATAGCTTGAATCTCAGGGCTTCGGCTTCTTTGTGCTTTTCTGTTGTATATTGGTAGTACATGTTGATGACTCCTTCAAGCACGACGATTCTCATACGAAGTGGATATCTAAAACTTCGAATATTGTCTATGACGGCCTTTTCATACTTGTTCTTCAAATATTCCAGTTTGTCACTCAGAAGCAACATCTGTTGACAGGCTTTCTGGGTTCTGTTCTCTGCGTCTTGTAGCTTGGAATACAATGAGGAATCCATAGTAAAGTTGTATTATAAAGCTAGAGTTTGTTTTATTCTTTTGCGTATTCAAGTGAAAATGATGCTTTTCCTGAGAGTTAAACTACTTTATATACTGGATTCTCAGATGTCAAGATGACACGAAACGATTATCAAGAGATGAGTTTGACAGGAACGTTGTTTTCATAGCTTAAGTGGGCCCAAGCTCTCAGTTCTGTCGTTCAAAATGCACATTGCAAATAATTATCTCATAATGAGCTAATTGCTTTAATTGATGGTTGGTGATTTGAACGATAATTTTTGTATTTCATTTTATTTCCAACTTTAATTTTAAGACTAATTTCCTAAACTTCTGGTCTTTTTTAAAAATTTTCAACCAGGGGGAGATAATTCACAATATCAGGTAATTTTAGATGACTTTCATTTCTTAATAAGCATAACGAACGTAACATTATTCTTGAATTGAAATGGTTATTGTTGAAAATACTTACTTTTTGTAAAGTTCTGTGGAAAAAGGAGAAAAAAACTACAGAAAATGAAAAAAAAGCAGTGTGTGGGGGTGAGGATTACAACCACTCGTTGTTGTTTAATATAGTGCCTTTTTGGTGTACAAATTTTTCATTTTCTGTTCCGTCGCCAGTACTTTTAGCATGCCGCTTGTGTTGTATTTCCTTTGGTGAGTTTCATCAAATTACCAGAAATTATTGAAATTGTCCGCGAAGCTAAGCATATTTGCAAAAGCGGACTAATATGTGATTTTATGACTGTTTCGGTTTTAAAACAAAATTGCTAAAAGTGTTTTCATTATCTGACAAAAAACAACAGGTGTTTTGCAATGGTATTAGGGGATCGAAAAACAACGCGCATGATTTGCACGAGCTTCTTGTTTCCTTTTTGAAATGAATCCACGCAGCCTGCATCTTTGATCTGATTTTTTACATCTGAAAACTGTCGAAAGCTTCTCCGATGCAGTTGGTGAGTCACTTTATTTATTGAAAAGCTAGTTATGTTTTTTCTGTCAATTGAAGGATTTTGTAAGTTCAGATTTTACTGTATTTGTATTTTTGAAAATGTATAGTGAAATGAGCATGGTTCGTTAACAAATTCTTAAGGTAAATAAATTTGCAACATTTGACGGAGGTGAAAGTTGAATAACATAAATAACTTGTCAAAGGGGATAGGGGTATTTAATAAAGGGTTTGGTAAAAAAGGCATTGTTTTTTATACAAATAGTAAGATTCTTTTTGTAAAATGTTAGCGGCTCTTAAAAGAGCCCTTTTCAAGGTCACATAAAAGACTGGGCCTTTGGCATTGGGATGTGCCTTGTTGAATTCTTGGTTCTTTATTCTTCTACGAATGGACTGAATTCTGGTTCTTGTCCAAATAGCTTGAATCTCAGGGCTTCGGCTTCTTTGTGCTTTTCTGTTGTATATTGGTAGTACATGTTGATGACTCCTTCAAGCACGACGATTCTCATACGAAGTGGATATCTAAAACTTCGAATATTGTCTATGACGGCCTTTTCATACTTGTTCTTCAAATATTCCAGTTTGTCACTCAGAAGCAACATCTGTTGACAGGCTTTCTGGGTTCTGTTCTCTGCGTCTTGTAGCTTGGAATACAATGAGGAATCCATAGTAAAGTTGTATTATAAAGCTAGAGTTTGTTTTATTCTTTTGCGTATTCAAGTGAAAATGATGCTTTTCCTGAGAGTTAAACTACTTTATATACTGGATTCTCAGATGTCAAGATGACACGAAACGATTATCAAGAGATGAGTTTGACAGGAACGTTGTTTTCATAGCTTAAGTGGGCCCAAGCTCTCAGTTCTGTCGTTCAAAATGCACATTGCAAATAATTATCTCATAATGAGCTAATTGCTTTAATTGATGGTTGGTGATTTGAACGATATTTTTTGTATTTAATTTTATTTCCAACTTTAATTTTAAGACTAATTTCCTAAACTTCTGGTCTTTTTTAAAAATTTTCAACCAGGGGGAGATAATTCACAATATCAGGTAATTTTAGATGACTTTCAATTCTTAATAAGCATAACGAACGTAACATTATTCTTGAATTGAAATGGTTATTGTTGAAAATACTTACTTTTTGTAAAGTTCTGTGGAAAAAGGAGAAAAAAACTACAGAAAATGAAAAAAAGCAGTGTGTGGGGGTGAGGATTACAACCACTCGTTGTTGTTTAATATAGTGCCTTTTTGGTGTACAAATTTTTCATTTTCTGTTCCGTCGCCAGTACTTTTAGCATGCCGCTTGTGTTGTATTTCCTTTGGTGAGTTTCATCAAATTACCAGAAATTATTGAAATTGTCCGCGAAGCTAAGCATATTTGCAAAAGCGGACTAATATGTGATTTTATGACTGTTTCGGTTTTAAAACAAAATTGCTAAAAGTGTTTTCATTATCTGACAAAAAACAACAGGTGTTTTGCAATGGTATTAGGGGATCGAAAAACAACGCGCATGATTTGCACGAGCTTCTTGTTTCCTTTTTGAAATGAATCCACGCAGCCTGCATCTTTGATCTGATTTTTTACATCTGAAAACTGTCGAAAGCTTCTCCGATGCAGTTGGTGAGTCACTTTATTTATTGAAAAGCTAGTTATGTTTTTTCTGTCAATTGAAGGATTTTGTAAGTTCAGATTTTACTGTATTTGTATTTTTGAAAATGTATAGTGAAATGAGCATGGTTCGTTAACAAATTCTTAAGGTAAATAAATTTGCAACATTTGACGGAGGTGAAAGTTGAATAACATAAATAACTTGTCAAAGGGGATAGGGGTATTTAATAAAGGGTTTGGTAAAAAAGGGATTGTTTTTTATACAAATAGTAAGATTCTTTTTGTAAAATGTTAGCGGCTCTTAAAAGAGCCCTTTTCAAGGTCACATAAAAGACTGGGCCTTTGGCATTGGGATGTGCCTTGTTGAATTCTTGGTTCTTTATTCTTCTACGAATGGACTGAATTCTGGTTCTTGTCCAAATAGCTTGAATCTCAGGGCTTCGGCTTCTTTGTGCTTTTCTGTTGTATATTGGTAGTACATGTTGATGACTCCTTCAAGCACGACGATTCTCATACGAAGTGGATATCTAAAACTTCGAATATTGTCTATGACGGCCTTTTCATACTTGTTCTTCAAATATTCCAGTTTGTCACTCAGAAGCAACATCTGTTGACAGGCTTTCTGGGTTCTGTTCTCTGCGTCTTGTAGCTTGGAATACAATGAGGAATCCATAGTAAAGTTGTATTATAAAGCTAGAGTTTGTTTTATTCTTTTGCGTATTCAAGTGAAAATGATGCTTTTCCTGAGAGTTAAACTACTTTATATACTGGATTCTCAGATGTCAAGATGACACGAAACGATTATCAAGAGATGAGTTTGACAGGAACGTTGTTTTCATAGCTTAAGTGGGCCCAAGCTCTCAGTTCTGTCGTTCAAAATGCACATTGCAAATAATTATCTCATAATGAGCTAATTGCTTTAATTGATGGTTGGTGATTTGAACGATAATTTTTGTATTTCATTTTATTTCCAACTTTAATTTTAAGACTAATTTCCTAAACTTCTGGTCTTTTTTAAAAATTTTCAACCAGGGGGAGATAATTCACAATATCAGGTAATTTTAGATGACTTTCATTTCTTAATAAGCATAACGAACGTAACATTATTCTTGAATTGAAATGGTTATTGTTGAAAATACTTACTTTTTGTAAAGTTCTGTGGAAAAAGGAGAAAAAAACTACAGAAAATGAAAAAAAAGCAGTGTGTGGGGGTGAGGATTACAACCACTCGTTGTTGTTTAATATAGTGCCTTTTTGGTGTACAAATTTTTCATTTTCTGTTCCGTCGCCAGTACTTTTAGCATGCCGCTTGTGTTGTATTTCCTTTGGTGAGTTTCATCAAATTACCAGAAATTATTGAAATTGTCCGCGAAGCTAAGCATATTTGCAAAAGCGGACTAATATGTGATTTTATGACTGTTTCGGTTTTAAAACAAAATTGCTAAAAGTGTTTTCATTATCTGACAAAAAACAACAGGTGTTTTGCAATGGTATTAGGGGATCGAAAAACAACGCGCATGATTTGCACGAGCTTCTTGTTTCCTTTTTGAAATGAATCCACGCAGCCTGCATCTTTGATCTGATTTTTTACATCTGAAAACTGTCGAAAGCTTCTCCGATGCAGTTGGTGAGTCACTTTATTTATTGAAAAGCTAGTTATGTTTTTTCTGTCAATTGAAGGATTTTGTAAGTTCAGATTTTACTGTATTTGTATTTTTGAAAATGTATAGTGAAATGAGCATGGTTCGTTAACAAATTCTTAAGGTAAATAAATTTGCAACATTTGACGGAGGTGAAAGTTGAATAACATAAATAACTTGTCAAAGGGGATAGGGGTATTTAATAAAGGGTTTGGTAAAAAAGGCATTGTTTTTTATACAAATAGTAAGATTCTTTTTGTAAAATGTTAGCGGCTCTTAAAAGAGCCCTTTTCAAGGTCACATAAAAGACTGGGCCTTTGGCATTGGGATGTGCCTTGTTGAATTCTTGGTTCTTTATTCTTCTACGAATGGACTGAATTCTGGTTCTTGTCCAAATAGCTTGAATCTCAGGGCTTCGGCTTCTTTGTGCTTTTCTGTTGTATATTGGTAGTACATGTTGATGACTCCTTCAAGCACGACGATTCTCATACGAAGTGGATATCTAAAACTTCGAATATTGTCTATGACGGCCTTTTCATACTTGTTCTTCAAATATTCCAGTTTGTCACTCAGAAGCAACATCTGTTGACAGGCTTTCTGGGTTCTGTTCTCTGCGTCTTGTAGCTTGGAATACAATGAGGAATCCATAGTAAAGTTGTATTATAAAGCTAGAGTTTGTTTTATTCTTTTGCGTATTCAAGTGAAAATGATGCTTTTCCTGAGAGTTAAACTACTTTATATACTGGATTCTCAGATGTCAAGATGACACGAAACGATTATCAAGAGATGAGTTTGACAGGAACGTTGTTTTCATAGCTTAAGTGGGCCCAAGCTCTCAGTTCTGTCGTTCAAAATGCACATTGCAAATAATTATCTCATAATGAGCTAATTGCTTTAATTGATGGTTGGTGATTTGAACGATATTTTTTGTATTTAATTTTATTTCCAACTTTAATTTTAAGACTAATTTCCTAAACTTCTGGTCTTTTTTAAAAATTTTCAACCAGGGGGAGATAATTCACAATATCAGGTAATTTTAGATGACTTTCAATTCTTAATAAGCATAACGAACGTAACATTATTCTTGAATTGAAATGGTTATTGTTGAAAATACTTACTTTTTGTAAAGTTCTGTGGAAAAAGGAGAAAAAAACTACAGAAAATGAAAAAAAGCAGTGTGTGGGGGTGAGGATTACAACCACTCGTTGTTGTTTAATATAGTGCCTTTTTGGTGTACAAATTTTTCATTTTCTGTTCCGTCGCCAGTACTTTTAGCATGCCGCTTGTGTTGTATTTCCTTTGGTGAGTTTCATCAAATTACCAGAAATTATTGAAATTGTCCGCGAAGCTAAGCATATTTGCAAAAGCGGACTAATATGTGATTTTATGACTGTTTCGGTTTTAAAACAAAATTGCTAAAAGTGTTTTCATTATCTGACAAAAAACAACAGGTGTTTTGCAATGGTATTAGGGGATCGAAAAACAACGCGCATGATTTGCACGAGCTTCTTGTTTCCTTTTTGAAATGAATCCACGCAGCCTGCATCTTTGATCTGATTTTTTACATCTGAAAACTGTCGAAAGCTTCTCCGATGCAGTTGGTGAGTCACTTTATTTATTGAAAAGCTAGTTATGTTTTTTCTGTCAATTGAAGGATTTTGTAAGTTCAGATTTTACTGTATTTGTATTTTTGAAAATGTATAGTGAAATGAGCATGGTTCGTTAACAAATTCTTAAGGTAAATAAATTTGCAACATTTGACGGAGGTGAAAGTTGAATAACATAAATAACTTGTCAAAGGGGATAGGGGTATTTAATAAAGGGTTTGGTAAAAAAGGGATTGTTTTTTATACAAATAGTAAGATTCTTTTTGTAAAATGTTAGCGGCTCTTAAAAGAGCCCTTTTCAAGGTCACATAAAAGACTGGGCCTTTGGCATTGGGATGTGCCTTGTTGAATTCTTGGTTCTTTATTCTTCTACGAATGGACTGAATTCTGGTTCTTGTCCAAATAGCTTGAATCTCAGGGCTTCGGCTTCTTTGTGCTTTTCTGTTGTATATTGGTAGTACATGTTGATGACTCCTTCAAGCACGACGATTCTCATACGAAGTGGATATCTAAAACTTCGAATATTGTCTATGACGGCCTTTTCATACTTGTTCTTCAAATATTCCAGTTTGTCACTCAGAAGCAACATCTGTTGACAGGCTTTCTGGGTTCTGTTCTCTGCGTCTTGTAGCTTGGAATACAATGAGGAATCCATAGTAAAGTTGTATTATAAAGCTAGAGTTTGTTTTATTCTTTTGCGTATTCAAGTGAAAATGATGCTTTTCCTGAGAGTTAAACTACTTTATATACTGGATTCTCAGATGTCAAGATGACACGAAACGATTATTAAGAGATGAGTTTGACAGGAACGTTGTTTTCATAGCTTAAGTGGGCCCAAGCTCTCAGTTCTGTCGTTCAAAATGCACATTGCAAATAATTATCTCATAATGAGCTAATTGCTTTAATTGATGGTTGGTGATTTGAACGATATTTTTTGTATTTAATTTTATTTCCAACTTTAATTTTAAGACTAATTTCCTAAACTTCTGGTCTTTTTTAAAAATTTTCAACCAGGGGGAGATAATTCACAATATCAGGTAATTTTAGATGACTTTCAATTCTTAATAAGCATAACGAACGTAACATTATTCTTGAATTGAAATGGTTATTGTTGAAAATACTTACTTTTTGTAAAGTTCTGTGGAAAAAGGAGAAAAAAACTACAGAAAATGAAAAAAAGCAGTGTGTGGGGGTGAGGATTACAACCACTCGTTGTTGTTTAATATAGTGCCTTTTTGGTGTACAAATTTTTCATTTTCTGTTCCGTCGCCAGTACTTTTAGCATGCCGCTTGTGTTGTATTTCCTTTGGTGAGTTTCATCAAATTACCAGAAATTATTGAAATTGTCCGCGAAGCTAAGCATATTTGCAAAAGCGGACTAATATGTGATTTTATGACTGTTTCGGTTTTAAAACAAAATTGCTAAAAGTGTTTTCATTATCTGACAAAAAACAACAGGTGTTTTGCAATGGTATTAGGGGATCGAAAAACAACGCGCATGATTTGCACGAGCTTCTTGTTTCCTTTTTGAAATGAATCCACGCAGCCTGCATCTTTGATCTGATTTTTTACATCTGAAAACTGTCGAAAGCTTCTCCGATGCAGTTGGTGAGTCACTTTATTTATTGAAAAGCTAGTTATGTTTTTTCTGTCAATTGAAGGATTTTGTAAGTTCAGATTTTACTGTATTTGTATTTTTGAAAATGTATAGTGAAATGAGCATGGTTCGTTAACAAATTCTTAAGGTAAATAAATTTGCAACATTTGACGGAGGTGAAAGTTGAATAACATAAATAACTTGTCAAAGGGGATAGGGGTATTTAATAAAGGGTTTGGTAAAAAAGGGATTGTTTTTTATACAAATAGTAAGATTCTTTTTGTAAAATGTTAGCGGCTCTTAAAAGAGCCCTTTTCAAGGTCACATAAAAGACTGGGCCTTTGGCATTGGGATGTGCCTTGTTGAATTCTTGGTTCTTTATTCTTCTACGAATGGACTGAATTCTGGTTCTTGTCCAAATAGCTTGAATCTCAGGGCTTCGGCTTCTTTGTGCTTTTCTGTTGTATATTGGTAGTACATGTTGATGACTCCTTCAAGCACGACGATTCTCATACGAAGTGGATATCTAAAACTTCGAATATTGTCTATGACGGCCTTTTCATACTTGTTCTTCAAATATTCCAGTTTGTCACTCAGAAGCAACATCTGTTGACAGGCTTTCTGGGTTCTGTTCTCTGCGTCTTGTAGCTTGGAATACAATGAGGAATCCATAGTAAAGTTGTATTATAAAGCTAGAGTTTGTTTTATTCTTTTGCGTATTCAAGTGAAAATGATGCTTTTCCTGAGAGTTAAACTACTTTATATACTGGATTCTCAGATGTCAAGATGACACGAAACGATTATCAAGAGATGAGTTTGACAGGAACGTTGTTTTCATAGCTTAAGTGGGCCCAAGCTCTCAGTTCTGTCGTTCAAAATGCACATTGCAAATAATTATCTCATAATGAGCTAATTGCTTTAATTGATGGTTGGTGATTTGAACGATAATTTTTGTATTTCATTTTATTTCCAACTTTAATTTTAAGACTAATTTCCTAAACTTCTGGTCTTTTTTAAAAATTTTCAACCAGGGGGAGATAATTCACAATATCAGGTAATTTTAGATGACTTTCATTTCTTAATAAGCATAACGAACGTAACATTATTCTTGAATTGAAATGGTTATTGTTGAAAATACTTACTTTTTGTAAAGTTCTGTGGAAAAAGGAGAAAAAAACTACAGAAAATGAAAAAAAAGCAGTGTGTGGGGGTGAGGATTACAACCACTCGTTGTTGTTTAATATAGTGCCTTTTTGGTGTACAAATTTTTCATTTTCTGTTCCGTCGCCAGTACTTTTAGCATGCCGCTTGTGTTGTATTTCCTTTGGTGAGTTTCATCAAATTACCAGAAATTATTGAAATTGTCCGCGAAGCTAAGCATATTTGCAAAAGCGGACTAATATGTGATTTTATGACTGTTTCGGTTTTAAAACAAAATTGCTAAAAGTGTTTTCATTATCTGACAAAAAACAACAGGTGTTTTGCAATGGTATTAGGGGATCGAAAAACAACGCGCATGATTTGCACGAGCTTCTTGTTTCCTTTTTGAAATGAATCCACGCAGCCTGCATCTTTGATCTGATTTTTTACATCTGAAAACTGTCGAAAGCTTCTCCGATGCAGTTGGTGAGTCACTTTATTTATTGAAAAGCTAGTTATGTTTTTTCTGTCAATTGAAGGATTTTGTAAGTTCAGATTTTACTGTATTTGTATTTTTGAAAATGTATAGTGAAATGAGCATGGTTCGTTAACAAATTCTTAAGGTAAATAAATTTGCAACATTTGACGGAGGTGAAAGTTGAATAACATAAATAACTTGTCAAAGGGGATAGGGGTATTTAATAAAGGGTTTGGTAAAAAAGGCATTGTTTTTTATACAAATAGTAAGATTCTTTTTGTAAAATGTTAGCGGCTCTTAAAAGAGCCCTTTTCAAGGTCACATAAAAGACTGGGCCTTTGGCATTGGGATGTGCCTTGTTGAATTCTTGGTTCTTTATTCTTCTACGAATGGACTGAATTCTGGTTCTTGTCCAAATAGCTTGAATCTCAGGGCTTCGGCTTCTTTGTGCTTTTCTGTTGTATATTGGTAGTACATGTTGATGACTCCTTCAAGCACGACGATTCTCATACGAAGTGGATATCTAAAACTTCGAATATTGTCTATGACGGCCTTTTCATACTTGTTCTTCAAATATTCCAGTTTGTCACTCAGAAGCAACATCTGTTGACAGGCTTTCTGGGTTCTGTTCTCTGCGTCTTGTAGCTTGGAATACAATGAGGAATCCATAGTAAAGTTGTATTATAAAGCTAGAGTTTGTTTTATTCTTTTGCGTATTCAAGTGAAAATGATGCTTTTCCTGAGAGTTAAACTACTTTATATACTGGATTCTCAGATGTCAAGATGACACGAAACGATTATCAAGAGATGAGTTTGACAGGAACGTTGTTTTCATAGCTTAAGTGGGCCCAAGCTCTCAGTTCTGTCGTTCAAAATGCACATTGCAAATAATTATCTCATAATGAGCTAATTGCTTTAATTGATGGTTGGTGATTTGAACGATATTTTTTGTATTTAATTTTATTTCCAACTTTAATTTTAAGACTAATTTCCTAAACTTCTGGTCTTTTTTAAAAATTTTCAACCAGGGGGAGATAATTCACAATATCAGGTAATTTTAGATGACTTTCAATTCTTAATAAGCATAACGAACGTAACATTATTCTTGAATTGAAATGGTTATTGTTGAAAATACTTACTTTTTGTAAAGTTCTGTGGAAAAAGGAGAAAAAAACTACAGAAAATGAAAAAAAGCAGTGTGTGGGGGTGAGGATTACAACCACTCGTTGTTGTTTAATATAGTGCCTTTTTGGTGTACAAATTTTTCATTTTCTGTTCCGTCGCCAGTACTTTTAGCATGCCGCTTGTGTTGTATTTCCTTTGGTGAGTTTCATCAAATTACACAGCGCATTTAAGGCAGAATACGACTGTTTTCGGCCTAAAAACTCATTCCGTCAACCAGATGTGAAATATAATCCATCAAAATCAATCAAGTAATTAATGTGAATGTTATAGGTATTCGTGTTATATTATTATGGGCCGAAACATCTTAGGGACGAAAGGGGCGAAATCCTGGGACGAAAGTTTTGACTCATAAGTTCTGGGGCAAGCCGGGGTCGCAACTTCAAATTTTTTATCTAAAAACGATTGCCATATTATATTCTAGCAGAATATTGCCGTGCCTTGATCTTTTGCACATACGTTTTTGAAAAAAATGAGGATTTATTCTTCAAATTAGTGAGTCCAAGCCTACCTGCTGACAATTTATGGTAATTATTTTATTTGTATACCAAACACACTGTTGGCACGGCAATATTCCGTTAGGATGTAATATGGCAATCGTTTCCAGATAAAAAAATTTGAAGCTGTGAGCCCGGCTTGCCCCAGAACTTTTTCGTCGAACATTTCGTCCCAAGATTTAGCCCCTTTCGCCCCTAAGATATTTCGGCCCATATTAATATGACACAAATGTCTATAACTTTCACATATATTATTCAATTGATCTTGAGGGCTCATATTTCGCATCTGGTTGACGGAAAGAGTTTTATGGCCGGATACAGTCATATTCTGCCTTAAATGCGCTGTGTACCAGAAATTATTGAAATTGTCCGCGAAGCTAAGCATATTTGCAAAAGCGGACTAATATGTGATTTTATGACTGTTTCGGTTTTAAAACAAAATTGCTAAAAGTGTTTTCATTATCTGACAAAAAACAACAGGTGTTTTGCAATGGTATTAGGGGATCGAAAAACAACGCGCATGATTTGCACGAGCTTCTTGTTTCCTTTTTGAAATGAATCCACGCAGCCTGCATCTTTGATCTGATTTTTTACATCTGAAAACTGTCGAAAGCTTCTCCGATGCAGTTGGTGAGTCACTTTATTTATTGAAAAGCTAGTTATGTTTTTTCTGTCAATTGAAGGATTTTGTAAGTTCAGATTTTACTGTATTTGTATTTTTGAAAATGTATAGTGAAATGAGCATGGTTCGTTAACAAATTCTTAAGGTAAATAAATTTGCAACATTTGACGGAGGTGAAAGTTGAATAACATAAATAACTTGTCAAAGGGGATAGGGGTATTTAATAAAGGGTTTGGTAAAAAAGGCATTGTTTTTTATACAAATAGTAAGATTCTTTTTGTAAAATGTTAGCGGCTCTTAAAAGAGCCCTTTTCAAGGTCACATAAAAGACTGGGCCTTTGGCATTGGGATGTGCCTTGTTGAATTCTTGGTTCTTTATTCTTCTACGAATGGACTGAATTCTGGTTCTTGTCCAAATAGCTTGAATCTCAGGGCTTCGGCTTCTTTGTGCTTTTCTGTTGTATATTGGTAGTACATGTTGATGACTCCTTCAAGCACGACGATTCTCATACGAAGTGGATATCTAAAACTTCGAATATTGTCTATGACGGCCTTTTCATACTTGTTCTTCAAATATTCCAGTTTGTCACTCAGAAGCAACATCTGTTGACAGGCTTTCTGGGTTCTGTTCTCTGCGTCTTGTAGCTTGGAATACAATGAGGAATCCATAGTAAAGTTGTATTATAAAGCTAGAGTTTGTTTTATTCTTTTGCGTATTCAAGTGAAAATGATGCTTTTCCTGAGAGTTAAACTACTTTATATACTGGATTCTCAGATGTCAAGATGACACGAAACGATTATCAAGAGATGAGTTTGACAGGAACGTTGTTTTCATAGCTTAAGTGGGCCCAAGCTCTCAGTTCTGTCGTTCAAAATGCACATTGCAAATAATTATCTCATAATGAGCTAATTGCTTTAATTGGTGGTTGGTGATTTGAACGATAATTTTTGTATTTCATTTTATTTCCAATTTTAATTTTAAGACTAATTTCCTAAACTTCTGGTCTTTTTAAAAAAAATTTCAACCAGGGGGAGATAATTCACAATATCGGGTAATTTTAGATGACTTTCATTTCTTAATAAGCATAACGAACGTAACATTATTCTTGAATTGAAATGGTAATTGTTGAAAATACTTGCTTTTTGTAAAGTTCTGTGGAAAAAGGAGAAAAAAACTACAGAAAATGAAAAAAAAAAACCAGTGTGTGGGGATGAGGATTACAACCACTCGTTGTTGTTTAATATAGTGCCTTTTTGATGTACAATTTTTTTTATTTTCTGTTCAATCGCTTGTACTTTTAGCATGCCGCTTGTGTTGTATTTCCTTTGGTGAGTTTCATCAAATTACCAGAAATTATTGAAATTGTCCGCGAAGCTTAGCGCATTTGCAAAAGCGGACGAATATGTGTTTTTTTTTACTGTTTCGGTTTTAAAACAAAATTGCTAAAAGAGTTTTCATTATCTGACAAAAAACAACAGGTGTTTTGCAATGGTGTCAGGGGATCGAAAAACAACGCGCATGATTTGCACGAGCTTCTTGTTTCCTTTTTGAAATGAATCCACGCAGCCTGCATCTTTGATCTGATTTTTTACATCTGAAAACTGTCGAAAGCTTCTCCAATGCAGTTGGTGAGTCACTTTATTTATTGAAAAGCTAGTTATGTTTTTTTTTCTGTCAATTGAAGGATTTTGTAAGTTCAGATTTTACTGTATTTGTATTTTTGAAAATGTATAGTGAAATGAGCATGGTTCGTTAACAAATTCTTAAGGTAAATAAATTTGCAACAGTTGACGGAGGTGAAAGTTGAATAACATAAATAACTTGTCAAAGGGGATAGGGGTATTTAATAAAGGGTTTGGTAAAAAAGTCATTGTTTTTATACAAATAGTAAGATTCTTTTTGTAAAATGTTAGCGGCTCTTAAAAGAGCCCTTTTCACAGTCACATAAAGGACTGGGCCTTTGGCATTAGGATGTGCCTTGTTGAATTCTTGGTTCTTTATTCTTCTGAGAATGAACTGAATTCTGGTTCTTGTCCAAATAGCTTGAATCTCAGGGCTTCGGCTTCTTTGTGCTTTTCTGTCGTATATTGGTAGTACATGTTGATGACTCTTTCAAGCACGACGATTCTCATACGAAGTGGATATCTAAAACTTCGAATATTGTCTATGACGGCCTTTTCATACTTGTTCTTCAAATATTCCAGTTTGTCACTCAGAAGCAACATCTGTTGACAGGCTTTCTGGGTTCTGTTCTCTGCGTCTTGTAGCTTGGAATACAATGAGGAATCCATAGTAAAGTTGTATTATAAAGCTAGAGTTTGTCTTATTCTTTTGCGTATTCAAGTGAAAATGATGCTTTTCCTGAGAGTTAAACTACTTTATATACTGGATTCTCAGATGTCAAGATGACACGAAACGATTATCAAGAGATGAGGTTGACAGGAACGTTGTTTTCATAGCTTAAGTGGGCCCAAGCTCTCAGTTCTGTCGTTCAAAATGCACATTGCAAATAATTATCTCATAATGAGCTAATTGCTTTAATTGGTGGTTGGTGATTTGAACGATAATTTTTGTATTTCATTTTATTTCCAATTTTAATTTTAAGACTAATTTCCTAAACTTCTGGTCTTTTTAAAAAAAATTTCAACCAGGGGGAGATAATTCACAATATCGGGTAATTTTAGATGACTTTCATTTCTTAATAAGCATAACGAACGTAACATTATTCTTGAATTGAAATGGTAATTGTTGAAAATACTTGCTTTTTGTAAAGTTCTGTGGAAAAAGGAGAAAAAAACTACAGAAAATGAAAAAAAAAACAGTTTGTGGGGATGAGGATTACAACCACTCGTTGTTGTTTAATATAGTGCCTTTTTGATGTACAATTTTTTTTATTTTCTGTTCGGTCGCTTGTACTTTTAGCATGCCGCTTGTGTTGTATTTCCTTTGGTGAGTTTCATCAAATTACCAGAAATTATTGAAATTGTCCGCGAAGCTTAGCGCATTTGCAAAAGCGGACGAATATGTGTTTTTTTTTACTGTTTCGGTTTTAAAACAAAATTGCTAAAAGTGTTTTCATTATCTGACAAAAAACAACAGGTGTTTTGCAATGGTGTCAGGGGATCGAAAAACAACGCGCATGATTTGCACGAGCTTCTTGTTTCCTTTTTGAAATGAATCCACGCAGCCTGCATCTTTGATCTGATTTTTTACATCTGAAAACTGTCGAAAGCTTCTCCAATGCAGTTGGTGAGTCACTTTATTTATTGAAAAGCTAGTTATGTTTTTTTTTCTGTCAATTGAAGGATTTTGTAAGTTCAGATTTTACTGTATTTGTATTTTTGAAAATGTATAGTGAAATGAGCATGGTTCGTTAACAAATTCTTAAGGTAAATAAATTTGCAACAGTTGACGGAGGTGAAAGTTGAATAACATAAATAACTTGTCAAAGGGGATAGGGGTATTTAATAAAGGGTTTGGTAAAAAAGTCATTGTTTTTTATACAAATAGTAAGATTCTTTTTGTAAAATGTTAGCGGCTCTTAAAAGAGCCCTTTTCACAGTCACATAAAGGACTGGGCCTTTGGCATTAGAATGTGCCTTGTTGAATTCTTGGTTCTTTATTCTTCTGAGAATGAACTGAATTCTGGTTCTTGTCCAAATAGCTTGAATCTCAGGGCTTCGGCTTCTTTGTGCTTTTCTGTCGTATATTGGTAGAACATGTTGATGACTCCTTCAAGCACGACGATTCTCATACGAAGTGGATATCTAAAACTTCGAATATTGTCTATGACGGCCTTTTCATACTTGTTCTTCAAATATTCCAGTTTGTCACTCAGAAGCAACATCTGTTGACAGGCTTTCTGGGTTCTGTTCTCTGCGTCTTGTAGCTTGGAATACAATGAGGAATCCATAGTAAAGTTGTATTATAAAGCTAGAGTTTGTCTTATTCTTTTGCGTATTCAAGTGAAAATGATGCTTTTCCTGAGAGTTAAACTACTTTATATACTGGATTCTCAGATGTCAAGATGACACGAAACGATTATCAAGAGATGAGGTTGACAGGAACGTTGTTTTCATAGCTTAAGTGGGCCCAAGCTCTCAGTTCTGTCGTTCAAAATGCACATTGCAAATAATTATCTCATAATGAGCTAATTGCTTTAATTGGTGGTTGGTGATTTGAACGATAATTTTTGTATTTCATTTTATTTCCAATTTTAATTTTAAGACTAATTTCCTAAACTTCTGGTCTTTTTAAAAAAAATTTCAACCAGGGGGAGATAATTCACAATATCGGGTAATTTTAGATGACTTTCATTTCTTAATAAGCATAACGAACGTAACATTATTCTTGAATTGAAATGGTAATTGTTGAAAATACTTGCTTTTTGTAAAGTTCTGTGGAAAAAGGAGAAAAAAACTACAGAAAATGAAAAAAAAAACAGTTTGTGGGGATGAGGATTACAACCACTCGTTGTTGTTTAATATAGTGCCTTTTTGATGTACAATTTTTTTTATTTTCTGTTCGGTCGCTTGTACTTTTAGCATGCCGCTTGTGTTGTATTTCCTTTGGTGAGTTTCATCAAATTACCAGAAATTATTGAAATTGTCCGCGAAGCTTAGCGCATTTGCAAAAGCGGACGAATATGTGTTTTTTTTACTGTTTCGGTTTTAAAACAAAATTGCTAAAAGTGTTTTCATTATCTGACAAAAAACAACAGGTGTTTTGCAATGGTGTCAGGGGATCGAAAAACAACGCGCATGATTTGCACGAGCTTCTTGTTTCCTTTTTGAAATGAATCCACGCAGCCTGCATCTTTGATCTGATTTTTTACATCTGAAAACTGTCGAAAGCTTCTCCAATGCAGTTGGTGAGTCACTTTAGAGCATGGTTCGTTAACAAATTCTTAAGGTAAATAAATTTGCAACAGTTGACGGAGGTGAAAGTTGAATAACATAAATAACTTGTCAAAGGGGATAGGGGTATTTAATAAAGGGTTTGGTAAAAAAGTCATTGTTTTTTATACAAATAGTAAGATTCTTTTTGTAAAATGTTAGCGGCTCTTAAAAGAGCCCTTTTCACAGTCACATAAAGGACTGGGCCTTTGGCATTAGGATGTGCCTTGTTGAATTCTTGGTTCTTTATTCTTCTGAGAATGAACTGAATTCTGGTTCTTGTCCAAATAGCTTGAATCTCAGGGCTTCGGCTTCTTTGTGCTTTTCTGTCGTATATTGGTAGTACATGTTGATGACTCCTTCAAGCACGACGATTCTCATACGAAGTGGATATCTAAAACTTCGAATATTGTCTATGACGGCCTTTTCATACTTGTTCTTCAAATATTCCAGTTTGTCACTCAGAAGCAACATCTGTTGACAGGCTTTCTGGGTTCTGTTCTCTGCGTCTTGTAGCTTGGAATACAATGAGGAATCCATAGTAAAGTTGTATTATAAAGCTAGAGTTTGTCTTATTCTTTTGCGTATTCAAGTGAAAATGATGCTTTTCCTGAGAGTTAAACTACTTTATATACTGGATTCTCAGATGTCAAGATGACACGAAACGATTATCAAGAGATGAGGTTGACAGGAACGTTGTTTTCATAGCTTAATTGGGCCCAAGCTCTCAGTTCTGTCGTTCAAAATGCACATTGCAAATAATTATCTCATAATGAGCTAATTGCTTTAATTGGTGGTTGGTGATTTGAACGATAATTTTTGTATTTCATTTTATTTCCAATTTTAATTTTAAGACTAATTTCCTAAACTTCTGGTCTTTTTAAAAAAAATTTCAACCAGGGGGAGATAATTCACAATATCGGGTAATTTTAGATGACTTTCATTTCTTAATAAGCATAACGAACGTAACATTATTCTTGAATTGAAATGGTAATTGTTGAAAATACTTGCTTTTTGTAAAGTTCTGTGGAAAAAGGAGAAAAAAACTACAGAAAATGAAAAAAAAACCAGTGTGTGGGGATGAGGATTACAACCACTCGTTGTTGTTTAATATAGTGCCTTTTTGATGTACAATTTTTTTTATTTTCTGTTCGGTCGCTTGTACTTTTAGCATGCCGCTTGTGTTGTATTTCCTTTGGTGAGTTTCATCAAATTACCAGAAATTATTGAAATTGTCCGCGAAGCTTAGCGCATTTGCAAAAGCGGACGAATATGTGTTTTTTTTACTGTTTCGGTTTTAAAACAAAATTGCTAAAAGTGTTTTCATTATCTGACAAAAAACAACAGGTGTTTTGCAATGGTGTCAGGGGATCGAAAAACAACGCGCATGATTTGCACGAGCTTCTTGTTTCCTTTTTGAAATGAATCCACGCAGCCTGCATCTTTGATCTGATTTTTTACATCTGAAAACTGTCGAAAGCTTCTCCAATGCAGTTGGTGAGTCACTTTATTTATTGAAAAGCTAGTTATGTTTTTTTTCTGTCAATTGAAGGATTTTGTAAGTTCAGATTTTACTGTATTTGTATTTTTGAAAATGTATAGTGAAATGAGCATGGTTCGTTAACAAATTCTTAAGGTAAATAAATTTGCAACAGTTGACGGAGGTGAAAGTTGAATAACATAAATAACTTGTCAAAGGGGATAGGGGTATTTAATAAAGGGTTTGGTAAAAAAGTCATTGTTTTTTATACAAATAGTAAGATTCTTTTTGTAAAATGTTAGCGGCTCTTAAAAGAGCCCTTTTCACAGTCACATAAAGGACTGGGCCTTTGGCATTAGGATGTGCCTTGTTGAATTCTTGGTTCTTTATTCTTCTGAGAATGAACTGAATTCTGGTTCTTGTCCAAATAGCTTGAATCTCAGGGCTTCGGCTTCTTTGTGCTTTTCTGTCGTATATTGGTAGAACATGTTGATGACTCCTTCAAGCACGACGATTCTCATACGAAGTGGATATCTAAAACTTCGAATATTGTCTATGACGGCCTTTTCATACTTGTTCTTCAAATATTCCAGTTTGTCACTCAGAAGCAACATCTGTTGACAGGCTTTCTGGGTTCTGTTCTCTGCGTCTTGTAGCTTGGAATACAATGAGGAATCCATAGTAAAGTTGTATTATAAAGCTAGAGTTTGTCTTATTCTTTTGCGTATTCAAGTGAAAATGATGCTTTTCCTGAGAGTTAAACTACTTTATATACTGGATTCTCAGATGTCAAGATGACACGAAACGATTATCAAGAGATGAGGTTGACAGGAACGTTGTTTTCATAGCTTAAGTGGGCCCAAGCTCTCAGTTCTGTCGTTCAAAATGCACATTGCAAATAATTATCTCATAATGAGCTAATTGCTTTAATTGGTGGTTGGTGATTTGAACGATAATTTTTGTATTTCATTTTATTTCCAATTTTAATTTTAAGACTAATTTCCTAAACTTCTGGTCTTTTTAAAAAAAATTTCAACCAGGGGGAGATAATTCACAATATCGGGTAATTTTAGATGACTTTCATTTCTTAATAAGCATAACGAACGTAACATTATTCTTGAATTGAAATGGTAATTGTTGAAAATACTTGCTTTTTGTAAAGTTCTGTGGAAAAAGGAGAAAAAAACTACAGAAAATGAAAAAAAAAACAGTTTGTGGGGATGAGGATTACAACCACTCGTTGTTGTTTAATATAGTGCCTTTTTGATGTACAATTTTTTTTATTTTCTGTTCGGTCGCTTGTACTTTTAGCATGCCGCTTGTGTTGTATTTCCTTTGGTGAGTTTCATCAAATTACCAGAAATTATTGAAATTGTCCGCGAAGCTTAGCGCATTTGCAAAAGCGGACGAATATGTGTTTTTTTTTACTGTTTCGGTTTTAAAACAAAATTGCTAAAAGTGTTTTCATTATCTGACAAAAAACAACAGGTGTTTTGCAATGGTGTCAGGGGATCGAAAAACAACGCGCATGATTTGCACGAGCTTCTTGTTTCCTTTTTGAAATGAATCCACGCAGCCTGCATCTTTGATCTGATTTTTTACATCTGAAAACTGTCGAAAGCTTCTCCAATGCAGTTGGTGAGTCACTTTATTTATTGAAAAGCTAGTTATGTTTTTTTTTCTGTCAATTGAAGGATTTTGTAAGTTCAGATTTTACTGTATTTGTATTTTTGAAAATGTATAGTGAAATGAGCATGGTTCGTTAACAAATTCTTAAGGTAAATAAATTTGCAACAGTTGACGGAGGTGAAAGTTGAATAACATAAATAACTTGTCAAAGGGGATAGGGGTATTTAATAAAGGGTTTGGTAAAAAAGTCATTGTTTTTTATACAAATAGTAAGATTCTTTTTGTAAAATGTTAGCGGCTCTTAAAAGAGCCCTTTTCACAGTCACATAAAGGACTGGGCCTTTGGCATTAGGATGTGCCTTGTTGAATTCTTGGTTCTTTATTCTTCTGAGAATGAACTGAATTCTGGTTCTTGTCCAAATAGCTTGAATCTCAGGGCTTCGGCTTCTTTGTGCTTTTCTGTCGTATATTGGTAGAACATGTTGATGACTCCTTCAAGCACGACGATTCTCATACGAAGTGGATATCTAAAACTTCGAATATTGTCTGTGACGGCCTTTTCATACTTGTTCTTCAAATATTCCAGTTTGTCACTCAGAAGCAACATCTGTTGACAGGCTTTCTGGGTTCTGTTCTCTGCGTCTTGTAGCTTGGAATACAATGAGGAATCCATAGTAAAGTTGTATTATAAAGCTAGAGTTTGTCTTATTCTTTTGCGTATTCAAGTGAAAATGATGCTTTTCCTGAGAGTTAAACTACTTTATATACTGGATTCTCAGATGTCAAGATGACACGAAACGATTATCAAGAGATGAGGTTGACAGGAACGTTGTTTTCATAGCTTAAGTGGGCCCAAGCTCTCAGTTCTGTCGTTCAAAATGCACATTGCAAATAATTATCTCATAATGAGCTAATTGCTTTAATTGGTGGTTGGTGATTTGAACGATAATTTTTGTATTTCATTTTATTTCCAATTTTAATTTTAAGACTAATTTCCTAAACTTCTGGTCTTTTTTAAAAAAAATTTCAACCAGGGGGAGATAATTCACAATATCGGGTAATTTTAGATGACTTTCATTTCTTAATAAGCATAACGAACGTAACATTATTCTTGAATTGAAATGGTAATTGTTGAAAATACTTGCTTTTTGTAAAGTTCTGTGGAAAAAGGAGAAAAAAACTACAGAAAATGAAAAAAAAAAACCAGTGTGTGGGGATGAGGATTACAACCACTCGTTGTTGTTTAATATAGTGCCTTTTTGATGTACAATTTTTTTTATTTTCTGTTCAATCGCTTGTACTTTTAGCATGCCGCTTGTGTTGTATTTCCTTTGGTGAGTTTCATCAAATTACCAGAAATTATTGAAATTGTCCGCGAAGCTTAGCGCATTTGCAAAAGCGGACGAATATGTGTTTTTTTTACTGTTTCGGTTTTAAAACAAAATTGCTAAAAGTGTTTTCATTATCTGACAAAAAACAACAGGTGTTTTGCAATGGTGTCAGGGGATCGAAAAACAACGCGCATGATTTGCACGAGCTTCTTGTTTCCTTTTTGAAATGAATCCACGCAGCCTGCATCTTTGATCTGATTTTTTACATCTGAAAACTGTCGAAAGCTTCTCCAATGCAGTTGGTGAGTCACTTTATTTATTGAAAAGCTAGTTATGTTTTTTTTCTGTCAATTGAAGGATTTTGTAAGTTCAGATTTTACTGTATTTGTATTTTTGAAAATGTATAGTGAAATGAGCATGGTTCGTTAACAAATTCTTAAGGTAAATAAATTTGCAACAGTTGACGGAGGTGAAAGTTGAATAACATAAATAACTTGTCAAAGGGGATAGGGGTATTTAATAAAGGGTTTGGTAAAAAAGTCATTGTTTTTTATACAAATAGTAAGATTCTTTTTGTAAAATGTTAGCGGCTCTTAAAAGAGCCCTTTTCACAGTCACATAAAGGACTGGGCCTTTGGCATTAGGATGTGCCTTGTTGAATTCTTGGTTCTTTATTCTTCTGAGAATGAACTGAATTCTGGTTCTTGTCCAAATAGCTTGAATCTCAGGGCTTCGGCTTCTTTGTGCTTTTCTGTCGTATATTGGTAGAACATGTTGATGACTCCTTCAAGCACGACGATTCTCATACGAAGTGGATATCTAAAACTTCGAATATTGTCTGTGACGGCCTTTTCATACTTGTTCTTCAAATATTCCAGTTTGTCACTCAGAAGCAACATCTGTTGACAGGCTTTCTGGGTTCTGTTCTCTGCGTCTTGTAGCTTGGAATACAATGAGGAATCCATAGTAAAGTTGTATTATAAAGCTAGAGTTTGTCTTATTCTTTTGCGTATTCAAGTGAAAATGATGCTTTTCCTGAGAGTTAAACTACTTTATATACTGGATTCTCAGATGTCAAGATGACACGAAACGATTATCAAGAGATGAGGTTGACAGGAACGTTGTTTTCATAGCTTAAGTGGGCCCAAGCTCTCAGTTCTGTCGTTCAAAATGCACATTGCAAATAATTATCTCATAATGAGCTAATTGCTTTAATTGGTGGTTGGTGATTTGAACGATAATTTTTGTATTTCATTTTATTTCCAATTTTAATTTTAAGACTAATTTCCTAAACTTCTGGTCTTTTTAAAAAAAATTTCAACCAGGGGGAGATAATTCACAATATCGGGTAATTTTAGATGACTTTCATTTCTTAATAAGCATAACGAACGTAACATTATTCTTGAATTGAAATGGTAATTGTTGAAAATACTTGCTTTTTGTAAAGTTCTGTGGAAAAAGGAGAAAAAAACTACAGAAAATGAAAAAAAAAAAACCAGTGTGTGGGGATGAGGATTACAACCACTCGTTGTTGTTTAATATAGTGCCTTTTTGATGTACAATTTTTTTTATTTTCTGTTCAATCGCTTGTACTTTTAGCATGCCGCTTGTGTTGTATTTCCTTTGGTGAGTTTCATCAAATTACCAGAAATTATTGAAATTGTCCGCGAAGCTTAGCGCATTTGCAAAAGCGGACGAATATGTGTTTTTTTTACTGTTTCGGTTTTAAAACAAAATTGCTAAAAGTGTTTTCATTATCTGACAAAAAACAACAGGTGTTTTGCAATGGTGTCAGGGGATCGAAAAACAACGCGCATGATTTGCACGAGCTTCTTGTTTCCTTTTTGAAATGAATCCACGCAGCCTGCATCTTTGATCTGATTTTTTACATCTGAAAACTGTCGAAAGCTTCTCCAATGCAGTTGGTGAGTCACTTTATTTATTGAAAAGCTAGTTATGTTTTTTTTCTGTCAATTGAAGGATTTTGTAAGTTCAGATTTTACTGTATTTGTATTTTTGAAAATGTATAGTGAAATGAGCATGGTTCGTTAACAAATTCTTAAGGTAAATAAATTTGCAACAGTTGACGGAGGTGAAAGTTGAATAACATAAATAACTTGTCAAAGGGGATAGGGGTATTTAATAAAGGGTTTGGTAAAAAAGTCATTGTTTTTTATACAAATAGTAAGATTCTTTTTGTAAAATGTTAGCGGCTCTTAAAAGAGCCCTTTTCACAGTCACATAAAGGACTGGGCCTTTGGCATTAGGATGTGCCTTGTTGAATTCTTGGTTCTTTATTCTTCTGAGAATGAACTGAATTCTGGTTCTTGTCCAAATAGCTTGAATCTCAGGGCTTCGGCTTCTTTGTGCTTTTCTGTCGTATATTGGTAGAACATGTTGATGACTCCTTCAAGCACGACGATTCTCATACGAAGTGGATATCTAAAACTTCGAATATTGTCTGTGACGGCCTTTTCATACTTGTTCTTCAAATATTCCAGTTTGTCACTCAGAAGCAACATCTGTTGACAGGCTTTCTGGGTTCTGTTCTCTGCGTCTTGTAGCTTGGAATACAATGAGGAATCCATAGTAAAGTTGTATTATAAAGCTAGAGTTTGTCTTATTCTTTTGCGTATTCAAGTGAAAATGATGCTTTTCCTGAGAGTTAAACTACTTTATATACTGGATTCTCAGATGTCAAGATGACACGAAACGATTATCAAGAGATGAGGTTGACAGGAACGTTGTTTTCATAGCTTAAGTGGGCCCAAGCTCTCAGTTCTGTCGTTCAAAATGCACATTGCAAATAATTATCTCATAATGAGCTAATTGCTTTAATTGGTGGTTGGTGATTTGAACGATAATTTTTGTATTTCATTTTATTTCCAATTTTAATTTTAAGACTAATTTCCTAAACTTCTGGTCTTTTTAAAAAAAATTTCAACCAGGGGGAGATAATTCACAATATCGGGTAATTTTAGATGACTTTCATTTCTTAATAAGCATAACGAACGTAACATTATTCTTGAATTGAAATGGTAATTGTTGAAAATACTTGCTTTTTGTAAAGTTCTGTGGAAAAAGGAGAAAAAAACTACAGAAAATGAAAAAAAAAAACCAGTGTGTGGGGATGAGGATTACAACCACTCGTTGTTGTTTAATATAGTGCCTTTTTGATGTACAATTTTTTTTATTTTCTGTTCAATCGCTTGTACTTTTAGCATGCCGCTTGTGTTGTATTTCCTTTGGTGAGTTTCATCAAATTACCAGAAATTATTGAAATTGTCCGCGAAGCTTAGCGCATTTGCAAAAGCGGACGAATATGTGTTTTTTTTACTGTTTCGGTTTTAAAACAAAATTGCTAAAAGTGTTTTCATTATCTGACAAAAAACAACAGGTGTTTTGCAATGGTGTCAGGGGATCGAAAAACAACGCGCATGATTTGCACGAGCTTCTTGTTTCCTTTTTGAAATGAATCCACGCAGCCTGCATCTTTGATCTGATTTTTTACATCTGAAAACTGTCGAAAGCTTCTCCAATGCAGTTGGTGAGTCACTTTATTTATTGAAAAGCTAGTTATGTTTTTTTTCTGTCAATTGAAGGATTTTGTAAGTTCAGATTTTACTGTATTTGTATTTTTGAAAATGTATAGTGAAATGAGCATGGTTCGTTAACAAATTCTTAAGGTAAATAAATTTGCAACAGTTGACGGAGGTGAAAGTTGAATAACATAAATAACTTGTCAAAGGGGATAGGGGTATTTAATAAAGGGTTTGGTAAAAAAGTCATTGTTTTTTATACAAATAGTAAGATTCTTTTTGTAAAATGTTAGCGGCTCTTAAAAGAGCCCTTTTCACAGTCACATAAAGGACTGGGCCTTTGGCATTAGGATGTGCCTTGTTGAATTCTTGGTTCTTTATTCTTCTGAGAATGAACTGAATTCTGGTTCTTGTCCAAATAGCTTGAATCTCAGGGCTTCGGCTTCTTTGTGCTTTTCTGTCGTATATTGGTAGAACATGTTGATGACTCCTTCAAGCACGACGATTCTCATACGAAGTGGATATCTAAAACTTCGAATATTGTCTGTGACGGCCTTTTCATACTTGTTCTTCAAATATTCCAGTTTGTCACTCAGAAGCAACATCTGTTGACAGGCTTTCTGGGTTCTGTTCTCTGCGTCTTGTAGCTTGGAATACAATGAGGAATCCATAGTAAAGTTGTATTATAAAGCTAGAGTTTGTCTTATTCTTTTGCGTATTCAAGTGAAAATGATGCTTTTCCTGAGAGTTAAACTACTTTATATACTGGATTCTCAGATGTCAAGATGACACGAAACGATTATCAAGAGATGAGGTTGACAGGAACGTTGTTTTCATAGCTTAAGTGGGCCCAAGCTCTCAGTTCTGTCGTTCAAAATGCACATTGCAAATAATTATCTCATAATGAGCTAATTGCTTTAATTGGTGGTTGGTGATTTGAACGATAATTTTTGTATTTCATTTTATTTCCAATTTTAATTTTAAGACTAATTTCCTAAACTTCTGGTCTTTTTAAAAAAAATTTCAACCAGGGGGAGATAATTCACAATATCGGGTAATTTTAGATGACTTTCATTTCTTAATAAGCATAACGAACGTAACATTATTCTTGAATTGAAATGGTAATTGTTGAAAATACTTGCTTTTTGTAAAGTTCTGTGGAAAAAGGAGAAAAAAACTACAGAAAATGAAAAAAAAAACCAGTGTGTGGGGATGAGGATTACAACCACTCGTTGTTGTTTAATATAGTGCCTTTTTGATGTACAATTTTTTTTATTTTCTGTTCAATCGCTTGTACTTTTAGCATGCCGCTTGTGTTGTATTTCCTTTGGTGAGTTTCATCAAATTACCAGAAATTATTGAAATTGTCCGCGAAGCTTAGCGCATTTGCAAAAGCGGACGAATATGTGTTTTTTTTACTGTTTCGGTTTTAAAACAAAATTGCTAAAAGTGTTTTCATTATCTGACAAAAAACAACAGGTGTTTTGCAATGGTGTCAGGGGATCGAAAAACAACGCGCATGATTTGCACGAGCTTCTTGTTTCCTTTTTGAAATGAATCCACGCAGCCTGCATCTTTGATCTGATTTTTTACATCTGAAAACTGTCGAAAGCTTCTCCAATGCAGTTGGTGAGTCACTTTATTTATTGAAAAGCTAGTTATGTTTTTTTTCTGTCAATTGAAGGATTTTGTAAGTTCAGATTTTACTGTATTTGTATTTTTGAAAATGTATAGTGAAATGAGCATGGTTCGTTAACAAATTCTTAAGGTAAATAAATTTGCAACAGTTGACGGAGGTGAAAGTTGAATAACATAAATAACTTGTCAAAGGGGATAGGGGTATTTAATAAAGGGTTTGGTAAAAAAGTCATTGTTTTTTATACAAATAGTAAGATTCTTTTTGTAAAATGTTAGCGGCTCTTAAAAGAGCCCTTTTCACAGTCACATAAAGGACTGGGCCTTTGGCATTAGGATGTGCCTTGTTGAATTCTTGGTTCTTTATTCTTCTGAGAATGAACTGAATTCTGGTTCTTGTCCAAATAGCTTGAATCTCAGGGCTTCGGCTTCTTTGTGCTTTTCTGTCGTATATTGGTAGTACATGTTGATGACTCCTTCAAGCACGACGATTCTCATACGAAGTGGATATCTAAAACTTCGAATATTGTCTATGACGGCCTTTTCATACTTGTTCTTCAAATATTCCAGTTTGTCACTCAGAAGCAACATCTGTTGACAGGCTTTCTGGGTTCTGTTCTCTGCGTCTTGTAGCTTGGAATACAATGAGGAATCCATAGTAAAGTTGTATTATAAAGCTAGAGTTTGTCTTATTCTTTTGCGTATTCAAGTGAAAATGATGCTTTTCCTGAGAGTTAAACTACTTTATATACTGGATTCTCAGATGTCAAGATGACACGAAACGATTATCAAGAGATGAGGTTGACAGGAACGTTGTTTTCATAGCTTAAGTGGGCCCAAGCTCTCAGTTCTGTCGTTCAAAATGCACATTGCAAATAATTATCTCATAATGAGCTAATTGCTTTAATTGGTGGTTGGTGATTTGAACGATAATTTTTGTATTTCATTTTATTTCCAATTTTAATTTTAAGACTAATTTCCTAAACTTCTGGTCTTTTTAAAAAAAATTTCAACCAGGGGGAGATAATTCACAATATCGGGTAATTTTAGATGACTTTCATTTCTTAATAAGCATAACGAACGTAACATTATTCTTGAATTGAAATGGTAATTGTTGAAAATACTTGCTTTTTGTAAAGTTCTGTGGAAAAAGGAGAAAAAAACTACAGAAAATGAAAAAAAAACAGTGTGTGGGGATGAGGATTACAACCACTCGTTGTTGTTTAATATAGTGCCTTTTTGATGTACAATTTTTTTTATTTTCTGTTCGGTCGCTTGTACTTTTAGCATGCCGCTTGTGTTGTATTTCCTTTGGTGAGTTTCATCAAATTACCAGAAATTATTGAAATTGTCCGCGAAGCTTAGCGCATTTGCAAAAGCGGACGAATATGTGTTTTTTTTACTGTTTCGGTTTTAAAACAAAATTGCTAAAAGTGTTTTCATTATCTGACAAAAAACAACAGGTGTTTTGCAATGGTGTCAGGGGATCGAAAAACAACGCGCATGATTTGCACGAGCTTCTTGTTTCCTTTTTGAAATGAATCCACGCAGCCTGCATCTTTGATCTGATTTTTTACATCTGAAAACTGTCGAAAGCTTCTCCAATGCAGTTGGTGAGTCACTTTATTTATTGAAAAGCTAGTTATGTTTTTTTTCTGTCAATTGAAGGATTTTGTAAGTTCAGTTTTTACTGTATTTGTATTTTTGAAAATGTATAGTGAAATGAGCATGGTTCGTTAACAAATTCTTAAGGTAAATACATTTGCAACAGTTGACGGAGGTGAAAGTTGAATAACATAAATAACTTGTCAAAGGGGATAGGGGTATTTAATAAAGGGTTTGGTAAAAAAGTCATTGTTTTTTATACAAATAGTAAGATTCTTTTTGTAAAATGTTAGCGGCTCTTAAAAGAGCCCTTTTCACAGTCACATAAAGGACTGGGCCTTTGGCATTAGGATGTGCCTTGTTGAATTCTTGGTTCTTTATTCTTCTGAGAATGAACTGAATTCTGGTTCTTGTCCAAATAGCTTGAATCTCAGGGCTTCGGCTTCTTTGTGCTTTTCTGTCGTATATTGGTAGAACATGTTGATGACTCCTTCAAGCACGACGATTCTCATACGAAGTGGATATCTAAAACTTCGAATATTGTCTGTGACGGCCTTTTCATACTTGTTCTTCAAATATTCCAGTTTGTCACTCAGAAGCAACATCTGTTGACAGGCTTTCTGGGTTCTGTTCTCTGCGTCTTGTAGCTTGGAATACAATGAGGAATCCATAGTAAAGTTGTATTATAAAGCTAGAGTTTGTCTTATTCTTTTGCGTATTCAAGTGAAAATGATGCTTTTCCTGAGAGTTAAACTACTTTATATACTGGATTCTCAGATGTCAAGATGACACGAAACGATTATCAAGAGATGAGGTTGACAGGAACGTTGTTTTCATAGCTTAAGTGGGCCCAAGCTCTCAGTTCTGTCGTTCAAAATGCACATTGCAAATAATTATCTCATAATGAGCTAATTGCTTTAATTGGTGGTTGGTGATTTGAACGATAATTTTTGTATTTCATTTTATTTCCAATTTTAATTTTAAGACTAATTTCCTAAACTTCTGGTCTTTTTAAAAAAAATTTCAACCAGGGGGAGATAATTCACAATATCGGGTAATTTTAGATGACTTTCATTTCTTAATAAGCATAACGAACGTAACATTATTCTTGAATTGAAATGGTAATTGTTGAAAATACTTGCTTTTTGTAAAGTTCTGTGGAAAAAGGAGAAAAAAACTACAGAAAATGAAAAAAAAAAACCAGTGTGTGGGGATGAGGATTACAACCACTCGTTGTTGTTTAATATAGTGCCTTTTTGATGTACAATTTTTTTTATTTTCTGTTCAATCGCTTGTACTTTTAGCATGCCGCTTGTGTTGTATTTCCTTTGGTGAGTTTCATCAAATTACCAGAAATTATTGAAATTGTCCGCGAAGCTTAGCGCATTTGCAAAAGCGGACGAATATGTGTTTTTTTTACTGTTTCGGTTTTAAAACAAAATTGCTAAAAGTGTTTTCATTATCTGACAAAAAACAACAGGTGTTTTGCAATGGTGTCAGGGGATCGAAAAACAACGCGCATGATTTGCACGAGCTTCTTGTTTCCTTTTTGAAATGAATCCACGCAGCCTGCATCTTTGATCTGATTTTTTACATCTGAAAACTGTCGAAAGCTTCTCCAATGCAGTTGGTGAGTCACTTTATTTATTGAAAAGCTAGTTATGTTTTTTTTCTGTCAATTGAAGGATTTTGTAAGTTCAGATTTTACTGTATTTGTATTTTTGAAAATGTATAGTGAAATGAGCATGGTTCGTTAACAAATTCTTAAGGTAAATAAATTTGCAACAGTTGACGGAGGTGAAAGTTGAATAACATAAATAACTTGTCAAAGGGGATAGGGGTATTTAATAAAGGGTTTGGTAAAAAAGTCATTGTTTTTTATACAAATAGTAAGATTCTTTTTGTAAAATGTTAGCGGCTCTTAAAAGAGCCCTTTTCACAGTCACATAAAGGACTGGGCCTTTGGCATTAGGATGTGCCTTGTTGAATTCTTGGTTCTTTATTCTTCTGAGAATGAACTGAATTCTGGTTCTTGTCCAAATAGCTTGAATCTCAGGGCTTCGGCTTCTTTGTGCTTTTCTGTCGTATATTGGTAGTACATGTTGATGACTCCTTCAAGCACGACGATTCTCATACGAAGTGGATATCTAAAACTTCGAATATTGTCTATGACGGCCTTTTCATACTTGTTCTTCAAATATTCCAGTTTGTCACTCAGAAGCAACATCTGTTGACAGGCTTTCTGGGTTCTGTTCTCTGCGTCTTGTAGCTTGGAATACAATGAGGAATCCATAGTAAAGTTGTATTATAAAGCTAGAGTTTGTCTTATTCTTTTGCGTATTCAAGTGAAAATGATGCTTTTCCTGAGAGTTAAACTACTTTATATACTGGATTCTCAGATGTCAAGATGACACGAAACGATTATCAAGAGATGAGGTTGACAGGAACGTTGTTTTCATAGCTTAAGTGGGCCCAAGCTCTCAGTTCTGTCGTTCAAAATGCACATTGCAAATAATTATCTCATAATGAGCTAATTGCTTTAATTGGTGGTTGGTGATTTGAACGATAATTTTTGTATTTCATTTTATTTCCAATTTTAATTTTAAGACTAATTTCCTAAACTTCTGGTCTTTTTAAAAAAAATTTCAACCAGGGGGAGATAATTCACAATATCGGGTAATTTTAGATGACTTTCATTTCTTAATAAGCATAACGAACGTAACATTATTCTTGAATTGAAATGGTAATTGTTGAAAATACTTGCTTTTTGTAAAGTTCTGTGGAAAAAGGAGAAAAAAACTACAGAAAATGAAAAAAAAAAAACAGTGTGTGGGGATGAGGATTACAACCACTCGTTGTTGTTTAATATAGTGCCTTTTTGATGTACAATTTTTTTTATTTTCTGTTCGGTCGCTTGTACTTTTAGCATGCCGCTTGTGTTGTATTTCCTTTGGTGAGTTTCATCAAATTACCAGAAATTATTGAAATTGTCCGCGAAGCTTAGCGCATTTGCAAAAGCGGACGAATATGTGTTTTTTTTACTGTTTCGGTTTTAAAACAAAATTGCTAAAAGTGTTTTCATTATCTGACAAAAAACAACAGGTGTTTTGCAATGGTGTCAGGGGATCGAAAAACAACGCGCATGATTTGCACGAGCTTCTTGTTTCCTTTTTGAAATGAATCCACGCAGCCTGCATCTTTGATCTGATTTTTTACATCTGAAAACTGTCGAAAGCTTCTCCAATGCAGTTGGTGAGTCACTTTATTTATTGAAAAGCTAGTTATGTTTTTTTTTCTGTCAATTGAAGGATTTTGTAAGTTCAGATTTTACTGTATTTGTATTTTTGAAAATGTATAGTGAAATGAGCATGGTTCGTTAACAAATTCTTAAGGTAAATAAATTTGCAACAGTTGACGGAGGTGAAAGTTGAATAACATAAATAACTTGTCAAAGGGGATAGGGGTATTTAATAAAGGGTTTGGTAAAAAAGTCATTGTTTTTTATACAAATAGTAAGATTCTTTTTGTAAAATGTTAGCGGCTCTTAAAAGAGCCCTTTTCACAGTCACATAAAGGACTGGGCCTTTGGCATTAGGATGTGCCTTGTTGAATTCTTGGTTCTTTATTCTTCTGAGAATGAACTGAATTCTGGTTCTTGTCCAAATAGCTTGAATCTCAGGGCTTCGGCTTCTTTGTGCTTTTCTGTCGTATATTGGTAGTACATGTTGATGACTCCTTCAAGCACGACGATTCTCATACGAAGTGGATATCTAAAACTTCGAATATTGTCTATGACGGCCTTTTCATACTTGTTCTTCAAATATTCCAGTTTGTCACTCAGAAGCAACATCTGTTGACAGGCTTTCTGGGTTCTGTTCTCTGCGTCTTGTAGCTTGGAATACAATGAGGAATCCATAGTAAAGTTGTATTATAAAGCTAGAGTTTGTCTTATTCTTTTGCGTATTCAAGTGAAAATGATGCTTTTCCTGAGAGTTAAACTACTTTATATACTGGATTCTCAGATGTCAAGATGACACGAAACGATTATCAAGAGATGAGGTTGACAGGAACGTTGTTTTCATAGCTTAAGTGGGCCCAAGCTCTCAGTTCTGTCGTTCAAAATGCACATTGCAAATAATTATCTCATAATGAGCTAATTGCTTTAATTGGTGGTTGGTGATTTGAACGATAATTTTTGTATTTCATTTTATTTCCAATTTTAATTTTAAGACTAATTTCCTAAACTTCTGGTCTTTTTAAAAAAAATTTCAACCAGGGGGAGATAATTCACAATATCGGGTAATTTTAGATGACTTTCATTTCTTAATAAGCATAACGAACGTAACATTATTCTTGAATTGAAATGGTAATTGTTGAAAATACTTGCTTTTTGTAAAGTTCTGTGGAAAAAGGAGAAAAAAACTACAGAAAATGAAAAAAAAACAGTGTGTGGGGATGAGGATTACAACCACTCGTTGTTGTTTAATATAGTGCCTTTTTGATGTACATTTTTTTTTATTTTCTGTTCGGTCGCTTGTACTTTTAGCATGCCGCTTGTGTTGTATTTCCTTTGGTGAGTTTCATCAAATTACCAGAAATTATTGAAATTGTCCGCGAAGCTTAGCGCATTTGCAAAAGCAGACGAATATGTGTTTTTTTTACTGTTTCGGTTTTAAAACAAAATTGCTAAAAGTGTTTTCATTATCTGACAAAAAACAACAGGTGTTTTGCAATGGTGTCAGGGGATCGAAAAACAACGCGCATGATTTGCACGAGCTTCTTGTTTCCTTTTTGAAATGAATCCACGCAGCCTGCATCTTTGATCTGATTTTTTACATCTGAAAACTGTCGAAAGCTTCTCCAATGCAGTTGGTGAGTCACTTTATTTATTGAAAAGCTAGTTATGTTTTTTTTTCTGTCAATTGAAGGATTTTGTAAGTTCAGATTTTACTGTATTTGTATTTTTGAAAATGTATAGTGAAATGAGCATGGTTCGTTAACAAATTCTTAAGGTAAATAAATTTGCAACAGTTGACGGAGGTGAAAGTTGAATAACATAAATAACTTGTCAAAGGGGATAGGGGTATTTAATAAAGGGTTTGGTAAAAAAGTCATTGTTTTTTATACAAATAGTAAGATTCTTTTTGTAAAATGTTAGCGGCTCTTAAAAGAGCCCTTTTCACAGTCACATAAAGGACTGGGCCTTTGGCATTAGGATGTGCCTTGTTGAATTCTTGGTTCTTTATTCTTCTGAGAATGAACTGAATTCTGGTTCTTGTCCAAATAGCTTGAATCTCAGGGCTTCGGCTTCTTTGTGCTTTTCTGTCGTATATTGGTAGTACATGTTGATGACTCCTTCAAGCACGACGATTCTCATACGAAGTGGATATCTAAAACTTCGAATATTGTCTATGACGGCCTTTTCATACTTGTTCTTCAAATATTCCAGTTTGTCACTCAGAAGCAACATCTGTTGACAGGCTTTCTGGGTTCTGTTCTCTGCGTCTTGTAGCTTGGAATACAATGAGGAATCCATAGTAAAGTTGTATTATAAAGCTAGAGTTTGTCTTATTCTTTTGCGTATTCAAGTGAAAATGATGCTTTTCCTGAGAGTTAAACTACTTTATATACTGGATTCTCAGATGTCAAGATGACACGAAACGATTATCAAGAGATGAGGTTGACAGGAACGTTGTTTTCATAGCTTAAGTGGGCCCAAGCTCTCAGTTCTGTCGTTCAAAATGCACATTGCAAATAATTATCTCATAATGAGCTAATTGCTTTAATTGGTGGTTGGTGATTTGAACGATAATTTTTGTATTTCATTTTATTTCCAATTTTAATTTTAAGACTAATTTCCTAAACTTCTGGTCTTTTTAAAAAAAATTTCAACCAGGGGGAGATAATTCACAATATCGGGTAATTTTAGATGACTTTCATTTCTTAATAAGCATAACGAACGTAACATTATTCTTGAATTGAAATGGTAATTGTTGAAAATACTTGCTTTTTGTAAAGTTCTGTGGAAAAAGGAGAAAAAAACTACAGAAAATGAAAAAAAAACAGTGTGTGGGGATGAGGATTACAACCACTCGTTGTTGTTTAATATAGTGCCTTTTTGATGTACAATTTTTTTTATTTTCTGTTCGGTCGCTTGTACTTTTAGCATGCCGCTTGTGTTGTATTTCCTTTGGTGAGTTTCATCAAATTACCAGAAATTATTGAAATTGTCCGCGAAGCTTAGCGCATTTGCAAAAGCAGACGAATATGTGTTTTTTTTACTGTTTCGGTTTTAAAACAAAATTGCTAAAAGTGTTTTCATTATCTGACAAAAAACAACAGGTGTTTTGCAATGGTGTCAGGGGATCGAAAAACAACGCGCATGATTTGCACGAGCTTCTTGTTTCCTTTTTGAAATGAATCCACGCAGCCTGCATCTTTGATCTGATTTTTTACATCTGAAAACTGTCGAAAGCTTCTCCAATGCAGTTGGTGAGTCACTTTATTTATTGAAAAGCTAGTTATGTTTTTTTTTCTGTCAATTGAAGGATTTTGTAAGTTCAGATTTTACTGTATTTGTATTTTTGAAAATGTATAGTGAAATGAGCATGGTTCGTTAACAAATTCTTAAGGTAAATAAATTTGCAACAGTTGACGGAGGTGAAAGTTGAATAACATAAATAACTTGTCAAAGGGGATAGGGGTATTTAATAAAGGGTTTGGTAAAAAAGTCATTGTTTTTTATACAAATAGTAAGATTCTTTTTGTAAAATGTTAGCGGCTCTTAAAAGAGCCCTTTTCACAGTCACATAAAGGACTGGGCCTTTGGCATTAGGATGTGCCTTGTTGAATTCTTGGTTCTTTATTCTTCTGAGAATGAACTGAATTCTGGTTCTTGTCCAAATAGCTTGAATCTCAGGGCTTCGGCTTCTTTGTGCTTTTCTGTCGTATATTGGTAGTACATGTTGATGACTCCTTCAAGCACGACGATTCTCATACGAAGTGGATATCTAAAACTTCGAATATTGTCTATGACGGCCTTTTCATACTTGTTCTTCAAATATTCCAGTTTGTCACTCAGAAGCAACATCTGTTGACAGGCTTTCTGGGTTCTGTTCTCTGCGTCTTGTAGCTTGGAATACAATGAGGAATCCATAGTAAAGTTGTATTATAAAGCTAGAGTTTGTCTTATTCTTTTGCGTATTCAAGTGAAAATGATGCTTTTCCTGAGAGTTAAACTACTTTATATATACTGGATTCTCAGATGTCAAGATGACACGAAACGATTATCAAGAGATGAGGTTGACAGGAACGTTGTTTTCATAGCTTAAGTGGGCCCAAGCTCTCAGTTCTGTCGTTCAAAATGCACATTGCAAATAATTATCTCATAATGAGCTAATTGCTTTAATTGGTGGTTGGTGATTTGAACGATAATTTTTGTATTTCATTTTATTTCCAATTTTAATTTTAAGACTAATTTCCTAAACTTCTGGTCTTTTTAAAAAAAATTTCAACCAGGGGGAGATAATTCACAATATCGGGTAATTTTAGATGACTTTCATTTCTTAATAAGCATAACGAACGTAACATTATTCTTGAATTGAAATGGTAATTGTTGAAAATACTTGCTTTTTGTAAAGTTCTGTGGAAAAAGGAGAAAAAAACTACAGAAAATGAAAAAAAAAAACAGTGTGTGGGGATGAGGATTACAACCACTCGTTGTTGTTTAATATAGTGCCTTTTTGATGTACAATTTTTTTTATTTTCTGTTCGGTCGCTTGTACTTTTAGCATGCCGCTTGTGTTGTATTTCCTTTGGTGAGTTTCATCAAATTACCAGAAATTATTGAAATTGTCCGCGAAGCTTAGCGCATTTGCAAAAGCGGACGAATATGTGTTTTTTTTACTGTTTCGGTTTTAAAACAAAATTGCTAAAAGTGTTTTCATTATCTGACAAAAAACAACAGGTGTTTTGCAATGGTGTCAGGGGATCGAAAAACAACGCGCATGATTTGCACGAGCTTCTTGTTTCCTTTTTGAAATGAATCCACGCAGCCTGCATCTTTGATCTGATTTTTTACATCTGAAAACTGTCGAAAGCTTCTCCAATGCAGTTGGTGAGTCACTTTATTTATTGAAAAGCTAGTTATGTTTTTTTTTTCTGTCAATTGAAGGATTTTGTAAGTTCAGATTTTACTGTATTTGTATTTTTGAAAATGTATAGTGAAATGAGCATGGTTTGTAACAACCCGTTTTGCAATAACAACGCGTTTTGCAATAAAAATATTTTTTTGTTAAATAGTGATTCTGTTGTCTCTGTTTGGATTGAAAAAGATACAGAACATGCTTTTAAAAGCTCAAATAATTAAAAAAAAACATACATTTAAAGGCATGGAAACTGTCTTTCATGTTATTGCGAAACGCGTTATACGTGACAACCCGTTTTGCAATAAAGTATGAAATGCAATAACGCGTTTCGCAATAAACTTATTTTTTTGTTAAAGTGCGTTTCCCATGTCTCTGTTTGACTTTAAAAGATCCAGAACATGCTTTTTAACGCTTAAATTAAAAAAAAATGAAGCATTGAATCTGCCTTTGATATTATTGGTAATCGCTTTATACGCGACAAAAAGATACCAAAACGCGCCTTTAAATGCTAAATTTATTCAAAACTTTAAACCCTTTTGTGCAATTGCAAATCGCGTTATGCGTAACATTTAGCATTTAAAGGCGCGTTTTGGTATCTTTTTTTTCTTCAATAACTTTCTCAATAAATAATAACTATCTAACGAACGAACACTAGTTGTTTTGTTTTTACAGAAATATGGCTTTCTCTCGCGAGAATTCGTGACCTTTTACCCATATTAAATGCATAGTCATGCGCAGAAAAATGGTGGGAGTTCTGTCAATCAATTTTCGGAACTTTTCATAACACAGTCAGATTCATTAAATAAAGTTATCAGCAACTGTTTTTCTACATATGTATGATAATTTGGTCCTACCTGATCTGAAAATAAAATCCTAATCCAGCCTTATCCTTAAAACCTAGTTTTGGTTGCACCTATTATATTGATTTTGTATCTTCGCGAGCTTTTAGGGCAGAGCCATTGTCATATTATTGCACTTTTAACGGAATAGGCACCCACAATATATACGGTAACTACATGTAGCAGTTCCTCCCAGGATCGTGGATTGCTTGCATGAATTTACTTAAGCTAATGATCCTCCGAGTTGCATTGCAGTTGTTGTTATTTCCTCTTTTTTCATATAGATGCATGAGCTACACATGTATTTAGAAGTAATTATATATTTCAATTCTGGGTATTATTTGTGGTATTTCGAACCTTACTGCTGCAGTTTTGTACGTTGATTTAAAAATGTTTCGGTCTCATCAGATGTCAAAAACATTCTTCTATATTTTAATAAAGCTAGACAAAAAGGATATAACAACAATTTGAAATAGATTGATACGAACTAATACTGTTGTATGAATTTAACAAACATATAGAAACAGAAATGATTGTTGAAATACGCTAATCATATTTCTTATGTAAAACAGAACCTTTAATAATGAAAATAATCTTAAAAAATATTATTCTAACTTGGCAAAAAAGTAAAAGAGGAGAGAGTTTAAGGCTGAGTGGTGCAAAGATGAAATTTTGTGATTTTTTTGTATATGCTCTGTATGTATATGCTCTGTATGTAAATGCTCTGTATGTGAAGTTGTTGAAGATGAATATCATTTTCTTCTGTATTGTAACATTAACAAACAATTTAGACAAACTATGTTTAATAAATTAAATCTAAATCAAAACATCGACTTTTAACAAATGATACATATGCAACGATCTTGAATCCCAATATAGAACTGATTCCAATTGTATGCGACTGTATAAAGCAGTCACTGTTACTACGAAAATAGGGTCCACATTGGTCAAAATGTTCTCAAAACTATAACTTCATATGATAATGTTCTGTATACGCTGTTGTTTTCTGTATATGTTTTGTATTTAACATATACATGTTTTTGTTTTTGCTTTAACCCATATGGGTGTATTTTGCAAATAAAGATATATGTATAAAAATGACAAGTGACGTTAAATGCCTTTATTTTAAAATGTTTTTACATTAAGAGTTAAATGTCGGATTATTATAACCCTTAATGTAAAAAATAACCCTTAGTGTATTTTTTTACAATAAGGGTTATTTCAAATGACAAGTAGCCGTTTTACCCTTAATCTAAAAAAAGTTTGAAATTAGAAGTTTTATATCAGATTTGTATAACCCTTAATGTAAAAATTAACCATTAAGGTAATCTTTTATGGGGCCGACCACGAATGTGGATCGGACGTATAGTTTTACTTCGGTACGTAGGTCCGTAACTTTGAAACTACATCTAGATGATATTTTACCACTATAGACGTTTTATGGGTAGGGCTACACCTGAATTAGGTCACTTGTACCTATATTTTACGCATGAATGACTTGGGTTCAGTTCTTGATTGAAGTCCATATCTCGGATACAACATGTTGGGGGTCAATGGTATTTCACCACTAGATAAGTCTTGGCTAACACGATACCACCCACAAGAAATAGGGTCACTGCAACCTATTTTACGGATGAACGACTTTGGTTTCGTTCTTGGTTTAGGTCTATATCTCGGATACTACTTGATGGGGGTTAATGGTATTTCACCACAATATGTGTCTTCGAGAACGCCACCCCAAAAGTTCATCGATATGTTGGTACATTGATAATAACATTTGACAAACATTTATTAAAATCGTTATACAGGCTTGCGATATATAGAATACTACACTTGTGGTCTACTGTAATGTGCATGATTTCGCGTCGGGCATACATTTAGATGGTTTAGGTACTAATATAGCAGAATATAGGTAAAAAGAACAATCTTCTAGCATTTTAAACTTATTTTGCCCGTACAATACTTTCAATCATTAGTCAATTTATGAGTACTCCAGTCCTAATATGGCACTAAAACGGCGTCGATCCTTGCTTGTAACTTTATCATATCAGTTATAAGAAATGTATGTGGTTGCTTTTCGGTACAACTCTTTCTTTGTCTCTAACACCGGTCTCCATTGATAACCAGAGTCCATGGGTCAAAAAGGCACACAACCCCAACAAACATTCATAAAATACATACAGTGTTAATTAAACAGAATAAAAAATAAATGTATAAATGCATAAATACAGCTTTTCTTGAACGTCAATCCGTCATGGAAGAAGCAGAGAGTACAGTTATTTGAGCGTTTAAAATCCGGTAAAACAAATGTTTACATTTAAAATGATATACAGATAAGTTTTTACATTAAGGGTTACAGTTATACTTATTAACCCTTAATGTAAAAATAATTATATTTTACATTAAGGGTTGCATGTGTTATATCAGAAGTAACTTCCTAACCCTTAATGTAAAAATTTTTACAATAAGGATTATTTTTACATTAAGGGTTGCGACATCGCGTTATGGATGACAAACAGTTTTGCAATGGAATATGAAATGATTTCTGAAATGCAATTAAAGCGCGTTTTGCAATAAGCTTAGTTTTTGGGCAAGCGCAGCGAAGCCCTATGGAGTCTATAGAGTGGTGATGATTTTCGCGTTTTTTTTTCAGTCTAGACGGAGTGATCTTCCCGCATCCAGTCTGAAAAAAAAGCTAAATTTTCTATATTACTTTTCAATTATTGTTAACATGATACACACTATTATAAATCTCCATTTTTATTGGCATTTTATATGACCGGCACAAGTTTTATTTATTCCTTTGCATTTTTAATGACGAACTATTTAGTTAAATTCGATGGAATATACATTATGAATTCATCTATTACTTGATTATTAAAGGTGATTTGTTCGTATAAATATTTCTCTTATATGATTGGTCAATGCAAGGATACTGTCTTGTTCATTCATAAATTCAGTAGACAATACTCATCAATGGGACAAGTGCATTTTAATCGAATGGATGTTTTCAATCGATACCGTTTGTACACGATTCCTGTCTTGTGTGTGCAATTGTGTTCATTAACTTTGAGAGCATCTGCAAGATGGACTATCCTTTGTTTGCTTACCAAAATTATTAAGTAAACATTTTGAACAATATACTTTAACAGAGAATAAATCTATTATAGTTCTTATATAGTTGCTTGCCTTTAAACGCTTTAGCGCTTTAATTTTTTTACGCATTGCTTTTTGACTTGTCAACAAACATGGCCGCTGTTACTAAAAATAAAACATGGGGTAAAATCACATTCAAAGGCTTATAAATTGAAAACTAGAACAGATAGAAAAAATCTAAAGGATCTTATGCTCTTCAGAATCAAAAGCTCTAAAAAAAGTTTCCATTGGGTCGAAGTTGTCAGATGACCCCTTAGAGGGGTTATGACCCTTTAAAGGTAAAAAATAGTGATTTTTCGTGTTTTTGGCCTGTAGAACGAAAACGATTGCAGTTAGAGAAAAGCTGTTGCTTGCTTACATCTTCAGCTCATTGAGCTATTCAAAAGTTGCCATTGGGTCGAAGTTGTCAGATGACCCCTTTGATTGGTTATGACCCTTTAAAGGTGAAAAATAGTGATTTTTCGTGTTTTTGGTCAATAGATTGAAAACAATAGCAGTTAGAGAAAAGCTGTTGCTTGCCTAAATATTCAATTAATTGAGCTTTACAAAAGTCTCCATTGGGTCAATGTTGTCAGAGGAACCCTAATAGGGGTTATGGCCCTTTAAAGGTGAAAAAAGTTATTTTTCGTGTATAGAATGAAAACTATTGCTGAAAAAGAAAAGCTGTTGCTTGCTTAAGTGTTCAGCTCATTTACCTCTAGAAAAGTCTTCATAGGGTCGAAGTTGTCAAATAACCCTTTATAGGGGTTACAGCCCCTTAAATGCGAAAAAAAGTGTTTTTTGGAATGAAAAGTATTGCAGTGGGGAAAAACTGTTGCTTGCCTAAATATTCACCTCATTTAGCTCTACAAAAGTTTCCATAGGGTTGGAGTTGTCAGATGACCCCTTACAGCCCCTAAATAAACATGTTTTCATGTTTTTGGCTTAAATAATGAAAACTATAGCAGATAAAGAAAGGTGGCTGCTTGCTTAAATGTAAAGTTCATTAAGATCTTAACAAAAGTCTCTATAGAGTCAAAGTGTTCAGACGGCCCTTAAAATTACATTTTGCACGTTCCTGGCCTACAGTATGAAAACCATTGCTGAAAGAGAAAAGCTGTTGCTTGCTTAAATGTTCAGCTTATTCAGCTCTACAAAGTTGTTCATAGGGTTGACATCAAGACCAGGTGAGCTATTCAGGCTCCTAGGAGCCTCTTGTTTGCTGTTGTTTTTCTCTGTTAGGCTTCAAAAAATACTAAATGCACCTTAAATTGCTAAACTTTTTGAGAAAAAAAAACATAAATGGCTCCCATTGTTCTGTTATATTGTTTCTTATTTTCAAAAGTTAACTCTTTTTTTTTTATTTTAAGGTTTTGAGGAAACCTGACCCTAAAAAAAATTCCGAATTTAAAATGGCCAATGTTTTAATATATTAATATTTTGTATATACACTTTCTTGTGTATAAATATTAGACCACCTTTCCAATCTTGTTTTCGCTACATTCAATGTCAAAGTTTCTTGAAATTACAATATATTATAAAGGAAAGACCTAAAAATTAACATAAAATCTTGTCTCAGGAAAAAAATCTACGAATTAAAATTCTAATTTTATTTTCTCATAGTTAATTTTTATGGTGTATTTTTAAATAAAACAATAATAAGTGGGGGTATGGCGTGATTTCGGTTGCAAAATTTATTATTGAATTTTGCAACGGAAATCACGCCATACCCTTTTTTTTCTTATTCTAAAAATTTTGTTTAAAAGAATTTTTGGCATGCTTGCCAAGATTTTTTATATATTTTGACAAAACTTGAAAGAATAAAAAGATTTCATATGTGTTTGATGTATTTATAAAAAATGTGGACTTTTTGCAATTTTAGCTTTTTGTGGTCACATGACTAGTGTCCTCACTAACCTTGAATGTACAGCTGATCAAGCATTACAAAAGTTGAAATTGTCAGATGACCCCTTATAGGGGTAACTGCAATTTAAACTTTTCATGATTTTGGTTTTAGAATAAAACATAGAAGATATCTAGCTTAATTAGCTTATTGACCATGAACTACATGTATATAATAGACTCCTATGGGAAGAAGCTATAAAATGACCTTTATATTGGTAATAGCTAATAGGAGGGCACCTGACACAAGTCATGTGTACCTTAAAGACCAGGTGATCGCTTCAGATGCTTTTGAGCTTCTTGTTAAGATTTGGTTTTTAAGATCAATTTTTCATAAGAATCCTTGTTAAGATCTATGACTGCATTTTCAAACTGAATTGCAATATTTCTTACAATTTAGACGATAAATTAGGTGTCAATAGGGCAAAGAAGTTAGTTTCAATAGATGGTTTTACTTTGGGTCAGCTTTAAAAAAATCTATTGAATTCTTTGTGAATTGTGCCTAGAAAGTCCACCATAAGAGGCATGTGTCAAGAAACTTTCAGTGCACCTTAACCTGCACGTAATTGATTATTCATATATTGGTCTTCTCAACATGTCGCGGTCGTATTATGGCTCGGCAAAACTTTTTATTTTTGTCTGTGTTTGACTGTACACAATATATTCCTTTCTTTTCCTCTTAAACTACTATAGGGAATTGCTTTGAAACTTTGCACACTTCATATCTGGGATGTCCTCGCCAAGATTGCACAAATGGGGACTTTAGATAAAAAACATGGCTTCTGTTGCTAAAAATAGAACATGGGTGTCAAACCACAGGTTTTGTCTTGTGTGTGTGTTGGTGTTAAACGCCCTTTATCGACGCACCTGGGCCATGTAGGGCGGTCAGTTTTAATGGTGGAGGAAACCGGAGTTCCCGGAGGAAACCACCGACCTTGGGCAGGTAACTGACAAACCTAATCACACAGTTGGGGAAGTCTTTTGTTAAATACAAACGGGACTCGAACACCAGCTGAGAGGTTATCGGCTAGTGATCAATAGTAGCGCTTTAGGCCCATTTTGTCTTTTAAATCAAAAAGTAAAAGGGATAGATGAAATTTGATGCCACCCCACTGCTTCAGCATCAAACGTCTTTATAATTATTTGGTCAAATATGTGAAAATAGTGTTTTTGGCCTATAGAATAAAAACTATTGCTTAATATATAGAAAAGCTGATGCTTGCTTAAATGTTCAGCTCGTCATGAGATTTAGGGTCGAAGTTGTCAGATGTCCCTACAAAATGTTTTTTTTCATGTTTTTGGTCCACAGAATGAAAACTATTGCAGACTGGGAAAAGCTGTTGCTTGCTTAAATGTTAAGCTCATTTAGCTCTACAAAGACGATAAAAGTCTGTTTGACATTTGTCCTATCCTTTTTCTACTTTTATTTCATTTTGCAAATAAAATATGTTTTAAATAATCCATGTGGTTGCCGATGGCGAATAAGCCCATAGCATCGCTAAGCTCGTTGGTAAAAGTCGGGTCAGGTGGCTTTGCCTACAACAAGACCGGGATGTGTGTCCCAGATGGTTGAGAGGGCATTTTTGATTTTCGGGGTCTTCGGGCTATAATGTGGAAAACCTGACCGCCAACCACCGTGGTGCACAGTGTTTGGGGAAACGTGACTTTCCTCAAACATTAAAGAACCTGACGCAGGTATCGATAAGAGCAAGACCCGTTGAACCCTATGTAGGAGCCGATAACTCGCCCCCTACGCCCATTCCTTCCTTTTTCCAGTGGCAGTTAAAACTCCCACCCTGATTGGCCTTGTAACACGTTTTTCCACTGGATGTTCCTCAGTTGGTTGCCAGCGACCACAGGTGCTGGGAGCCTAGATATTTTAAAATATAAAACTCAGTATTGATTAACTAAAGAGTATTGAACTCAAAAGGGACTAAAATGCCAGTACTATATTAGTATTCCATCATGACTTTTGCTATACTATAGATAATCTATCGAATACAAATCTCACCTTGTAAGCATAGTTATCACTAAGCCGTTACTGATCTGGACTTTTAATTGATTTCGCACTTGCCAGTATGCGTGTATGGATGGATCTTAACCGTTCTTCTGTAAGTGGTTTGAGTCATACTTGACAGAAATACAACAATTTATTTGTGCTAATGACACCAATTTAAATTTTCGTAAAATTACATGTTGAGTACCACAGGGTAGCATATTAGGACCCCTATTATTTTTATGCTATGTCAATGACATGTCTGCCAGTGTGGGGTCCGACTGCAAACTGCTTCTGTATGCTGATGACAGTGCCATTTATATTCTCATAAAGATCTTAATGTAATATCCCAAAAACTGGGTAAGGAACTTCAATCATACACGTACAGTAATTGGTTGGTAGACAATAAGCTCTCACTTCATTTAGGTAAAACTGAATGTATTTTATTTGGTTCGAAACGTAAACAACGGAAACTTAAGGACTTTTTCTGTTATGTGTTATGAACACAATAAAATCTCAAACAAGTGTGGAAGATTTAGGTGTATGTATTGATCAATTTCTATCTGGTGACATCATTGTTAAAACATCATACAAAAAGCAAATGCCAGATTGAAGTTTCTTTACCGGAATGCTATGAAAATAATTTTACTTCTAAATATGCTAAATAGTATAATTTAAACTCTATTACAATGCCTTGAAGTAATGTTTCTGAATATTTTATACATTATGAAGCATTTTGTATCATATTTGAGCCAAATAAAGACCAAACAAATCAATATTTAATTAAATAAAATTTCACATCAAATCTGACCGAAGTACATGGTTACAGCAGGTACCTACCAGGGGTATACGCTGCGAGCATTATTTTATCTTTTTTTTATCAGTACATACTAACTAGAGTAGACGTAACCAAGGACAATATATAGACCAAAATTTCGTTTTATTGCAAAACGCGTTATTACATTTCATACTTTATTGCAAAACGGGTTGTCATATTTAACACGATTTGCAATAACACTTTAAACTCTATTACCATGCCTTGAAGTAATGTTTCTAAATAGTTTATACATTATGAAGCATTTTGTATCATATTTGAGCCAAATAAAGACCAAACAAATCAATATTTAATCAAATAAAATTTCACATCAAATCTGACCGAATTACATGGTTACAGCAGGGACCTAGCAGGGGTATACGCGTCGAGCATTATTTTATCTTTGTTTATCAGTACATACTAACTAGACGTAACCAAGGACAATATATAGGCCAAAATTTCGTTTTATTGCAAAACGCGTTATTACATTTCATACTTTATTGCAAAACGGGTTGTCATATTTAACACGATTTGCAATAACACTTTAAACTCTATTTCAATGCCTTGAAGTGATGTTTCTAAATAGTTTATTCACTATGAAGCATTTTGTATCATATTTGAGCCAAATATAGACCAAACAAATCAATATTTAATCAAATAAAATTTCACATCAAATCTGACCGAAGTACATGGTTACAGCAGGGACCTAGCAGGGGTATACGCAGCGAGCATTATTTTATCTTTTTAATATCAATACATATTAACTAGACGTAACCAAGGACAATATAGGCCAAAATTTCGTTTTATTGCAAAACGCGTTATTACATTTCATACTTTATTGCAAAACGGGTTGTCATATTTAACGCGATTTGCAATAACACTTTAAACTCTATTTCAATGCCTTGAAGTAATGTTTCTGAATAGTTTATGCAATATGAAGCATTTTGTATCATATTTGAGCCAAATAAAGACCAAACAAATCAATATTTAATCAAATAAAATTTCACATCAAATCTGACCAAAGTACATGGTTACAGCAGGGACCTAGCACGGGTATATGCGGCAAGCATTATTTTATCTTTTTTATCAGTACATACTAACTAGACGTAATCAAGGTCAATATATAGGCCAAAATTTCGTTTTATTGCAAAACGCGTTATTACATTTCATACTTTATTGCAAAACGGGTTGTCATAATTAACGCGATTTGCAATAACACTTTTAACTCTATTTCAATGCCTTGAAGTGATGTTTCTAAATAGTTTATACATTATGAAGCATTTTGTATCATATTTGAGCCAAATAAAGACCAAACAAATCAATATTTAATCAAATAAAATTTCACATTAAATCTGACCGAAGTACATGGTTACAGCAGCGACCGAGCAGGGGTATACGCAGCGAGCATTATTTTATCTTTTTTTATCAGTACATACTTACTAGACGTTACAAAGGACAATATAGGCCAAAATTTCGTTTTATTGCAAAACGCGTTATTACATTTCATACTTTATTGCAAAACGGGTTGTCATATTTAACGCGATTTGCAATAACACTTTAAACTCTATTCCAATGCCTTGAAGTAATGTTTCTAAATAGTTTATACCATTATGAAGCATTTTGTATCATATTTGAGCCAAATAAAGACCAAACAAATCAATATTTATTCAAATAAAATTTCTTATATAATCTGACCGAAGTACATGGTTACAGCAGGGACCTAGCAGGGGTCTACGCAGCGAGCCTTATTTTATCTTTGTTTATCAGTACATACTAACTAGAGTAGACGTAACCAAGGACAATATATAGACCAAAATTTCGTTTTATTGCAAAACGCGTTATTACATTTCATACTTTATTGCAAAACGGGTTGTCATATTTAACACGATTTGCAATAACACTTTAAACTCTATTACCATGCCTTGAAGTAATGTTTCTAAATAGTTTATACATTATGAAGCATTTTGTATCATATTTGAGCCAAATAAAGACCAAACAAATCAATATTTAATCAAATAAAATTTCACATCAAATCTGACCGAATTACATGGTTACAGCAGGGACCTAGCAGGGGTATACGCGTCGAGCATTATTTTATCTTTGTTTATCAGTACATACTAACTAGACGTAATCAAGGACAATATATAGGCCAAAATTTCGTTTTATTGCAAAACGCGTTATTACATTTCATACTTTATTGCAAAACGGGTTGTCATATTTAACGCGATTTGCAATAACACTTTAAACTCTATTCCAATGCCTTGAAGTGATGTTTCTAAATAGTTTATACCATTATGAAGCATTTTGTATCATATTTGAGCCAAATAAAGACCAAACAAATCAATATTTATTCAAATAAAATTTCTTATATAATCTGACCGAAGTACATGGTTACAGCAGGGACCTAGCAGGGGTCTACGCAGCGAGCCTTATTTTATCTTTTTTTATCAGTACATACTAACTAGAGTAGACGTAACCAAGGACAATATATAGACCAAAATTTCGTTTTATTGCAAAACGCGTTATTACATTTCATACTTTATTGCAAAACGGGTTGTCATATTTAACACGATTTGCAATAACACTTTAAACTCTATTACCATGCCTTGAAGTAATGTTTCTAAATAGTTTATACATTATGAAGCATTTTGTATCATATTTGAGCCAAATAAAGACCAAACAAATCAATATTTAATCAAATAAAATTTCACATCAAATCTGACCGAATTACATGGTTACAGCAGGGACCTAGCAGGGGTATACGCGTCGAGCATTATTTTATCTTTGTTTATCAGTACATACTAACTAGACGTAACCAAGGACAATATATAGGCCAAAATTTCGTTTTATTGCAAAACGCGTTATTACATTTCATACTTTATTGCAAAACGGGTTGTCATATTTAACACGATTTGCAATAACACTTTAAACTCTATTTCAATGCCTTGAAGTGATGTTTCTAAATAGTTTATTCACTATGAAGCATTTTGTATCATATTTGAGCCAAATATAGACCAAACAAATCAATATTTAATCAAATAAAATTTCACATCAAATCTGACCGAAGTACATGGTTACAGCAGGGACCTAGCAGGGGTATACGCAGCGAGCATTATTTTATCTTTTTAATATCAATACATATTAACTAGACGTAACCAAGGACAATATAGGCCAAAATTTCGTTTTATTGCAAAACGCGTTATTACATTTCATACTTTATTGCAAAACGGGTTGTCATATTTAACGCGATTTGCAATAACACTTTAAACTCTATTTCAATGCCTTGAAGTAATGTTTCTGAATAGTTTATGCAATATGAAGCATTTTGTATCATATTTGAGCCAAATAAAGACCAAACAAATCAATATTTAATCAAATAAAATTTCACATCAAATCTGACCAAAGTACATGGTTACAGCAGGGACCTAGCACGGGTATATGCGGCAAGCATTATTTTATCTTTTTTATCAGTACATACTAACTAGACGTAATCAAGGACAATATATAGGCCAAAATTTCGTTTTATTGCAAAACACGTTATTACATTTCATACTTTATTGCAAAACGGGTTGTCATAATTAACGCGATTTGCAATAACACTTTTAACTCTATTTCAATGCCTTGAAGTGATGTTTCTAAATAGTTTATACATTATGAAGCATTTTGTATCATATTTGAGCCAAATAAAGACCAAACAAATCAATATTTAATCAAATAAAATTTCACATTAAATCTGACCGAAGTACATGGTTACAGCAGCGACCGAGCAGGGGTATACGCAGCGAGCATTATTTTATCTTTTTTTATCAGTACATACTTACTAGACGTTACAAAGGACAATATAGGCCAAAATTTCGTTTTATTGCAAAACGCGTTATTACATTTCATACTTTATTGCAAAACGGGTTGTCATATTTAACGCGATTTGCAATAACACTTTAAACTCTATTCCAATGCCTTGAAGTAATGTTTCTAAATAGTTTATACCATTATGAAGCATTTTGTATCATATTTGAGCCAAATAAAGACCAAACAAATCAATATTTATTCAAATAAAATTTCTTATATAATCTGACCGAAGTACATGGTTACAGCAGGGACCTAGCAGGGGTCTACGCAGCGAGCCTTATTTTATCTTTTTTTATCAGTACATACTAACTAGAGTAGACGTAACCAAGGACAATATATAGACCAAAATTTCGTTTTATTGCAAAACGCGTTATTACATTTCATACTTTATTGCAAAACGGGTTGTCATATTTAACACGATTTGCAATAACACTTTAAACTCTATTACCATGCCTTGAAGTAATGTTTCTAAATAGTTTATACATTATGAAGCATTTTGTATCATATTTGAGCCAAATAAAGACCAAACAAATCAATATTTAATCAAATAAAATTTCACATCAAATCTGACCGAATTACATGGTTACAGCAGGGACCTAGCAGGGGTATACGCGTCGAGCATTATTTTATCTTTGTTTATCAGTACATACTAACTAGACGTAACCAAGGACAATATATAGGCCAAAATTTCGTTTTATTGCAAAACGCGTTATTACATTTCATACTTTATTGCAAAACGGGTTGTCATATTTAACGCGATTTGCAATAACACTTTAAACTCTATTCCAATGCCTTGAAGTAATGTTTCTAAATAGTTTATACCATTATGAAGCATTTTGTATCATATTTGAGCCAAATAAAGACCAAACAAATCAATATTTATTCAAATAAAATTTCTTATATAATCTGACCGAAGTACATGGTTACAGCAGGGACCTAGCAGGGGTCTACGCAGCGAGCCTTATTTTATCTTTTTTTATCAGTACATACTAACTAGAGTAGACGTAACCAAGGACAATATATAGACCAAAATTTCGTTTTATTGCAAAACGCGTTATTACATTTCATACTTTATTGCAAAACGGGTTGTCATATTTAACACGATTTGCAATAACACTTTAAACTCTATTACCATGCCTTGAAGTAATGTTTCTAAATAGTTTATACATTATGAAGCATTTTGTATCATATTTGAGCCAAATAAAGACCAAACAAATCAATATTTAATCAAATAAAATTTCACATCAAATCTGACCGAATTACATGGTTACAGCAGGGACCTAGCAGGGGTATACGCGTCGAGCATTATTTTATCTTTGTTTATCAGTACATACTAACTAGACGTAACCAAGGACAATATATAGGCCAAAATTTCGTTTTATTGCAAAACGCGTTATTACATTTCATACTTTATTGCAAAACGGGTTGTCATATTTAACGCGATTTGCAATAACACTTTAAACTATATTTCAATGCCTTGAAGTAATGTTTCTGAATAGTTTATACATTATGAAGCATTTTGTATCATATTTAAGCCATATAAAGGCAAACCAAGTCAATATTTTACAAAATAAAATTTTATTGCAAAACGCGTTGTTATTGCAAAACGGGTTGTCACAATGGTTCGTTAACAAATTCTTAAGGTAAATAAATTTGCAACAGTTGACGGAGGTGAAAGTTGAATAACATAAATAACTTGTCAAAGGGGATAGGGGTATTTAATAAAGGGTTTGGTAAAAAAGTCATTGTTTTTTATACAAATAGTAAGATTCTTTTTGTAAAATGTTAGCGGCTCTTAAAAGAGCCCTTTTCACAGTCACATAAAGGACTGGGCCTTTGGCATTAGGATGTGCCTTGTTGAATTCTTGGTTCTTTATTCTTCTGAGAATGAACTGAATTCTGGTTCTTGTCCAAATAGCTTGAATCTCAGGGCTTCGGCTTCTTTGTGCTTTTCTGTCGTATATTGGTAGTACATGTTGATGACTCCTTCAAGCACGACGATTCTCATACGAAGTGGATATCTAAAACTTCGAATATTGTCTATGACGGCCTTTTCATACTTGTTCTTCAAATATTCCAGTTTGTCACTCAGAAGCAACATCTGTTGACAGGCTTTCTGGGTTCTGTTCTCTGCGTCTTGTAGCTTGGAATACAATGAGGAATCCATAGTAAAGTTGTATTATAAAGCTAGAGTTTGTCTTATTCTTTTGCGTATTCAAGTGAAAATGATGCTTTTCCTGAGAGTTAAACTACTTTATATATACTGGATTCTCAGATGTCAAGATGACACGAAACGATTATCAAGAGATGAGGTTGACAGGAACGTTGTTTTCATAGCTTAAGTGGGCCCAAGCTCTCAGTTCTGTCGTTCAAAATGCACATTGCAAATAATTATCTCATAATGAGCTAATTGCTTTAATTGGTGGTTGGTGATTTGAACGATAATTTTTGTATTTCATTTTATTTCCAATTTTAATTTTAAGACTAATTTCCTAAACTTCTGGTCTTTTTAAAAAAAAATTCAACCAGGGGGAGATAATTCACAATATCGGGTAATTTTAGATGACTTTCATTTCTTAATAAGCATAACGAACGTAACATTATTCTTGAATTGAAATGGTAATTGTTGAAAATACTTGCTTTTTGTAAAGTTCTGTGGAAAAAGGAGAAAAAAACTACAGAAAATGAAAAAAAAAACAGTGTGTGGGGATGAGGATTACAACCACTCGTTGTTGTTTAATATAGTGCCTTTTTGATGTACAATTTTTTTTATTTTCTGTTCGGTCGCTTGTACTTTTAGCATGCCGCTTGTGTTGTATTTCCTTTGGTGAGTTTCATCAAATTACCAGAAATTATTGAAATTGTCCGCGAAGCTTAGCGCATTTGCAAAAGCGGACGAATATGTGTTTTTTTTTACTGTTTCGGTTTTAAAACAAAATTGCTAAAAGTGTTTTCATTATCTGACAAAAAACAACAGGTGTTTTGCAATGGTGTCAGGGGATCGAAAAACAACGCGCATGATTTGCACGAGCTTCTTGTTTCCTTTTTGAAATGAATCCACGCAGCCTGCATCTTTGATCTGATTTTTTACATCTGAAAACTGTCGAAAGCTTCTCCAATGCAGTTGGTGAGTCACTTTATTTATTGAAAAGCTAGTTATGTTTTTTTTTCTGTCAATTGAAGGATTTTGTAAGTTCAGATTTTACTGTATTTGTATTTTTGAAAATGTATAGTGAAATGAGCATGGTTCGTTAACAAATTCTTAAGGTAAATAAATTTGCAACAGTTGACGGAGGTGAAAGTTGAATAACATAAATAACTTGTCAAAGGGGATAGGGGTATTTAATAAAGGGTTTGGTAAAAAAGTCATTGTTTTTTATACAAATAGTAAGATTCTTTTTGTAAAATGTTAGCGGCTCTTAAAAGAGCCCTTTTCACAGTCACATAAAGGACTGGGCCTTTGGCATTAGGATGTGCCTTGTTGAATTCTTGGTTCTTTATTCTTCTGAGAATGAACTGAATTCTGGTTCTTGTCCAAATAGCTTGAATCTCAGGGCTTCGGCTTCTTTGTGCTTTTCTGTCGTATATTGGTAGTACATGTTGATGACTCCTTCAAGCACGACGATTCTCATACGAAGTGGATATCTAAAACTTCGAATATTGTCTATGACGGCCTTTTCATACTTGTTCTTCAAATATTCCAGTTTGTCACTCAGAAGCAACATCTGTTGACAGGCTTTCTGGGTTCTGTTCTCTGCGTCTTGTAGCTTGGAATACAATGAGGAATCCATAGTAAAGTTGTATTATAAAGCTAGAGTTTGTCTTATTCTTTTGCGTATTCAAGTGAAAATGATGCTTTTCCTGAGAGTTAAACTACTTTATATACTGGATTCTCAGATGTCAAGATGACACGAAACGATTATCAAGAGATGAGGTTGACAGGAACGTTGTTTTCATAGCTTAAGTGGGCCCAAGCTCTCAGTTCTGTCGTTCAAAATGCACATTGCAAATAATTATCTCATAATGAGCTAATTGCTTTAATTGGTGGTTGGTGATTTGAACGATAATTTTTGTATTTCATTTTATTTCCAATTTTAATTTTAAGACTAATTTCCTAAACTTCTGGTCTTTTTAAAAAAAATTTCAACCAGGGGGAGATAATTCACAATATCGGGTAATTTTAGATGACTTTCATTTCTTAATAAGCATAACGAACGTAACATTATTCTTGAATTGAAATGGTAATTGTTGAAAATACTTGCTTTTTGTAAAGTTCTGTGGAAAAAGGAGAAAAAAACTACAGAAAATGAAAAAAAAAAAACAGTGTGTGGGGATGAGGATTACAACCACTCGTTGTTGTTTAATATAGTGCCTTTTTGATGTACAATTTTTTTTATTTTCTGTTCGGTCGCTTGTACTTTTAGCATGCCGCTTGTGTTGTATTTCCTTTGGTGAGTTTCATCAAATTACCAGAAATTATTGAAATTGTCCGCGAAGCTTAGCGCATTTGCAAAAGCGGACGAATATGTGTTTTTTTTTACTGTTTCGGTTTTAAAACAAAATTGCTAAAAGTGTTTTCATTATCTGACAAAAAACAACAGGTGTTTTGCAATGGTGTCAGGGGATCGAAAAACAACGCGCATGATTTGCACGAGCTTCTTGTTTCCTTTTTTAAATGAATCCACGCAGCCTGCATCTTTGATCTGATTTTTTACATCTGAAAACTGTCGAAAGCTTCTCCAATGCAGTTGGTGAGTCACTTTATTTATTGAAAAGCTAGTTATGTTTTTTTTTCTGTCAATTGAAGGATTTTGTAAGTTCAGATTTTACTGTATTTGTATTTTTGAAAATGTATAGTGAAATGAGCATGGTTCGTTAACAAATTCTTAAGGTAAATAAATTTGCAACAGTTGACGGAGGTGAAAGTTGAATAACATAAATAACTTGTCAAAGGGGATAGGGGTATTTAATAAAGGGTTTGGTAAAAAAGTCATTGTTTTTTATACAAATAGTAAGATTCTTTTTGTAAAATGTTAGCGGCTCTTAAAAGAGCCCTTTTCACAGTCACATAAAGGACTGGGCCTTTGGCATTAGGATGTGCCTTGTTGAATTCTTGGTTCTTTATTCTTCTGAGAATGAACTGAATTCTGGTTCTTGTCCAAATAGCTTGAATCTCAGGGCTTCGGCTTCTTTGTGCTTTTCTGTCGTATATTGGTAGTACATGTTGATGACTCCTTCAAGCACGACGATTCTCATACGAAGTGGATATCTAAAACTTCGAATATTGTCTATGACGGCCTTTTCATACTTGTTCTTCAAATATTCCAGTTTGTCACTCAGAAGCAACATCTGTTGACAGGCTTTCTGGGTTCTGTTCTCTGCGTCTTGTAGCTTGGAATACAATGAGGAATCCATAGTAAAGTTGTATTATAAAGCTAGAGTTTGTCTTATTCTTTTGCGTATTCAAGTGAAAATGATGCTTTTCCTGAGAGTTAAACTACTTTATATACTGGATTCTCAGATGTCAAGATGACACGAAACGATTATCAAGAGATGAGGTTGACAGGAACGTTGTTTTCATAGCTTAAATGGGCCCAAGCTCTCAGTTCTGTCGTTCCAAATGCACATTGCAAATAATTATCTCATAATGAGCTAATTGCTTTAATTGGTGGTTGGTGATTTGAACGATAATTTTTGTATTTCATTTTATTTCCAATTTTAATTTTAAGACTAATTTCCTAAACTTCTGGTCTTTTTAAAAAAAATTTCAACCAGGGGGAGATAATTCACAATATCGGGTAATTTTAGATGACTTTCATTTCTTAATAAGCATAACGAACGTAACATTATTCTTGAATTGAAATGGTAATTGTTGAAAATACTTGCTTTTTGTAAAGTTCTGTGGAAAAAGGAGAAAAAAACTACAGAAAATGAAAAAAAAAAAACAGTGTGTGGGGATGAGGATTACAACCACTCGTTGTTGTTTAATATAGTGCCTTTTTGATGTACAATTTTTTTTATTTTCTGTTCGGTCGCTTGTACTTTTAGCATGCCGCTTGTGTTGTATTTCCTTTGGTGAGTTTCATCAAATTACCAGAAATTATTGAAATTGTCCGCGAAGCTTAGCGCATTTGCAAAAGCGGACGAATATGTGTTTTTTTTTACTGTTTCGGTTTTAAAACAAAATTGCTAAAAGAGTTTTCATTATCTGACAAAAAACAACAGGTGTTTTGCAATGGTGTCAGGGGATCGAAAAACAACGCGCATGATTTGCACGAGCTTCTTGTTTCCTTTTTGAAATGAATCCACGCAGCCTGCATCTTTGATCTGATTTTTTACATCTGAAAACTGTCGAAAGCTTCTCCAATGCAGTTGGTGAGTCACTTTATTTATTGAAAAGCTAGTTATGTTTTTTTTTCTGTCAATTGAAGGATTTTGTAAGTTCAGATTTTACTGTATTTGTATTTTTGAAAATGTATAGTGAAATGAGCATGGTTCGTTAACAAATTCTTAAGGTAAATAAATTTGCAACAGTTGACGGAGGTGAAAGTTGAATAACATAAATAACTTGTCAAAGGGGATAGGGGTATTTAATAAAGGGTTTGGTAAAAAAGTCATTGTTTTTTATACAAATAGTAAGATTCTTTTTGTAAAATGTTAGCGGCTCTTAAAAGAGCCCTTTTCACAGTCACATAAAGGACTGGGCCTTTGGCATTAGGATGTGCCTTGTTGAATTCTTGGTTCTTTATTCTTCTGAGAATGAACTGAATTCTGGTTCTTGTCCAAATAGCTTGAATCTCAGGGCTTCGGCTTCTTTGTGCTTTTCTGTCGTATATTGGTAGTACATGTTGATGACTCCTTCAAGCACGACGATTCTCATACGAAGTGGATATCTAAAACTTCGAATATTGTCTATGACGGCCTTTTCATACTTGTTCTTCAAATATTCCAGTTTGTCACTCAGAAGCAACATCTGTTGACAGGCTTTCTGGGTTCTGTTCTCTGCGTCTTGTAGCTTGGAATACAATGAGGAATCCATAGTAAAGTTGTATTATAAAGCTCGAGTTTGTCTTATTCTTTTGCGTATTCAAGTGAAAATGATGCTTTTCCTGAGAGTTAAACTACTTTATATACTGGATTCTCAGATGTCAAGATGATACGAAACGATTATCAAGAGATGAGGTTGACAGGAACGTTGTTTTCATAGCTTAAATGGGCCCAAGCTCTCAGTTCTGTCGTTCAAAATGCACATTGCAAATAATTATCAAATAATGAGCTAATTGCTTTAATTGGTGGTTGGTGATTTGAACGATAATTTTTGTATTTCATTTTATTTCCAATTTTAATTTTAAGACTAATTTCCTAAACTTCTGGTCTTTTTAAAAAAAATTTCAACCAGGGGGAGATAATTCACAATATCGGGTAATTTTAGATGACTTTCATTTCTTAATAAGCATAACGAACGTAACATTATTCTTGAATTGAAATGGTAATTGTTGAAAATACTTGCTTTTTGTAAAGTTCTGTGGAAAAAGGAGAAAAAAACTACAGAAAATGAAAAAAAAAAAAACAGTGTGTGGGGATGAGGATTACAACCACTCGTTGTTGTTTAATATAGTGCCTTTTTGATGTACAATTTTTTTTATTTTCTGTTCGGTCGCTTGTACTTTTAGCATGCCGCTTGTGTTGTATTTCCTTTGGTGAGTTTCATCAAATTACCAGAAATTATTGAAATTGTCCGCGAAGCTTAGCGCATTTGCAAAAGCGGACGAATATGTGTTTTTTTTTACTGTTTCGGTTTTAAAACAAAATTGCTAAAAGAGTTTTCATTATCTGACAAAAAACAACAGGTGTTTTGCAATGGTGTCAGGGGATCGAAAAACAACGCGCATGATTTGCACGAGCTTCTTGTTTCCTTTTTGAAATGAATCCACGCAGCCTGCATCTTTGATCTGATTTTTTACATCTGAAAACTGTCGAAAGCTTCTCCAATGCAGTTGGTGAGTCACTTTATTTATTGAAAAGCTAGTTATGTTTTTTTTTCTGTCAATTGAAGGATTTTGTAAGTTCAGATTTTACTGTATTTGTATTTTTGAAAATGTATAGTGAAATGAGCATGGTTCGTTAACAAATTCTTAAGGTAAATAAATTTGCAACAGTTGACGGAGGTGAAAGTTGAATAACATAAATAACTTGTCAAAGGGGATAGGGGTATTTAATAAAGGGTTTGGTAAAAAAGTCATTGTTTTTTATACAAATAGTAAGATTCTTTTTGTAAAATGTTAGCGGCTCTTAAAAGAGCCCTTTTCACAGTCACATAAAGGACTGGGCCTTTGGCATTAGGATGTGCCTTGTTGAATTCTTGGTTCTTTATTCTTCTGAGAATGAACTGAATTCTGGTTCTTGTCCAAATAGCTTGAATCTCAGGGCTTCGGCTTCTTTGTGCTTTTCTGTCGTATATTGGTAGTACATGTTGATGACTCCTTCAAGCACGACGATTCTCATACGAAGTGGATATCTAAAACTTCGAATATTGTCTATGACGGCCTTTTCATACTTGTTCTTCAAATATTCCAGTTTGTCACTCAGAAGCAACATCTGTTGACAGGCTTTCTGGGTTCTGTTCTCTGCGTCTTGTAGCTTGGAATACAATGAGGAATCCATAGTAAAGTTGTATTATAAAGCTAGAGTTTGTCTTATTCTTTTGCGTATTCAAGTGAAAATGATGCTTTTCCTGAGAGTTAAACTACTTTATATACTGGATTCTCAGATGTCAAGATGACACGAAACGATTATCAAGAGATGAGGTTGACAGGAACGTTGTTTTCATAGCTTAAGTGGGCCCAAGCTCTCAGTTCTGTCGTTCAAAATGCACATTGCAAATAATTATCTCATAATGAGCTAATTGCTTTAATTGGTGGTTGATGATTTGAACGATAATTTTTGTATTTCATTTTATTTCCAATTTTAATTTTAAGACTAATTTCCTAAACTTCTGGTCTTTTTAAAAAAAAATTCAACCAGGGGGAGATAATTCACAATATCGGGTAATTTTAGATGACTTTCATTTCTTAATAAGCATAACGAACGTAACATTATTCTTGAATTGAAATGGTAATTGTTGAAAATACTTGCTTTTTGTAAAGTTCTGTGGAAAAAGGAGAAAAAAACTACAGAAAATGAAAAAAAAAACAGTTTGTGGGGATGAGGATTACAACCACTCGTTGTTGTTTAATATAGTGCCTTTTTGATGTACAATTTTTTTTATTTTCTGTTCGGTCGCTTGTACTTTTAGCATGCCGCTTGTGTTGTATTTCCTTTGGTGAGTTTCATCAAATAACCAGAAATCATTGAAATTGTCCGCGAAGCTTAGCGCATTTGCAAAAGCGGACGAATATGTGTTTTTTTTTACTGTTTCGGTTTTAAAACAAAATTGCTAAAAGTGTTTTCATTATCTGACAAAAAACAACAGGTGTTTTGCAATGGTGTCAGGGGATCGAAAAACAACGCGCATGATTTGCACGAGCTTCTTGTTTCCTTTTTGAAATGAATCCACGCAGCCTGCATCTTTGATCTGATTTTTTACATCTGAAAACTGTCGAAAGCTTCTCCAATGCAGTTGGTGAGTCACTTTATTTATTGAAAAGCTAGTTATGTTTTTTTTTCTGTCAATTGAAGGATTTTGTAAGTTCAGATTTTACTGTATTTGTATTTTTGAAAATGTATAGTGAAATGAGCATGGTTCGTTAACAAATTCTTAAGGTAAATAAATTTGCAACAGTTGACGGAGGTGAAAGTTGAATAACATAAATAACTTGTCAAAGGGGATAGGGGTATTTAATAAAGGGTTTGGTAAAAAAGTCATTGTTTTTTATACAAATAGTAAGATTCTTTTTGTAAAATGTTAGCGGCTCTTAAAAGAGCCCTTTTCACAGTCACATAAAGGACTGGGCCTTTGGCATTAGGATGTGCCTTGTTGAATTCTTGGTTCTTTATTCTTCTGAGAATGAACTGAATTCTGGTTCTTGTCCAAATAGCTTGAATCTCAGGGCTTCGGCTTCTTTGTGCTTTTCTGTCGTATATTGGTAGTACATGTTGATGACTCCTTCAAGCACGACGATTCTCATACGAAGTGGATATCTAAAACTTCGAATATTGTCTATGACGGCCTTTTCATACTTGTTCTTCAAATATTTCAGTTTGTCACTCAGAAGCAACATCTGTTGACAGGCTTTCTGGGTTCTGTTCTCTGCGTCTTGTAGCTTGGAATACAATGAGGAATCCATAGTAAAGTTGTATTATAAAGCTAGAGTTTGTCTTATTCTTTTGCGTATTCAAGTGAAAATGATGCTTTTCCTGAGAGTTAAACTACTTTATATACTGGATTCTCAGATGTCAAGATGACACGAAACGATTATCAAGAGATGAGGTTGACAGGAACGTTGTTTTCATAGCTTAAGTGGGCCCAAGCTCTCAGTTCTGTCGTTCAAAATGCATATTGCAAATAATTATCTCATAATGAGCTAATTGCTTTAATTGGTGGTTGATGATTTGAACGATAATTTTTGTATTTCATTTTATTTCCAATTTTAATTTTAAGACTAATTTCCTAAACTTCTGGTCTTTTTAAAAAAAAATTCAACCAGGGGGAGATAATTCACAATATCGGGTAATTTTAGATGACTTTCATTTCTTAATAAGCATAACGAACGTAACATTATTCTTGAATTGAAATGGTAATTGTTGAAAATACTTGCTTTTTGTAAAGTTCTGTGGAAAAAGGAGAAAAAAACTACAGAAAATGAAAAAAAAACCAGTGTGTGGGGATGAGGATTACAACCACTCGTTGTTGTTTAATATAGTGCCTTTTTGATGTACAATTTTTTTTATTTTCTGTTCGGTCGCTTGTACTTTTAGCATGCCGCTTGTGTTGTATTTCCTTTGGTGAGTTTCATCAAATTACCAGAAATTATTGAAATTGTCCGCGAAGCTTAGCGCATTTGCAAAAGCGGACGAATATGTGTTTTTTTTACTGTTTCGGTTTTAAAACAAAATTGCTAAAAGTGTTTTCATTATCTGACAAAAAACAACAGGTGTTTTGCAATGGTGTCAGGGGATCGAAAAACAACGCGCATGATTTGCACGAGCTTCTTGTTTCCTTTTTGAAATGAATCCACGCAGCCTGCATCTTTGATCTGATTTTTTACATCTGAAAACTGTCGAAAGCTTCTCCAATGCAGTTGGTGAGTCACTTTATTTATTGAAAAGCTAGTTATGTTTTTTTTTCTGTCAATTGAAGGATTTTGTAAGTTCAGATTTTACTGTATTTGTATTTTTGAAAATGTATAGTGAAATGAGCATGGTTCGTTAACAAATTCTTAAGGTAAATAAATTTGCAACAGTTGACGGAGGTGAAAGTTGAATAACATAAATAACTTGTCAAAGGGGATAGGGGTATTTAATAAAGGGTTTGGTAAAAAAGTCATTGTTTTTTATACAAATAGTAAGATTCTTTTTGTAAAATGTTAGCGGCTCTTAAAAGAGCCCTTTTCACAGTCACATAAAGGACTGGGCCTTTGGCATTAGGATGTGCCTTGTTGAATTCTTGGTTCTTTATTCTTCTGAGAATGAACTGAATTCTGGTTCTTGTCCAAATAGCTTGAATCTCAGGGCTTCGGCTTCTTTGTGCTTTTCTGTCGTATATTGGTAGTACATGTTGATGACTCCTTCAAGCACGACGATTCTCATACGAAGTGGATATCTAAAACTTCGAATATTGTCTATGACGGCCTTTTCATACTTGTTCTTCAAATATTTCAGTTTGTCACTCAGAAGCAACATCTGTTGACAGGCTTTCTGGGTTCTGTTCTCTGCGTCTTGTAGCTTGGAATACAATGAGGAATCCATAGTAAAGTTGTATTATAAAGCTAGAGTTTGTCTTATTCTTTTGCGTATTCAAGTGAAAATGATGCTTTTCCTGAGAGTTAAACTACTTTATATACTGGATTCTCAGATGTCAAGATGACACGAAACGATTATCAAGAGATGAGGTTGACAGGAACGTTGTTTTCATAGCTTAAGTGGGCCCAAGCTCTCAGTTCTGTCGTTCAAAATGCATATTGCAAATAATTATCTCATAATGAGCTAATTGCTTTAATTGGTGGTTGATGATTTGAACGATAATTTTTGTATTTCATTTTATTTCCAATTTTAATTTTAAGACTAATTTCCTAAACTTCTGGTCTTTTTAAAAAAAAATTCAACCAGGGGGAGATAATTCACAATATCGGGTAATTTTAGATGACTTTCATTTCTTAATAAGCATAACGAACGTAACATTATTCTTGAATTGAAATGGTAATTGTTGAAAATACTTGCTTTTTGTAAAGTTCTGTGGAAAAAGGAGAAAAAAACTACAGAAAATGAAAAAAAAACCAGTGTGTGGGGATGAGGATTACAACCACTCGTTGTTGTTTAATATAGTGCCTTTTTGATGTACAATTTTTTTTATTTTCTGTTCGGTCGCTTGTACTTTTAGCATGCCGCTTGTGTTGTATTTCCTTTGGTGAGTTTCATCAAATTACCAGAAATTATTGAAATTGTCCGCGAAGCTTAGCGCATTTGCAAAAGCGGACGAATATGTGTTTTTTTTACTGTTTCGGTTTTAAAACAAAATTGCTAAAAGTGTTTTCATTATCTGACAAAAAACAACAGGTGTTTTGCAATGGTGTCAGGGGATCGAAAAACAACGCGCATGATTTGCACGAGCTTCTTGTTTCCTTTTTGAAATGAATCCACGCAGCCTGCATCTTTGATCTGATTTTTTACATCTGAAAACTGTCGAAAGCTTCTCCAATGCAGTTGGTGAGTCACTTTATTTATTGAAAAGCTAGTTATGTTTTTTTTCTGTCAATTGAAGGATTTTGTAAGTTCAGATTTTACTGTATTTGTATTTTTGAAAATGTATAGTGAAATGAGCATGGTTCGTTAACAAATTCTTAAGGTAAATAAATTTGCAACAGTTGACGGAGGTGAAAGTTGAATAACATAAATAACTTGTCAAAGGGGATAGGGGTATTTAATAAAGGGTTTGGTAAAAAAGTCATTGTTTTTTATACAAATAGTAAGATTCTTTTTGTAAAATGTTAGCGGCTCTTAAAAGAGCCCTTTTCACAGTCACATAAAGGACTGGGCCTTTGGCATTAGGATGTGCCTTGTTGAATTCTTGGTTCTTTATTCTTCTGAGAATGAACTGAATTCTGGTTCTTGTCCAAATAGCTTGAATCTCAGGGCTTCGGCTTCTTTGTGCTTTTCTGTCGTATATTGGTAGTACATGTTGATGACTCCTTCAAGCACGACGATTCTCATACGAAGTGGATATCTAAAACTTCGAATATTGTCTATGACGGCCTTTTCATACTTGTTCTTCAAATATTCCAGTTTGTCACTCAGAAGCAACATCTGTTGACAGGCTTTCTGGGTTCTGTTCTCTGCGTCTTGTAGCTTGGAATACAATGAGGAATCCATAGTAAAGTTGTATTATAAAGCTAGAGTTTGTCTTATTCTTTTGCGTATTCAAGTGAAAATGATGCTTTTCCTGAGAGTTAAACTACTTTATATACTGGATTCTCAGATGTCAAGATGACACGAAACGATTATCAAGAGATGAGGTTGACAGGAACGTTGTTTTCATAGCTTAAGTGGGCCCAAGCTCTCAGTTCTGTCGTTCAAAATGCACATTGCAAATAATTATCTCATAATGAGCTAATTGCTTTAATTGGTGGTTGGTGATTTGAACGATAATTTTTGTATTTCATTTTATTTCCAATTTTAATTTTAAGACTAATTTCCTAAACTTCTGGTCTTTTTAAAAAAAAATTTCAACCAGGGGGAGATAATTCACAATATCGGGTAATTTTAGATGACTTTCATTTCTTAATAAGCATAACGAACGTAACATTATTCTTGAATTGAAATGGTAATTGTTGAAAATACTTGCTTTTTGTAAAGTTCTGTGGAAAAAGGAGAAAAAAACTACAGAAAATGAAAAAAAAAACAGTTTGTGGGGATGAGGATTACAACCACTCGTTGTTGTTTAATATAGTGCCTTTTTGATGTACAATTTTTTTTATTTTCTGTTCGGTCGCTTGTACTTTTAGCATGCCGCTTGTGTTGTATTTCCTTTGGTGAGTTTCATCAAATTACCAGAAATTATTGAAATTGTCCGCGAAGCTTAGCGCATTTGCAAAAGCGGACGAATATGTGTTTTTTTTTACTGTTTCGGTTTTAAAACAAAATTGCTAAAAGTGTTTTCATTATCTGACAAAAAACAACAGGTGTTTTGCAATGGTGTCAGGGGATCGAAAAACAACGCGCATGATTTGCACGAGCTTCTTGTTTCCTTTTTGAAATGAATCCACGCAGCCTGCATCTTTGATCTGATTTTTTACATCTGAAAACTGTCGAAAGCTTCTCCAATGCAGTTGGTGAGTCACTTTATTTATTGAAAAGCTAGTTATGTTTTTTTTTCTGTCAATTGAAGGATTTTGTAAGTTCAGATTTTACTGTATTTGTATTTTTGAAAATGTATAGTGAAATGAGCATGGTTCGTTAACAAATTCTTAAGGTAAATAAATTTGCAACAGTTGACGGAGGTGAAAGTTGAATAACATAAATAACTTGTCAAAGGGGATAGGGGTATTTAATAAAGGGTTTGGTAAAAAAGTCATTGTTTTTTATACAAATAGTAAGATTCTTTTTGTAAAATGTTAGCGGCTCTTAAAAGAGCCCTTTTCACAGTCACATAAAGGACTGGGCCTTTGGCATTAGGATGTGCCTTGTTGAATTCTTGGTTCTTTATTCTTCTGAGAATGAACTGAATTCTGGTTCTTGTCCAAATAGCTTGAATCTCAGGGCTTCGGCTTCTTTGTGCTTTTCTGTCGTATATTGGTAGTACATGTTGATGACTCCTTCAAGCACGACGATTCTCATACGAAGTGGATATCTAAAACTTCGAATATTGTCTATGACGGCCTTTTCATACTTGTTCTTCAAATATTCCAGTTTGTCACTCAGAAGCAACATCTGTTGACAGGCTTTCTGGGTTCTGTTCTCTGCGTCTTGTAGCTTGGAATACAATGAGGAATCCATAGTAAAGTTGTATTATAAAGCTAGAGTTTGTCTTATTCTTTTGCGTATTCAAGTGAAAATGATGCTTTTCCTGAGAGTTAAACTACTTTATATACTGGATTCTCAGATGTCAAGATGACACGAAACGATTATCAAGAGATGAGGTTGACAGGAACGTTGTTTTCATAGCTTAAGTGGGCCCAAGCTCTCAGTTCTGTCGTTCAAAATGCACATTGCAAATAATTATCTCATAATGAGCTAATTGCTTTAATTGGTGGTTGGTGATTTGAACGATAATTTTTGTATTTCATTTTATTTCCAATTTTAATTTTAAGACTAATTTCCTAAACTTCTGGTCTTTTTAAAAAAAATTTCAACCAGGGGGAGATAATTCACAATATCGGGTAATTTTAGATGACTTTCATTTCTTAATAAGCATAACGAACGTAACATTATTCTTGAATTGAAATGGTAATTGTTGAAAATACTTGCTTTTTGTAAAGTTCTGTGGAAAAAGGAGAAAAAAACTACAGAAAATGAAAAAAAAAAAAACAGTGTGTGGGGATGAGGATTACAACCACTCGTTGTTGTTTAATATAGTGCCTTTTTGATGTACAATTTTTTTTTATTTTCTGTTCGGTCGCTTGTACTTTTAGCATGCCGCTTGTGTTGTATTTCCTTTGGTGAGTTTCATCAAATTACCAGAAATTATTGAAATTGTCCGCGAAGCTTAGCGCATTTGCAAAAGCGGACGAATATGTGTTTTTTTTACTGTTTCGGTTTTAAAACAAAATTGCTAAAAGTGTTTTCATTATCTGACAAAAAACAACAGGTGTTTTGCAATGGTGTCAGGGGATCGAAAAACAACGCGCATGATTTGCACGAGCTTCTTGTTTCCTTTTTGAAATGAATCCACGCAGCCTGCATCTTTGATCTGATTTTTTACATCTGAAAACTGTCGAAAGCTTCTCCAATGCAGTTGGTGAGTCACTTTATTTATTGAAAAGCTAGTTATGTTTTTTTTTCTGTCAATTGAAGGATTTTGTAAGTTCAGATTTTACTGTATTTGTATTTTTGAAAATGTATAGTGAAATGAGCATGGTTCGTTAACAAATTCTTAAGGTAAATAAATTTGCAACAGTTGACGGAGGTGAAAGTTGAATAACATAAATAACTTGTCAAAGGGGATAGGGGTATTTAATAAAGGGTTTGGTAAAAAAGTCATTGTTTTTTATACAAATAGTAAGATTCTTTTTGTAAAATGTTAGCGGCTCTTAAAAGAGCCCTTTTCACAGTCACATAAAGGACTGGGCCTTTGGCATTAGGATGTGCCTTGTTGAATTCTTGGTTCTTTATTCTTCTGAGAATGAACTGAATTCTGGTTCTTGTCCAAATAGCTTGAATCTCAGGGCTTCGGCTTCTTTGTGCTTTTCTGTCGTATATTGGTAGTACATGTTGATGACTCCTTCAAGCACGACGATTCTCATACGAAGTGGATATCTAAAACTTCGAATATTGTCTATGACGGCCTTTTCATACTTGTTCTTCAAATATTCCAGTTTGTCACTCAGAAGCAACATCTGTTGACAGGCTTTCTGGGTTCTGTTCTCTGCGTCTTGTAGCTTGGAATACAATGAGGAATCCATAGTAAAGTTGTATTATAAAGCTAGAGTTTGTCTTATTCTTTTGCGTATTCAAGTGAAAATGATGCTTTTCCTGAGAGTTAAACTACTTTATATACTGGATTCTCAGATGTCAAGATGACACGAAACGATTATCAAGAGATGAGGTTGACAGGAACGTTGTTTTCATAGCTTAAGTGGGCCCAAGCTCTCAGTTCTGTCGTTCAAAATGCACATTGCAAATAATTATCTCATAATGAGCTAATTGCTTTAATTGGTGGTTGGTGATTTGAACGATAATTTTTGTATTTCATTTTATTTCCAATTTTAATTTTAAGACTAATTTCCTAAACTTCTGGTCTTTTTAAAAAAAAATTTCAACCAGGGGGAGATAATTCACAATATCGGGTAATTTTAGATGACTTTCATTTCTTAATAAGCATAACGAACGTAACATTATTCTTGAATTGAAATGGTAATTGTTGAAAATACTTGCTTTTTGTAAAGTTCTGTGGAAAAAGGAGAAAAAAACTACAGAAAATGAAAAAAAAAACAGTTTGTGGGGATGAGGATTACAACCACTCGTTGTTGTTTAATATAGTGCCTTTTTGATGTACAATTTTTTTTATTTTCTGTTCGGTCGCTTGTACTTTTAGCATGCCGCTTGTGTTGTATTTCCTTTGGTGAGTTTCATCAAATTACCAGAAATTATTGAAATTGTCCGCGAAGCTTAGCGCATTTGCAAAAGCGGACGAATATGTGTTTTTTTTACTGTTTCGGTTTTAAAACAAAATTGCTAAAAGTGTTTTCATTATCTGACAAAAAACAACAGGTGTTTTGCAATGGTGTCAGGGGATCGAAAAACAACGCGCATGATTTGCACGAGCTTCTTGTTTCCTTTTTGAAATGAATCCACGCAGCCTGCATCTTTGATCTGATTTTTTACATCTGAAAACTGTCGAAAGCTTCTCCAATGCAGTTGGTGAGTCACTTTATTTATTGAAAAGCTAGTTATGTTTTTTTTTTCTGTCAATTGAAGGATTTTGTAAGTTCAGATTTTACTGTATTTGTATTTTTGAAAATGTATAGTGAAATGAGCATGGTTCGTTAACAAATTCTTAAGGTAAATAAATTTGCAACAGTTGACGGAGGTGAAAGTTGAATAACATAAATAACTTGTCAAAGGGGATAGGGGTATTTAATAAAGGGTTTGGTAAAAAAGTCATTGTTTTTTATACAAATAGTAAGATTCTTTTTGTAAAATGTTAGCGGCTCTTAAAAGAGCCCTTTTCACAGTCACATAAAGGACTGGGCCTTTGGCATTAGGATGTGCCTTGTTGAATTCTTGGTTCTTTATTCTTCTGAGAATGAACTGAATTCTGGTTCTTGTCCAAATAGCTTGAATCTCAGGGCTTCGGCTTCTTTGTGCTTTTCTGTCGTATATTGGTAGTACATGTTGATGACTCCTTCAAGCACGACGATTCTCATACGAAGTGGATATCTAAAACTTCGAATATTGTCTATGACGGCCTTTTCATACTTGTTCTTCAAATATTCCAGTTTGTCACTCAGAAGCAACATCTGTTGACAGGCTTTCTGGGTTCTGTTCTCTGCGTCTTGTAGCTTGGAATACAATGAGGAATCCATAGTAAAGTTGTATTATAAAGCTAGAGTTTGTCTTATTCTTTTGCGTATTCAAGTGAAAATGATGCTTTTCCTGAGAGTTAAACTACTTTATATACTGGATTCTCAGATGTCAAGATGACACGAAACGATTATCAAGAGATGAGGTTGACAGGAACGTTGTTTTCATAGCTTAAGTGGGCCCAAGCTCTCAGTTCTGTCGTTCAAAATGCACATTGCAAATAATTATCTCATAATGAGCTAATTGCTTTAATTGGTGGTTGGTGATTTGAACGATAATTTTTGTATTTCATTTTATTTCCAATTTTAATTTTAAGACTAATTTCCTAAACTTCTGGTCTTTTTAAAAAAAATTTCAACCAGGGGAGATAATTCACAATATCGGGTAATTTTAGATGACTTTCATTTCTTAATAAGCATAACGAACGTAACATTATTCTTGAATTGAAATGGTAATTGTTGAAAATACTTGCTTTTTGTAAAGTTCTGTGGAAAAAGGAGAAAAAAACTACAGAAAATGAAAAAAAAACCAGTGTGTGGGGATGAGGATTACAACCACTCGTTGTTGTTTAATATAGTGCCTTTTTGATGTACAATTTTTTTTATTTTCTGTTCGGTCGCTTGTACTTTTAGCATGCCGCTTGTGTTGTATTTCCTTTGGTGAGTTTCATCAAATTACCAGAAATTATTGAAATTGTCCGCGAAGCTTAGCGCATTTGCAAAAGCGGACGAATATGTGTTTTTTTTACTGTTTCGGTTTTAAAACAAAATTGCTAAAAGTGTTTTCATTATCTGACAAAAAACAACAGGTGTTTTGCAATGGTGTCAGGGGATCGAAAAACAACGCGCATGATTTGCACGAGCTTCTTGTTTCCTTTTTGAAATGAATCCACGCAGCCTGCATCTTTGATCTGATTTTTTACATCTGAAAACTGTCGAAAGCTTCTCCAATGCAGTTGGTGAGTCACTTTATTTATTGAAAAGCTAGTTATGTTTTTTTTTCTGTCAATTGAAGGATTTTGTAAGTTCAGATTTTACTGTATTTGTATTTTTGAAAATGTATAGTGAAATGAGCATGGTTCGTTAACAAATTCTTAAGGTAAATAAATTTGCAACAGTTGACGGAGGTGAAAGTTGAATAACATAAATAACTTGTCAAAGGGGATAGGGGTATTTAATAAAGGGTTTGGTAAAAAAGTCATTGTTTTTTATACAAATAGTAAGATTCTTTTTGTAAAATGTTAGCGGCTCTTAAAAGAGCCCTTTTCACAGTCACATAAAGGACTGGGCCTTTGGCATTAGGATGTGCCTTGTTGAATTCTTGGTTCTTTATTCTTCTGAGAATGAACTGAATTCTGGTTCTTGTCCAAATAGCTTGAATCTCAGGGCTTCGGCTTCTTTGTGCTTTTCTGTCGTATATTGGTAGTACATGTTGATGACTCCTTCAAGCACGACGATTCTCATACGAAGTGGATATCTAAAACTTCGAATATTGTCTATGACGGCCTTTTCATACTTGTTCTTCAAATATTCCAGTTTGTCACTCAGAAGCAACATCTGTTGACAGGCTTTCTGGGTTCTGTTCTCTGCGTCTTGTAGCTTGGAATACAATGAGGAATCCATAGTAAAGTTGTATTATAAAGCTAGAGTTTGTCTTATTCTTTTGCGTATTCAAGTGAAAATGATGCTTTTCCTGAGAGTTAAACTACTTTATATACTGGATTCTCAGATGTCAAGATGACACGAAACGATTATCAAGAGATGAGGTTGACAGGAACGTTGTTTTCATAGCTTAAGTGGGCCCAAGCTCTCAGTTCTGTCGTTCAAAATGCACATTGCAAATAATTATCTCATAATGAGCTAATTGCTTTAATTGGTGGTTGGTGATTTGAACGATAATTTTTGTATTTCATTTTATTTCCAATTTTAATTTTAAGACTAATTTCCTAAACTTCTGGTCTTTTTAAAAAAAATTTCAACCAGGGGGAGATAATTCACAATATCGGGTAATTTTAGATGACTTTCATTTCTTAATAAGCATAACGAACGTAACATTATTCTTGAATTGAAATGGTAATTGTTGAAAATACTTGCTTTTTGTAAAGTTCTGTGGAAAAAGGAGAAAAAAACTACAGAAAATGAAAAAAAAAAAACAGTGTGTGGGGATGAGGATTACAACCACTCGTTGTTGTTTAATATAGTGCCTTTTTGATGTACAATTTTTTTTATTTTCTGTTCGGTCGCTTGTACTTTTAGCATGCCGCTTGTGTTGTATTTCCTTTGGTGAGTTTCATCAAATTACCAGAAATTATTGAAATTGTCCGCGAAGCTTAGCGCATTTGCAAAAGCGGACGAATATGTGTTTTTTTTACTGTTTCGGTTTTAAAACAAAATTGCTAAAAGTGTTTTCATTATCTGACAAAAAACAACAGGTGTTTTGCAATGGTGTCAGGGGATCGAAAAACAACGCGCATGATTTGCACGAGCTTCTTGTTTCCTTTTTGAAATGAATCCACGCAGCCTGCATCTTTGATCTGATTTTTTACATCTGAAAACTGTCGAAAGCTTCTCCAATGCAGTTGGTGAGTCACTTTATTTATTGAAAAGCTAGTTATGTTTTTTTTTCTGTCAATTGAAGGATTTTGTAAGTTCAGATTTTACTGTATTTGTATTTTTGAAAATGTATAGTGAAATGAGCATGGTTCGTTAACAAATTCTTAAGGTAAATAAATTTGCAACAGTTGACGGAGGTGAAAGTTGAATAACATAAATAACTTGTCAAAGGGGATAGGGGTATTTAATAAAGGGTTTGGTAAAAAAGTCATTGTTTTTTATACAAATAGTAAGATTCTTTTTGTAAAATGTTAGCGGCTCTTAAAAGAGCCCTTTTCACAGTCACATAAAGGACTGGGCCTTTGGCATTAGGATGTGCCTTGTTGAATTCTTGGTTCTTTATTCTTCTGAGAATGAACTGAATTCTGGTTCTTGTCCAAATAGCTTGAATCTCAGGGCTTCGGCTTCTTTGTGCTTTTCTGTCGTATATTGGTAGTACATGTTGATGACTCCTTCAAGCACGACGATTCTCATACGAAGTGGATATCTAAAACTTCGAATATTGTCTATGACGGCCTTTTCATACTTGTTCTTCAAATATTCCAGTTTGTCACTCAGAAGCAACATCTGTTGACAGGCTTTCTGGGTTCTGTTCTCTGCGTCTTGTAGCTTGGAATACAATGAGGAATCCATAGTAAAGTTGTATTATAAAGCTAGAGTTTGTCTTATTCTTTTGCGTATTCAAGTGAAAATGATGCTTTTCCTGAGAGTTAAACTACTTTATATACTGGATTCTCAGATGTCAAGATGACACGAAACGATTATCAAGAGATGAGGTTGACAGGAACGTTGTTTTCATAGCTTAAGTGGGCCCAAGCTCTCAGTTCTGTCGTTCAAAATGCACATTGCAAATAATTATCTCATAATGAGCTAATTGCTTTAATTGGTGGTTGGTGATTTGAACGATAATTTTTGTATTTCATTTTATTTCCAATTTTAATTTTAAGACTAATTTCCTAAACTTCTGGTCTTTTTAAAAAAAATTTCAACCAGGGGGAGATAATTCACAATATCGGGTAATTTTAGATGACTTTCATTTCTTAATAAGCATAACGAACGTAACATTATTCTTGAATTGAAATGGTAATTGTTGAAAATACTTGCTTTTTGTAAAGTTCTGTGGAAAAAGGAGAAAAAAACTACAGAAAATGAAAAAAAAAAAAAACAGTGTGTGGGGATGAGGATTACAACCACTCGTTGTTGTTTAATATAGTGCCTTTTTGATGTACAATTTTTTTTATTTTCTGTTCGGTCGCTTGTACTTTTAGCATGCCGCTTGTGTTGTATTTCCTTTGGTGAGTTTCATCAAATTACCAGAAATTATTGAAATTGTCCGCGAAGCTTAGCGCATTTGCAAAAGCGGACGAATATGTGTTTTTTTTACTGTTTCGGTTTTAAAACAAAATTGCTAAAAGTGTTTTCATTATCTGACAAAAAACAACAGGTGTTTTGCAATGGTGTCAGGGGATCGAAAAACAACGCGCATGATTTGCACGAGCTTCTTGTTTCCTTTTTGAAATGAATCCACGCAGCCTGCATCTTTGATCTGATTTTTTACATCTGAAAACTGTCGAAAGCTTCTCCAATGCAGTTGGTGAGTCACTTTATTTATTGAAAAGCTAGTTATGTTTTTTTTTCTGTCAATTGAAGGATTTTGTAAGTTCAGATTTTACTGTATTTGTATTTTTGAAAATGTATAGTGAAATGAGCATGGTTCGTTAACAAATTCTTAAGGTAAATAAATTTGCAACAGTTGACGGAGGTGAAAGTTGAATAACATAAATAACTTGTCAAAGGGGATAGGGGTATTTAATAAAGGGTTTGGTAAAAAAGTCATTGTTTTTTATACAAATAGTAAGATTCTTTTTGTAAAATGTTAGCGGCTCTTAAAAGAGCCCTTTTCACAGTCACATAAAGGACTGGGCCTTTGGCATTAGGATGTGCCTTGTTGAATTCTTGGTTCTTTATTCTTCTGAGAATGAACTGAATTCTGGTTCTTGTCCAAATAGCTTGAATCTCAGGGCTTCGGCTTCTTTGTGCTTTTCTGTCGTATATTGGTAGTACATGTTGATGACTCCTTCAAGCACGACGATTCTCATACGAAGTGGATATCTAAAACTTCGAATATTGTCTATGACGGCCTTTTCATACTTGTTCTTCAAATATTCCAGTTTGTCACTCAGAAGCAACATCTGTTGACAGGCTTTCTGGGTTCTGTTCTCTGCGTCTTGTAGCTTGGAATACAATGAGGAATCCATAGTAAAGTTGTATTATAAAGCTAGAGTTTGTCTTATTCTTTTGCGTATTCAAGTGAAAATGATGCTTTTCCTGAGAGTTAAACTACTTTATATACTGGATTCTCAGATGTCAAGATGACACGAAACGATTATCAAGAGATGAGGTTGACAGGAACGTTGTTTTCATAGCTTAAGTGGGCCCAAGCTCTCAGTTCTGTCGTTCAAAATGCACATTGCAAATAATTATCTCATAATGAGCTAATTGCTTTAATTGGTGGTTGGTGATTTGAACGATAATTTTTGTATTTCATTTTATTTCCAATTTTAATTTTAAGACTAATTTCCTAAACTTCTGGTCTTTTTAAAAAAAATTTCAACCAGGGGGAGATAATTCACAATATCGGGTAATTTTAGATGACTTTCATTTCTTAATAAGCATAACGAACGTAACATTATTCTTGAATTGAAATGGTAATTGTTGAAAATACTTGCTTTTTGTAAAGTTCTGTGGAAAAAGGAGAAAAAAACTACAGAAAATGAAAAAAAAAAAAAACAGTGTGTGGGGATGAGGATTACAACCACTCGTTGTTGTTTAATATAGTGCCTTTTTGATGTACAATTTTTTTTATTTTCTGTTCGGTCGCTTGTACTTTTAGCATGCCGCTTGTGTTGTATTTCCTTTGGTGAGTTTCATCAAATTACCAGAAATTATTGAAATTGTCCGCGAAGCTTAGCGCATTTGCAAAAGCGGACGAATATGTGTTTTTTTTACTGTTTCGGTTTTAAAACAAAATTGCTAAAAGTGTTTTCATTATCTGACAAAAAACAACAGGTGTTTTGCAATGGTGTCAGGGGATCGAAAAACAACGCGCATGATTTGCACGAGCTTCTTGTTTCCTTTTTGAAATGAATCCACGCAGCCTGCATCTTTGATCTGATTTTTTACATCTGAAAACTGTCGAAAGCTTCTCCAATGCAGTTGGTGAGTCACTTTATTTATTGAAAAGCTAGTTATGTTTTTTTTTCTGTCAATTGAAGGATTTTGTAAGTTCAGATTTTACTGTATTTGTATTTTTGAAAATGTATAGTGAAATGAGCATGGTTCGTTAACAAATTCTTAAGGTAAATAAATTTGCAACAGTTGACGGAGGTGAAAGTTGAATAACATAAATAACTTGTCAAAGGGGATAGGGGTATTTAATAAAGGGTTTGGTAAAAAAGTCATTGTTTTTTATACAAATAGTAAGATTCTTTTTGTAAAATGTTAGCGGCTCTTAAAAGAGCCCTTTTCACAGTCACATAAAGGACTGGGCCTTTGGCATTAGGATGTGCCTTGTTGAATTCTTGGTTCTTTATTCTTCTGAGAATGAACTGAATTCTGGTTCTTGTCCAAATAGCTTGAATCTCAGGGCTTCGGCTTCTTTGTGCTTTTCTGTCGTATATTGGTAGTACATGTTGATGACTCCTTCAAGCACGACGATTCTCATACGAAGTGGATATCTAAAACTTCGAATATTGTCTATGACGGCCTTTTCATACTTGTTCTTCAAATATTCCAGTTTGTCACTCAGAAGCAACATCTGTTGACAGGCTTTCTGGGTTCTGTTCTCTGCGTCTTGTAGCTTGGAATACAATGAGGAATCCATAGTAAAGTTGTATTATAAAGCTAGAGTTTGTCTTATTCTTTTGCGTATTCAAGTGAAAATGATGCTTTTCCTGAGAGTTAAACTACTTTATATACTGGATTCTCAGATGTCAAGATGACACGAAACGATTATCAAGAGATGAGGTTGACAGGAACGTTGTTTTCATAGCTTAAGTGGGCCCAAGCTCTCAGTTCTGTCGTTCAAAATGCACATTGCAAATAATTATCTCATAATGAGCTAATTGCTTTAATTGGTGGTTGGTGATTTGAACGATAATTTTTGTATTTCATTTTATTTCCAATTTTAATTTTAAGACTAATTTCCTAAACTTCTGGTCTTTTTAAAAAAAAATTCAACCAGGGGGAGATAATTCACAATATCGGGTAATTTTAGATGACTTTCATTTCTTAATAAGCATAACGAACGTAACATTATTCTTGAATTGAAATGGTAATTGTTGAAAATACTTGCTTTTTGTAAAGTTCTGTGGAAAAAGGAGAAAAAAACTACAGAAAATGAAAAAAAAAACAGTTTGTGGGGATGAGGATTACAACCACTCGTTGTTGTTTAATATAGTGCCTTTTTGATGTACAATTTTTTTTATTTTCTGTTCGGTCGCTTGTACTTTTAGCATGCCGCTTGTGTTGTATTTCCTTTGGTGAGTTTCATCAAATTACCAGAAATTATTGAAATTGTCCGCGAAGCTTAGCGCATTTGCAAAAGCGGACGAATATGTGTTTTTTTTTACTGTTTCGGTTTTAAAACAAAATTGCTAAAAGTGTTTTCATTATCTGACAAAAAACAACAGGTGTTTTGCAATGGTGTCAGGGGATCGAAAAACAACGCGCATGATTTGCACGAGCTTCTTGTTTCCTTTTTGAAATGAATCCACGCAGCCTGCATCTTTGATCTGATTTTTTACATCTGAAAACTGTCGAAAGCTTCTCCAATGCAGTTGGTGAGTCACTTTATTTATTGAAAAGCTAGTTATGTTTTTTTTTCTGTCAATTGAAGGATTTTGTAAGTTCAGATTTTACTGTATTTGTATTTTTGAAAATGTATAGTGAAATGAGCATGGTTCGTTAACAAATTCTTAAGGTAAATAAATTTGCAACAGTTGACGGAGGTGAAAGTTGAATAACATAAATAACTTGTCAAAGGGGATAGGGGTATTTAATAAAGGGTTTAGTAAAAAAGTCATTGTTTTTTATACAAATAGTAAGATTCTTTTTGTAAAATGTTAGCGGCTCTTAAAAGAGCCCTTTTCACAGTCACATAAAGGACTGGGCCTTTGGCATTAGGATGTGCCTTGTTGAATTCTTGGTTCTTTATTCTTCTGAGAATGAACTGAATTCTGGTTCTTGTCCAAATAGCTTGAATCTCAGGGCTTCGGCTTCTTTGTGCTTTTCTGTCGTATATTGGTAGTACATGTTGATGACTCCTTCAAGCACGACGATTCTCATACGAAGTGGATATCTAAAACTTCGAATATTGTCTATGACGGCCTTTTCATACTTGTTCTTCAAATATTCCAGTTTGTCACTCAGAAGCAACATCTGTTGACAGGCTTTCTGGGTTCTGTTCTCTGCGTCTTGTAGCTTGGAATACAATGAGGAATCCATAGTAAAGTTGTATTATAAAGCTAGAGTTTGTCTTATTCTTTTGCGTATTCAAGTGAAAATGATGCTTTTCCTGAGAGTTAAACTACTTTATATACTGGATTCTCAGATGTCAAGATGACACGAAACGATTATCAAGAGATGAGGTTGACAGGAACGTTGTTTTCATAGCTTAAGTGGGCCCAAGCTCTCAGTTCTGTCGTTCAAAATGCACATTGCAAATAATTATCTCATAATGAGCTAATTGCTTTAATTGGTGGTTGGTGATTTGAACGATAATTTTTGTATTTCATTTTATTTCCAATTTTAATTTTAAGACTAATTTCCTAAACTTCTGGTCTTTTTAAAAAAAATTTCAACCAGGGGGAGATAATTCACAATATCGGGTAATTTTAGATGACTTTCATTTCTTAATAAGCATAACGAACGTAACATTATTCTTGAATTGAAATGGTAATTGTTGAAAATACTTGCTTTTTGTAAAGTTCTGTGGAAAAAGGAGAAAAAAACTACAGAAAATGAAAAAAAAAAAAAACAGTGTGTGGGGATGAGGATTACAACCACTCGTTGTTGTTTAATATAGTGCCTTTTTGATGTACAATTTTTTTTATTTTCTGTTCGGTCGCTTGTACTTTTAGCATGCCGCTTGTGTTGTATTTCCTTTGGTGAGTTTCATCAAATTACCAGAAATTATTGAAATTGTCCGCGAAGCTTAGCGCATTTGCAAAAGCGGACGAATATGTGTTTTTTTTACTGTTTCGGTTTTAAAACAAAATTGCTAAAAGTGTTTTCATTATCTGACAAAAAACAACAGGTGTTTTGCAATGGTGTCAGGGGATCGAAAAACAACGCGCATGATTTGCACGAGCTTCTTGTTTCCTTTTTGAAATGAATCCACGCAGCCTGCATCTTTGATCTGATTTTTTACATCTGAAAACTGTCGAAAGCTTCTCCAATGCAGTTGGTGAGTCACTTTATTTATTGAAAAGCTAGTTATGTTTTTTTTTCTGTCAATTGAAGGATTTTGTAAGTTCAGATTTTACTGTATTTGTATTTTTGAAAATGTATAGTGAAATGAGCATGGTTCGTTAACAAATTCTTAAGGTAAATAAATTTGCAACAGTTGACGGAGGTGAAAGTTGAATAACATAAATAACTTGTCAAAGGGGATAGGGGTATTTAATAAAGGGTTTGGTAAAAAAGTCATTGTTTTTTATACAAATAGTAAGATTCTTTTTGTAAAATGTTAGCGGCTCTTAAAAGAGCCCTTTTCACAGTCACATAAAGGACTGGGCCTTTGGCATTAGGATGTGCCTTGTTGAATTCTTGGTTCTTTATTCTTCTGAGAATGAACTGAATTCTGGTTCTTGTCCAAATAGCTTGAATCTCAGGGCTTCGGCTTCTTTGTGCTTTTCTGTCGTATATTGGTAGTACATGTTGATGACTCCTTCAAGCACGACGATTCTCATACGAAGTGGATATCTAAAACTTCGAATATTGTCTGTGACGGCCTTTTCATACTTGTTCTTCAAATATTCCAGTTTGTCACTCAGAAGCAACATCTGTTGACAGGCTTTCTGGGTTCTGTTCTCTGCGTCTTGTAGCTTGGAATACAATGAGGAATCCATAGTAAAGTTGTATTATAAAGCTAGAGTTTGTCTTATTCTTTTGCGTATTCATGTGAAAATGATGCTTTTCCTGAGAGTTAAACTACTTTATATACTGGATTCTCAGATGTCAAGATGACACGAAACGATTATCAAGAGATGAGGTTGACAGGAACGTTGTTTTCATAGCTTAAGTGGGCCCAAGCTCTCAGTTCTGTCGTTCAAAATGCACATTGCAAATAATTATCTCATAATGAGCTAATTGCTTTAATTGGTGGTTGGTGATTTGAACGATAATTTTTGTATTTCATTTTATTTCCAATTTTAATTTTAAGACTAATTTCCTAAACTTCTGGTCTTTTTAAAAAAAATTTCAACCAGGGGGAGATAATTCACAATATCGGGTAATTTTAGATGACTTTCATTTCTTAATAAGCATAACGAACGTAACATTATTCTTGAATTGAAATGGTAATTGTTGAAAATACTTGCTTTTTGTAAAGTTCTGTGGAAAAAGGAGAAAAAAACTACAGAAAATGAAAAAAAAAAAACAGTGTGTGGGGATGAGGATTACAACCACTCGTTGTTGTTTAATATAGTGCCTTTTTGATGTACAATTTTTTTTATTTTCTGTTCGGTCGCTTGTACTTTTAGCATGCCGCTTGTGTTGTATTTCCTTTGGTGAGTTTCATCAAATTACCAGAAATTATTGAAATTGTCCGCGAAGCTTAGCACATTTGCAAAAGCGGACGAATATGTGTTTTTTTTTACTGTTTCGGTTTTAAAACAAAATTGCTAAAAGAGTTTTCATTATCTGACAAAAAACAACAGGTGTTTTGCAATGGTGTCAGGGGATCGAAAAACAACGCGCATGATTTGCACGAGCTTCTTGTTTCCTTTTTGAAATGAATCCACGCAGCCTGCATCTTTGATCTGATTTTTTACATCTGAAAACTGTCGAAAGCTTCTCCAATGCAGTTGGTGAGTCACTTTATTTATTGAAAAGCTAGTTATGTTTTTTTTTCTGTCAATTGAAGGATTTTGTAAGTTCAGATTTTACTGTATTTGTATTTTTGAAAATGTATAGTGAAATGAGCATGGTTCGTTAACAAATTCTTAAGGTAAATAAATTTGCAACAGTTGACGGAGGTGAAAGTTGAATAACATAAATAACTTGTCAAAGGGGATAGGGGTATTTAATAAAGGGTTTGGTAAAAAAGTCATTGTTTTTTATACAAATAGTAAGATTCTTTTTGTAAAATGTTAGCGGCTCTTAAAAGAGCCCTTTTCACAGTCACATAAAGGACTGGGCCTTTGGCATTAGGATGTGCCTTGTTGAATTCTTGGTTCTTTATTCTTCTGAGAATGAACTGAATTCTGGTTCTTGTCCAAATAGCTTGAATCTCAGGGCTTCGGCTTCTTTGTGCTTTTCTGTCGTATATTGGTAGTACATGTTGATGACTCCTTCAAGCACGACGATTCTCATACGAAGTGGATATCTAAAACTTCGAATATTGTCTATGACGGCCTTTTCATACTTGTTCTTCAAATATTCCAGTTTGTCACTCAGAAGCAACATCTGTTGACAGGCTTTCTGGGTTCTGTTCTCTGCGTCTTGTAGCTTGGAATACAATGAGGAATCCATAGTAAAGTTGTATTATAAAGCTAGAGTTTGTCTTATTCTTTTGCGTATTCAAGTGAAAATGATGCTTTTCCTGAGAGTTAAACTACTTTATATACTGGATTCTCAGATGTCAAGATGACACGAAACGATTATCAAGAGATGAGGTTGACAGGAACGTTGTTTTCATAGCTTAAGTGGGCCCAAGCTCTCAGTTCTGTCGTTCAAAATGCACATTGCAAATAATTATCTCATAATGAGCTAATTGCTTTAATTGGTGGTTGGTGATTTGAACGATAATTTTTGTATTTCATTTTATTTCCAATTTTAATTTTAAGACTAATTTCCTAAACTTCTGGTCTTTTTAAAAAAAATTTCAACCAGGGGGAGATAATTCACAATATCGGGTAATTTTAGATGACTTTCATTTCTTAATAAGCATAACGAACGTAACATTATTCTTGAATTGAAATGGTAATTGTTGAAAATACTTGCTTTTTGTAAAGTTCTGTGGAAAAAGGAGAAAAAAACTACAGAAAATGAAAAAAAAAAAAAACAGTGTGTGGGGATGAGGATTACAACCACTCGTTGTTGTTTAATATAGTGCCTTTTTGATGTACAATTTTTTTTATTTTCTGTTCGGTCGCTTGTACTTTTAGCATGCCGCTTGTGTTGTATTTCCTTTGGTGAGTTTCATCAAATTACCAGAAATTATTGAAATTGTCCGCGAAGCTTAGCGCATTTGCAAAAGCGGACGAATATGTGTTTTTTTTACTGTTTCGGTTTTAAAACAAAATTGCTAAAAGTGTTTTCATTATCTGACAAAAAACAACAGGTGTTTTGCAATGGTGTCAGGGGATCGAAAAACAACGCGCATGATTTGCACGAGCTTCTTGTTTCCTTTTTGAAATGAATCCACGCAGCCTGCATCTTTGATCTGATTTTTTACATCTGAAAACTGTCGAAAGCTTCTCCAATGCAGTTGGTGAGTCACTTTATTTATTGAAAAGCTAGTTATGTTTTTTTTTCTGTCAATTGAAGGATTTTGTAAGTTCAGATTTTACTGTATTTGTATTTTTGAAAATGTATAGTGAAATGAGCATGGTTCGTTAACAAATTCTTAAGGTAAATAAATTTGCAACAGTTGACGGAGGTGAAAGTTGAATAACATAAATAACTTGTCAAAGGGGATAGGGGTATTTAATAAAGGGTTTGGTAAAAAAGTCATTGTTTTTTATACAAATAGTAAGATTCTTTTTGTAAAATGTTAGCGGCTCTTAAAAGAGCCCTTTTCATAGTCACATAAAGGACTGGGCCTTTGGCATTAGGATGTGCCTTGTTGAATTCTTGGTTCTTTATTCTTCTGAGAATGAACTGAATTCTGGTTCTTGTCCAAATAGCTTGAATCTCAGGGCTTCGGCTTCTTTGTGCTTTTCTGTCGTATATTGGTAGTACATGTTGATGACTCCTTCAAGCACGACGATTCTCATACGAAGTGGATATCTAAAACTTCGAATATTGTCTATGACGGCCTTTTCATACTTGTTCTTCAAATATTCCAGTTTGTCACTCAGAAGCAACATCTGTTGACAGGCTTTCTGGGTTCTGTTCTCTGCGTCTTGTAGCTTGGAATACAATGAGGAATCCATAGTAAAGTTGTATTATAAAGCTAGAGTTTGTCTTATTCTTTTGCGTATTCAAGTGAAAATGATGCTTTTCCTGAGAGTTAAACTACTTTATATACTGGATTCTCAGATATCAAGATGACACGAAACGATTATCAAGAGATGAGGTTGACAGGAACGTTGTTTTCATAGCTTAAGTGGGCCCAAGCTCTCAGTTCTGTCGTTCAAAATGCACATTGCAAATAATTATCTCATAATGAGCTAATTGCTTTAATTGGTGGTTGGTGATTTGAACGATAATTTTTGTATTTCATTTTATTTCCAATTTTAATTTTAAGACTAATTTCCTAAACTTCTGGTCTTTTTAAAAAAAATTTCAACCAGGGGGAGATAATTCACAATATCGGGTAATTTTAGATGACTTTCATTTCTTAATAAGCATAACGAACGTAACATTATTCTTGAATTGAAATGGTAATTGTTGAAAATACTTGCTTTTTGTAAAGTTCTGTGGAAAAAGGAGAAAAAAACTACAGAAAATGAAAAAAAAAACCAGTGTGTGGGGATGAGGATTACAACCACTCGTTGTTGTTTAATATAGTGCCTTTTTGATGTACAATTTTTTTTATTTTCTGTTCGGTCGCTTGTACTTTTAGCATGCCGCTTGTGTTGTATTTCCTTTGGTGAGTTTCATCAAATTACCAGAAATTATTGAAATTGTCCGCGAAGCTTAGCGCATTTGCAAAAGCGGACGAATATGTGTTTTTTTTACTGTTTCGGTTTTAAAACAAAATTGCTAAAAGTGTTTTCATTATCTGACAAAAAACAACAGGTGTTTTGCAATGGTGTCAGGGGATCGAAAAACAACGCGCATGATTTGCACGAGCTTCTTGTTTCCTTTTTGAAATGAATCCACGCAGCCTGCATCTTTGATCTGATTTTTTACATCTGAAAACTGTCGAAAGCTTCTCCAATGCAGTTGGTGAGTCACTTTATTTATTGAAAAGCTAGTTATGTTTTTTTTCTGTCAATTGAAGGATTTTGTAAGTTCAGATTTTACTGTATTTGTATTTTTGAAAATGTATAGTGAAATGAGCATGGTTCGTTAACAAATTCTTAAGGTAAATAAATTTGCAACAGTTGACGGAGGTGAAAGTTGAATAACATAAATAACTTGTCAAAGGGGATAGGGGTATTTAATAAAGGGTTTGGTAAAAAAGTCATTGTTTTTTATACAAATAGTAAGATTCTTTTTGTAAAATGTTAGCGGCTCTTAAAAGAGCCCTTTTCACAGTCACATAAAGGACTGGGCCTTTGGCATTAGGATGTGCCTTGTTGAATTCTTGGTTCTTTATTCTTCTGAGAATGAACTGAATTCTGGTTCTTGTCCAAATAGCTTGAATCTCAGGGCTTCGGCTTCTTTGTGCTTTTCTGTCGTATATTGGTAGAACATGTTGATGACTCCTTCAAGCACGACGATTCTCATACGAAGTGGATATCTAAAACTTCGAATATTGTCTGTGACGGCCTTTTCATACTTGTTCTTCAAATATTCCAGTTTGTCACTCAGAAGCAACATCTGTTGACAGGCTTTCTGGGTTCTGTTCTCTGCGTCTTGTAGCTTGGAATACAATGAGGAATCCATAGTAAAGTTGTATTATAAAGCTAGAGTTTGTCTTATTCTTTTGCGTATTCAAGTGAAAATGATGCTTTTCCTGAGAGTTAAACTACTTTATATACTGGATTCTCAGATGTCAAGATGACACGAAACGATTATCAAGAGATGAGGTTGACAGGAACGTTGTTTTCATAGCTTAAGTGGGCCCAAGCTCTCAGTTCTGTCGTTCAAAATGCACATTGCAAATAATTATCTCATAATGAGCTAATTGCTTTAATTGGTGGTTGGTGATTTGAACGATAATTTTTGTATTTCATTTTATTTCCAATTTTAATTTTAAGACTAATTTCCTAAACTTCTGGTCTTTTTAAAAAAAATTTCAACCAGGGGGAGATAATTCACAATATCGGGTAATTTTAGATGACTTTCATTTCTTAATAAGCATAACGAACGTAACATTATTCTTGAATTGAAATGGTAATTGTTGAAAATACTTGCTTTTTGTAAAGTTCTGTGGAAAAAGGAGAAAAAAACTACAGAAAATGAAAAAAAAAACAGTGTGTGGGGATGAGGATTACAACCACTCGTTGTTGTTTAATATAGTGCCTTTTTGATGTACAATTTTTTTTATTTTCTGTTCGGTCGCTTGTACTTTTAGCATGCCGCTTGTGTTGTATTTCCTTTGGTGAGTTTCATCAAATTACCAGAAATTATTGAAATTGTCCGCGAAGCTTAGCGCATTTGCAAAAGCGGACGAATATGTGTTTTTTTTTACTGTTTCGGTTTTAAAACAAAATTGCTAAAAGTGTTTTCATTATCTGACAAAAAACAACAGGTGTTTTGCAATGGTGTCAGGGGATCGAAAAACAACGCGCATGATTTGCACGAGCTTCTTGTTTCCTTTTTGAAATGAATCCACGCAGTCTGCATCTTTGATCTGATTTTTTACATCTGAAAACTGTCGAAAGCTTCTCCAATGCAGTTGGTGAGTCACTTTATTTATTGAAAAGCTAGTTATGTTTTTTTTCTGTCAATTGAAGGATTTTGTAAGTTCAGATTTTACTGTATTTGTATTTTTGAAAATGTATAGTGAAATGAGCATGGTTCGTTAACAAATTCTTAAGGTAAATAAATTTGCAACAGTTGACGGAGGTGAAAGTTGAATAACATAAATAACTTGTCAAAGGGGATAGGGGTATTTAATAAAGGGTTTGGTAAAAAAGTCATTGTTTTTTATACAAATAGTAAGATTCTTTTTGTAAAATGTTAGCGGCTCTTAAAAGAGCCCTTTTCACAGTCACATAAAGGACTGGGCCTTTGGCATTAGGATGTGCCTTGTTGAATTCTTGGTTCTTTATTCTTCTGAGAATGAACTGAATTCTGGTTCTTGTCCAAATAGCTTGAATCTCAGGGCTTCGGCTTCTTTGTGCTTTTCTGTCGTATATTGGTAGTACATGTTGATGACTCCTTCAAGCACGACGATTCTCATACGAAGTGGATATCTAAAACTTCGAATATTGTCTATGACGGCCTTTTCATACTTGTTCTTCAAATATTCCAGTTTGTCACTCAGAAGCAACATCTGTTGACAGGCTTTCTGGGTTCTGTTCTCTGCGTCTTGTAGCTTGGAATACAATGAGGAATCCATAGTAAAGTTGTATTATAAAGCTAGAGTTTGTCTTATTCTTTTGCGTATTCAAGTGAAAATGATGCTTTTCCTGAGAGTTAAACTACTTTATATACTGGATTCTCAGATGTCAAGATGACACGAAACGATTATCAAGAGATGAGGTTGACAGGAACGTTGTTTTCATAGCTTAAGTGGGCCCAAGCTCTCAGTTCTGTCGTTCAAAATGCACATTGCAAATAATTATCTCATAATGAGCTAATTGCTTTAATTGGTGGTTGGTGATTTGAACGATAATTTTTGTATTTCATTTTATTTCCAATTTTAATTTTAAGACTAATTTCCTAAACTTCTGGTCTTTTTAAAAAAAATTTCAACCAGGGGGAGATAATTCACAATATCGGGTAATTTTAGATGACTTTCATTTCTTAATAAGCATAACGAACGTAACATTATTCTTGAATTGAAATGGTAATTGTTGAAAATACTTGCTTTTTGTAAAGTTCTGTGGAAAAAGGAGAAAAAAACTACAGAAAATGAAAAAAAAAACAGTTTGTGGGGATGAGGATTACAACCACTCGTTGTTGTTTAATATAGTGCCTTTTTGATGTACAATTTTTTTTATTTTCTGTTCGGTCGCTTGTACTTTTAGCATGCCGCTTGTGTTGTATTTCCTTTGGTGAGTTTCATCAAATTACCAGAAATTATTGAAATTGTCCGCGAAGCTTAGCGCATTTGCAAAAGCGGACGAATATGTGTTTTTTTTTACTGTTTCGGTTTTAAAACAAAATTGCTAAAAGTGTTTTCATTATCTGACAAAAAACAACAGGTGTTTTGCAATGGTGTCAGGGGATCGAAAAACAACGCGCATGATTTGCACGAGCTTCTTGTTTCCTTTTTGAAATGAATCCACGCAGTCTGCATCTTTGATCTGATTTTTTACATCTGAAAACTGTCGAAAGCTTCTCCAATGCAGTTGGTGAGTCACTTTATTTATTGAAAAGCTAGTTATGTTTTTTTTCTGTCAATTGAAGGATTTTGTAAGTTCAGATTTTACTGTATTTGTATTTTTGAAAATGTATAGTGAAATGAGCATGGTTCGTTAACAAATTCTTAAGGTAAATAAATTTGCAACAGTTGACGGAGGTGAAAGTTGAATAACATAAATAACTTGTCAAAGGGGATAGGGGTATTTAATAAAGGGTTTGGTAAAAAAGTCATTGTTTTTTATACAAATAGTAAGATTCTTTTTGTAAAATGTTAGCGGCTCTTAAAAGAGCCCTTTTCACAGTCACATAAAGGACTGGGCCTTTGGCATTAGGATGTGCCTTGTTGAATTCTTGGTTCTTTATTCTTCTGAGAATGAACTGAATTCTGGTTCTTGTCCAAATAGCTTGAATCTCAGGGCTTCGGCTTCTTTGTGCTTTTCTGTCGTATATTGGTAGTACATGTTGATGACTCCTTCAAGCACGACGATTCTCATACGAAGTGGATATCTAAAACTTCGAATATTGTCTGTGACGGCCTTTTCATACTTGTTCTTCAAATATTCCAGTTTGTCACTCAGAAGCAACATCTGTTGACAGGCTTTCTGGGTTCTGTTCTCTGCGTCTTGTAGCTTGGAATACAATGAGGAATCCATAGTAAAGTTGTATTATAAAGCTAGAGTTTGTCTTATTCTTTTGCGTATTCAAGTGAAAATGATGCTTTTCCTGAGAGTTAAACTACTTTATATACTGGATTCTCAGATGTCAAGATGACACGAAACGATTATCAAGAGATGAGGTTGACAGGAACGTTGTTTTCATAGCTTAAGTGGGCCCAAGCTCTCAGTTCTGTCGTTCAAAATGCACATTGCAAATAATTATCTCATAATGAGCTAATTGCTTTAATTGGTGGTTGGTGATTTGAACGATAATTTTTGTATTTCATTTTATTTCCAATTTTAATTTTAAGACTAATTTCCTAAACTTCTGGTCTTTTTAAAAAAAATTTCAACCAGGGGGAGATAATTCACAATATCGGGTAATTTTAGATGACTTTCATTTCTTAATAAGCATAACGAACGTAACATTATTCTTGAATTGAAATGGTAATTGTTGAAAATACTTGCTTTTTGTAAAGTTCTGTGGAAAAAGGAGAAAAAAACTACAGAAAATGAAAAAAAAACCAGTGTGTGGGGATGAGGATTACAACCACTCGTTGTTGTTTAATATAGTGCCTTTTTGATGTACAATTTTTTTTATTTTCTGTTCGGTCGCTTGTACTTTTAGCATGCCGCTTGTGTTGTATTTTCTTTGGTGAGTTTCATCAAATTACCAGAAATTATTGAAATTGTCCGCGAAGCTTAGCGCATTTGCAAAAGCGGACGAATATGTGTTTTTTTTTACTGTTTCGGTTTTAAAACAAAATTGCTAAAAGTGTTTTCATTATCTGACAAAAAACAACAGGTGTTTTGCAATGGTGTCAGGGGATCGAAAAACAACGCGCATGATTTGCACGAGCTTCTTGTTTCCTTTTTGAAATGAATCCACGCAGCCTGCATCTTTGATCTGATTTTTTACATCTGAAAACTGTCGAAAGCTTCTCCAATGCAGTTGGTGAGTCACTTTATTTATTGAAAAGCTAGTTATGTTTTTTTTCTGTCAATTGAAGGATTTTGTAAGTTCAGATTTTACTGTATTTGTATTTTTGAAAATGTATAGTGAAATGAGCATGGTTCGTTAACAAATTCTTAAGGTAAATAAATTTGCAACAGTTGACGGAGGTGAAAGTTGAATAACATAAATAACTTGTCAAAGGGGATAGGGGTATTTAATAAAGGGTTTGGTAAAAAAGTCATTGTTTTTTATACAAATAGTAAGATTCTTTTTGTAAAATGTTAGCGGCTCTTAAAAGAACCCTTTTCACAGTCACATAAAGGACTGGGCCTTTGGCATTAGGATGTGCCTTGTTGAATTCTTGGTTCTTTATTCTTCTGAGAATGAACTGAATTCTGGTTCTTGTCCAAATAGCTTGAATCTCAGGGCTTCGGCTTCTTTGTGCTTTTCTGTCGTATATTGGTAGTACATGTTGATGACTCCTTCAAGCACGACGATTCTCATACGAAGTGGATATCTAAAACTTCGAATATTGTCTGTGACGGCCTTTTCATACTTGTTCTTCAAATATTCCAGTTTGTCACTCAGAAGCAACATCTGTTGACAGGCTTTCTGGGTTCTGTTCTCTGCGTCTTGTAGCTTGGAATACAATGAGGAATCCATAGTAAAGTTGTATTATAAAGCTAGAGTTTGTCTTATTCTTTTGCGTATTCAAGTGAAAATGATGCTTTTCCTGAGAGTTAAACTACTTTATATACTGGATTCTCAGATGTCAAGATGACACGAAACGATTATCAAGAGATGAGGTTGACAGGAACGTTGTTTTCATAGCTTAAGTGGGCCCAAGCTCTCAGTTCTGTCGTTCAAAATGCACATTGCAAATAATTATCTCATAATGAGCTAATTGCTTTAATTGGTGGTTGGTGATTTGAACGATAATTTTTGTATTTCATTTTATTTCCAATTTTAATTTTAAGACTAATTTCCTAAACTTCTGGTCTTTTTAAAAAAAATTTCAACCAGGGGGAGATAATTCACAATATCGGGTAATTTTAGATGACTTTCATTTCTTAATAAGCATAACGAACGTAACATTATTCTTGAATTGAAATGGTAATTGTTGAAAATACTTGCTTTTTGTAAAGTTCTGTGGAAAAAGGAGAAAAAAACTACAGAAAATGAAAAAAAAAAAAAAAACAGTGTGTGGGGATGAGGATTACAACCACTCGTTGTTGTTTAATATAGTGCCTTTTTGATGTACAAATTTTTTTATTTTCTGTTCGGTCGCTTGTACTTTTAGCATGCCGCTTGTGTTGTATTTCCTTTGGTGAGTTTCATCAAATTACCAGAAATTATTGAAATTGTCCGCGAAGCTTAGCGCATTTGCAAAAGCGGACGAATATGTGTTTTTTTTTACTGTTTCGGTTTTAAAACAAAATTGCTAAAAGTGTTTTCATTATCTGACAAAAAACAACAGGTGTTTTGCAATGGTGTCAGGGGATCGAAAAACAACGCGCATGATTTGCACGAGCTTCTTGTTTCCTTTTTGAAATGAATCCACGCAGCCTGCATCTTTGATCTGATTTTTTACATCTGAAAACTGTCGAAAGCTTCTCCAATGCAGTTGGTGAGTCACTTTATTTATTGAAAAGCTAGTTATGTTTTTTTTCTGTCAATTGAAGGATTTTGTAAGTTCAGATTTTACTGTATTTGTATTTTTGAAAATGTATAGTGAAATGAGCATGGTTCGTTAACAAATTCTTAAGGTAAATAAATTTGCAACAGTTGACGGAGGTGAAAGTTGAATAACATAAATAACTTGTCAAAGGGGATAGGGGTATTTAATAAAGGGTTTGGTAAAAAAGTCATTGTTTTTTATACAAATAGTAAGATTCTTTTTGTAAAATGTTAGCGGCTCTTAAAAGAGCCCTTTTCACAGTCACATAAAGGACTGGGCCTTTGGCATTAGGATGTGCCTTGTTGAATTCTTGGTTCTTTATTCTTCTGAGAATGAACTGAATTCTGGTTCTTGTCCAAATAGCTTGAATCTCAGGGCTTCGGCTTCTTTGTGCTTTTCTGTCGTATATTGGTAGTACATGTTGATGACTCCTTCAAGCACGACGATTCTCATACGAAGTGGATATCTAAAACTTCGAATATTGTCTATGACGGCCTTTTCATACTTGTTCTTCAAATATTCCAGTTTGTCACTCAGAAGCAACATCTGTTGACAGGCTTTCTGGGTTCTGTTCTCTGCGTCTTGTAGCTTGGAATACAATGAGGAATCCATAGTAAAGTTGTATTATAAAGCTAGAGTTTGTCTTATTCTTTTGCGTATTCAAGTGAAAATGATGCTTTTCCTGAGAGTTAAACTACTTTATATACTGGATTCTCAGATGTCAAGATGACACGAAACGATTATCAAGAGATGAGGTTGACAGGAACGTTGTTTTCATAGCTTAAGTGGGCCCAAGCTCTCAGTTCTGTCGTTCAAAATGCACATTGCAAATAATTATCTCATAATGAGCTAATTGCTTTAATTGGTGGTTGGTTATTTGAACGATAATTTTTGTATTTCATTTTATTTCCAATTTTAATTTTAAGACTAATTTCCTAAACTTCTGGTCTTTTTAAAAAAAATTTCAACCAGGGGGAGATAATTCACAATATCGGGTAATTTTAGATGACTTTCATTTCTTAATAAGCATAACGAACGTAACATTATTCTTGAATTGAAATGGTAATTGTTGAAAATACTTGCTTTTTGTAAAGTTCTGTGGAAAAAGGAGAAAAAAACTACAGAAAATGAAAAAAAAACCAGTGTGTGGGGATGAGGATTACAACCACTCGTTGTTGTTTAATATAGTGCCTTTTTGATGTACAAATTTTTTTATTTTCTGTTCGGTCGCTTGTACTTTTAGCATGCCGCTTGTGTTGTATTTCCTTTGGTGAGTTTCATCAAATTACCAGAAATTATTGAAATTGTCCGCGAAGCTTAGCGCATTTGCAAAAGCGGACGAATATGTGTTTTTTTTTACTGTTTCGGTTTTAAAACAAAATTGCTAAAAGTGTTTTCATTATCTGACAAAAAACAACAGGTGTTTTGCAATGGTGTCAGGGGATCGAAAAACAACGCGCATGATTTGCACGAGCTTCTTGTTTCCTTTTTGAAATGAATCCACGCAGCCTGCATCTTTGATCTGATTTTTTACATCTGAAAACTGTCGAAAGCTTCTCCAATGCAGTTGGTGAGTCACTTTATTTATTGAAAAGCTAGTTATGTTTTTTTTCTGTCAATTGAAGGATTTTGTAAGTTCAGATTTTACTGTATTTGTATTTTTGAAAATGTATAGTGAAATGAGCATGGTTCGTTAACAAATTCTTAAGGTAAATAAATTTGCAACAGTTGACGGAGGTGAAAGTTGAATAACATATTAAATAACTTGTCAAAGGGGATAGGGGTATTTAATAAAGGGTTTGGTAAAAAAGTCATTGTTTTTTATACAAATAGTAAGATTCTTTTTGTAAAATGTTAGCGGCTCTTAAAAGAGCCCTTTTCACAGTCACATAAAGGACTGGGCCTTTGGCATTAGGATGTGCCTTGTTGAATTCTTGGTTCTTTATTCTTCTGAGAATGAACTGAATTCTGGTTCTTGTCCAAATAGCTTGAATCTCAGGGCTTCGGCTTCTTTGTGCTTTTCTGTCGTATATTGGTAGTACATGTTGATGACTCCTTCAAGCACGACGATTCTCATACGAAGTGGATATCTAAAACTTCGAATATTGTCTATGACGGCCTTTTCATACTTGTTCTTCAAATATTCCAGTTTGTCACTCAGAAGCAACATCTGTTGACAGGCTTTCTGGGTTCTGTTCTCTGCGTCTTGTAGCTTGGAATACAATGAGGAATCCATAGTAAAGTTGTATTATAAAGCTAGAGTTTGTCTTATTCTTTTGCGTATTCAAGTGAAAATGATGCTTTTCCTGAGAGTTAAACTACTTTATATACTGGATTCTCAGATGTCAAGATGACACGAAACGATTATCAAGAGATGAGGTTGACAGGAACGTTGTTTTCATAGCTTAAGTGGGCCCAAGCTCTCAGTTCTGTCGTTCAAAATGCACATTGCAAATAATTATCTCATAATGAGCTAATTGCTTTAATTGGTGGTTGGTTATTTGAACGATAATTTTTGTATTTCATTTTATTTCCAATTTTAATTTTAAGACTAATTTCCTAAACTTCTGGTCTTTTTAAAAAAAATTTCAACCAGGGGGAGATAATTCACAATATCGGGTAATTTTAGATGACTTTCATTTCTTAATAAGCATAACGAACGTAACATTATTCTTGAATTGAAATGGTAATTGTTGAAAATACTTGCTTTTTGTAAAGTTCTGTGGAAAAAGGAGAAAAAAACTACAGAAAATGAAAAAAAAACCAGTGTGTGGGGATGAGGATTACAACCACTCGTTGTTGTTTAATATAGTGCCTTTTTGATGTACAATTTTTTTTATTTTCTGTTCGGTCGCTTGTACTTTTAGCATGCCGCTTGTGTTGTATTTCCTTTGGTGAGTTTCATCAAATTACCAGAAATTATTGAAATTGTCCGCGAAGCTTAGCGCATTTGCAAAAGCGGACGAATATGTGTTTTTTTTACTGTTTCGGTTTTAAAACAAAATTGCTAAAAGTGTTTTCATTATCTGACAAAAAACAACAGGTGTTTTGCAATGGTGTCAGGGGATCGAAAAACAACGCGCATGATTTGCACGAGCTTCTTGTTTCCTTTTTGAAATGAATCCACGCAGCCTGCATCTTTGATCTGATTTTTTACATCTGAAAACTGTCGAAAGCTTCTCCAATGCAGTTGGTGAGTCACTTTATTTATTGAAAAGCTAGTTATGTTTTTTTTTCTGTCAATTGAAGGATTTTGTAAGTTCAGATTTTACTGTATTTGTATTTTTGAAAATGTATAGTGAAATGAGCATGGTTCGTTAACAAATTCTTAAGGTAAATAAATTTGCAACAGTTGACGGAGGTGAAAGTTGAATAACATAAATAACTTGTCAAAGGGGATAGGGGTATTTAATAAAGGGTTTGGTAAAAAAGTCATTGTTTTTTATACAAATAGTAAGATTCTTTTTGTAAAATGTTAGCGGCTCTTAAAAGAGCCCTTTTCACAGTCACATAAAGGACTGGGCCTTTGGCATTAGGATGTGCCTTGTTGAATTCTTGGTTCTTTATTCTTCTGAGAATGAACTGAATTCTGGTTCTTGTCCAAATAGCTTGAATCTCAGGGCTTCGGCTTCTTTGTGCTTTTCTGTCGTATATTGGTAGTACATGTTGATGACTCCTTCAAGCACGACGATTCTCATACGAAGTGGATATCTAAAACTTCGAATATTGTCTGTGACGGCCTTTTCATACTTGTTCTTCAAATATTCCAGTTTGTCACTCAGAAGCAACATCTGTTGACAGGCTTTCTGGGTTCTGTTCTCTGCGTCTTGTAGCTTGGGATACAATGAGGAATCCATAGTAAAGTTGTATTATAAAGCTAGAGTTTGTCTTATTCTTTTGCGTATTCAAGTGAAAATGATGCTTTTCCTGAGAGTTAAACTACTTTATATACTGGATTCTCAGATGTCAAGATGACACGAAACGATTATCAAGAGATGAGGTTGACAGGAACGTTGTTTTCATAGCTTAAGTGGGTCCAAGCTCTCAGTTCTGTCGTTCAAAATGCACATTGCAAATAATTATCTCATAATGAGCTAATTGCTTTAATTGGTGGTTGGTGATTTGAACGATAATTTTTGTATTTCATTTTATTTCCAATTTTAATTTTAAGACTAATTTCCTAAACTTCTGGTCTTTTTAAAAAAAATTTCAACCAGGGGGAGATAATTCACAATATCGGGTAATTTTAGATGACTTTCATTTCTTAATAAGCATAACGAACGTAACATTATTCTTGAATTGAAATGGTAATTGTTGAAAATACTTGCTTTTTGTAAAGTTCTGTGGAAAAAGGAGAAAAAAACTACAGAAAATGAAAAAAAAAAAAAAAACAGTGTGTGGGGATGAGGATTACAACCACTCGTTGTTGTTTAATATAGTGCCTTTTTGATGTACAAATTTTTTTATTTTCTGTTCGGTCGCTTGTACTTTTAGCATGCCGCTTGTGTTGTATTTCCTTTGGTGAGTTTCATCAAATTACCAGAAATTATTGAAATTGTCCGCGAAGCTTAGCGCATTTGCAAAAGCGGACGAATATGTGTTTTTTTTACTGTTTCGGTTTTAAAACAAAATTGCTAAAAGTGTTTTCATTATCTGACAAAAAACAACAGGTGTTTTGCAATGGTGTCAGGGGATCGAAAAACAACGCGCATGATTTGCACGAGCTTCTTGTTTCCTTTTTGAAATGAATCCACGCAGCCTGCATCTTTGATCTGATTTTTTACATCTGAAAACTGTCGAAAGCTTCTCCAATGCAGTTGGTGAGTCACTTTATTTATTGAAAAGCTAGTTATGTTTTTTTTTTCTGTCAATTGAAGGATTTTGTAAGTTCAGATTTTACTGTATTTGTATTTTTGAAAATGTATAGTGAAATGAGCATGGTTCGTTAACAAATTCTTAAGGTAAATAAATTTGCAACAGTTGACGGAGGTGAAAGTTGAATAACATAAATAACTTGTCAAAGGGGATAGGGGTATTTAATAAAGGGTTTGGTAAAAAAGTCATTGTTTTTTATACAAATAGTAAGATTCTTTTTGTAAAATGTTAGCGGCTCTTAAAAGAGCCCTTTTCACAGTCACATAAAGGACTGGGCCTTTGGCATTAGGATGTGCCTTGTTGAATTCTTGGTTCTTTATTCTTCTGAGAATGAACTGAATTCTGGTTCTTGTCCAAATAGCTTGAATCTCAGGGCTTCGGCTTCTTTGTGCTTTTCTGTCGTATATTGGTAGTACATGTTGATGACTCCTTCAAGCACGACGATTCTCATACGAAGTGGATATCTAAAACTTCGAATATTGTCTGTGACGGCCTTTTCATACTTGTTCTTCAAATATTCCAGTTTGTCACTCAGAAGCAACATCTGTTGACAGGCTTTCTGGGTTCTGTTCTCTGCGTCTTGTAGCTTGGGATACAATGAGGAATCCATAGTAAAGTTGTATTATAAAGCTAGAGTTTGTCTTATTCTTTTGCGTATTCAAGTGAAAATGATGCTTTTCCTGAGAGTTAAACTACTTTATATACTGGATTCTCAGATGTCAAGATGACACGAAACGATTATCAAGAGATGAGGTTGACAGGAACGTTGTTTTCATAGCTTAAGTGGGTCCAAGCTCTCAGTTCTGTCGTTCAAAATGCACATTGCAAATAATTATCTCATAATGAGCTAATTGCTTTAATTGGTGGTTGGTGATTTGAACGATAATTTTTGTATTTCATTTTATTTCCAATTTTAATTTTAAGACTAATTTCCTAAACTTCTGGTCTTTTTAAAAAAAATTTCAACCAGGGGGAGATAATTCACAATATCGGGTAATTTTAGATGACTTTCATTTCTTAATAAGCATAACGAACGTAACATTATTCTTGAATTGAAATGGTAATTGTTGAAAATACTTGCTTTTTGTAAAGTTCTGTGGAAAAAGGAGAAAAAAACTACAGAAAATGAAAAAAAAAAAAAAAACAGTGTGTGGGGATGAGGATTACAACCACTCGTTGTTGTTTAATATAGTGCCTTTTTGATGTACAAATTTTTTTATTTTCTGTTCGGTCGCTTGTACTTTTAGCATGCCGCTTGTGTTGTATTTCCTTTGGTGAGTTTCATCAAATTACCAGAAATTATTGAAATTGTCCGCGAAGCTTAGCGCATTTGCAAAAGCGGACGAATATGTTTTTTTTTTACTGTTTCGGTTTTAAAACAAAATTGCTAAAAGTGTTTTCATTATCTGACAAAAAACAACAGGTGTTTTGCAATGGTGTCAGGGGATCGAAAAACAACGCGCATGATTTGCACGAGCTTCTTGTTTCCTTTTTGAAATGAATCCACGCAGCCTGCATCTTTGATCTGATTTTTTACATCTGAAAACTGTCGAAAGCTTCTCCAATGCAGTTGGTGAGTCACTTTATTTATTGAAAAGCTAGTTATGTTTTTTTTTCTGTCAATTGAAGGATTTTGTAAGTTCAGATTTTACTGTATTTGTATTTTTGAAAATGTATAGTGAAATGAGCATGGTTCGTTAACAAATTCTTAAGGTAAATAAATTTGCAACAGTTGACGGAGGTGAAAGTTGAATAACATAAATAACTTGTCAAAGGGGATAGGGGTATTTAATAAAGGGTTTGGTAAAAAAGTAATTGTTTTTTATACAAATAGTAAGATTCTTTTTGTAAAATGTTAGCGGCTCTTAAAAGAGCCCTTTTCACAGTCACATAAAGGACTGGGCCTTTGGCATTAGGATGTGCCTTGTTGAATTCTTGGTTCTTTATTCTTCTGAGAATGAACTGAATTCTGGTTCTTGTCCAAATAGCTTGAATCTCAGGGCTTCGGCTTCTTTGTGCTTTTCTGTCGTATATTGGTAGTACATGTTGATGACTCCTTCAAGCACGACGATTCTCATACGAAGTGGATATCTAAAACTTCGAATATTGTCTGTGACGGCCTTTTCATACTTGTTCTTCAAATATTCCAGTTTGTCACTCAGAAGCAACATCTGTTGACAGGCTTTCTGGGTTCTGTTCTCTGCGTCTTGTAGCTTGGGATACAATGAGGAATCCATAGTAAAGTTGTATTATAAAGCTAGAGTTTGTCTTATTCTTTTGCGTATTCAAGTGAAAATGATGCTTTTCCTGAGAGTTAAACTACTTTATATACTGGATTCTCAGATGTCAAGATGACACGAAACGATTATCAAGAGATGAGGTTGACAGGAACGTTGTTTTCATAGCTTAAGTGGGTCCAAGCTCTCAGTTCTGTCGTTCAAAATGCACATTGCAAATAATTATCTCATAATGAGCTAATTGCTTTAATTGGTGGTTGGTGATTTGAACGATAATTTTTGTATTTCATTTTATTTCCAATTTTAATTTTAAGACTAATTTCCTAAACTTCTGGTCTTTTTAAAAAAAATTTCAACCAGGGGGAGATAATTCACAATATCGGGTAATTTTAGATGACTTTCATTTCTTAATAAGCATAACGAACGTAACATTATTCTTGAATTGAAATGGTAATTGTTGAAAATACTTGCTTTTTGTAAAGTTCTGTGGAAAAAGGAGAAAAAAACTACAGAAAATGAAAAAAAAAAAAAAAACAGTGTGTGGGGATGAGGATTACAACCACTCGTTGTTGTTTAATATAGTGCCTTTTTGATGTACAAATTTTTTTATTTTCTGTTCGGTCGCTTGTACTTTTAGCATGCCGCTTGTGTTGTATTTCCTTTGGTGAGTTTCATCAAATTACCAGAAATTATTGAAATTGTCCGCGAAGCTTAGCGCATTTGCAAAAGCGGACGAATATGTGTTTTTTTTTACTGTTTCGGTTTTAAAACAAAATTGCTAAAAGTGTTTTCATTATCTGACAAAAAACAACAGGTGTTTTGCAATGGTGTCAGGGGATCGAAAAACAACGCGCATGATTTGCACGAGCTTCTTGTTTCCTTTTTGAAATGAATCCACGCAGCCTGCATCTTTGATCTGATTTTTTACATCTGAAAACTGTCGAAAGCTTCTCCAATGCAGTTGGTGAGTCACTTTATTTATTGAAAAGCTAGTTATGTTTTTTTTTCTGTCAATTGAAGGATTTTGTAAGTTCAGATTTTACTGTATTTGTATTTTTGAAAATGTATAGTGAAATGAGCATGGTTCGTTAACAAATTCTTAAGGTAAATAAATTTGCAACAGTTGACGGAGGTGAAAGTTGAATAACATAAATAACTTGTCAAAGGGGATAGGGGTATTTAATAAAGGGTTTGGTAAAAAAGTCATTGTTTTTTATACAAATAGTAAGATTCTTTTTGTAAAATGTTAGCGGCTCTTAAAAGAGCCCTTTTCACAGTCACATAAAGGACTGGGCCTTTGGCATTAGGATGTGCCTTGTTGAATTCTTGGTTCTTTATTTTTCTGAGAATGAACTGAATTCTGGTTCTTGTCCAAATAGCTTGAATCTCAGGGCTTCGGCTTCTTTGTGCTTTTCTGTCGTATATTGGTAGTACATGTTGATGACTCCTTCAAGCACGACGATTCTCATACGAAGTGGATATCTAAAACTTCGAATATTGTCTATGACGGCCTTTTCATACTTGTTCTTCAAATATTCCAGTTTGTCACTCAGAAGCAACATCTGTTGACAGGCTTTCTGGGTTCTGTTCTCTGCGTCTTGTAGCTTGGAATACAATGAGGAATCCATAGTAAAGTTGTATTATAAAGCTAGAGTTTGTCTTATTCTTTTGCGTATTCAAGTGAAAATGATGTTGTTTAATATAGTGCCTTTTTGATGTACAAATTTTTTTATTTTCTGTTCGGTCGCTTGTACTTTTAGCATGCCGCTTGTGTTGTATTTCCTTTGGTGAGTTTCATCAAATTACCAGAAATTATTGAAATTGTCCGCGAAGCTTAGCGCATTTGCAAAAGCGGACGAATATGTGTTTTTTTTTACTGTTTCGGTTTGACGGAGGTGAAAGTTGAATAACATAAAGAACTTGTCAAAGGGGATAGGGGTATTTAATAAAGGGTTTGGTAAAAAAGTCATTGTTTTTTATACAAATAGTAAGATTCTTTTTGTAAAATGTTAGCGGCTCTTAAAAGAGCCCTTTTCACAGTCACATAAAGGACTGGGCCTTTGGCATTAGGATGTGCCTTGTTGAATTCTTGGTTCTTTATTCTTCTGAGAATGAACTGAATTCTGGTTCTTGTCCAAATAGCTTGAATCTCAGGGCTTCGGCTTCTTTGTGCTTTTCTGTCGTATATTGGTAGTACATGTTGATGACTCCTTCAAGCACGACGATTCTCATACGAAGTGGATATCTAAAACTTCGAATATTGTCTATGACGGCCTTTTCATACTTGTTCTTCAAATATTCCAGTTTGTCACTCAGAAGCAACATCTGTTGACAGGCTTTCTGGGTTCTGTTCTCTGCGTCTTGTAGCTTGGAATACAATGAGGAATCCATAGTAAAGTTGTATTATAAAGCTAGAGTTTGTCTTATTCTTTTGCGTATTCAAGTGAAAATGATGTTGTTTAATATAGTGCCTTTTTGATGTACAAATTTTTTTATTTTCTGTTCGGTCGCTTGTACTTTTAGCATGCCGCTTGTGTTGTATTTCCTTTGGTGAGTTTCATCAAATTACCAGAAATTATTGAAATTGTCCGCGAAGCTTAGCGCATTTGCAAAAGCGGACGAATATGTGTTTTTTTTTTACTGTTTCGGTTTTAAAACAAAATTGCTAAAAGTGTTTTCATTATCTGACAAAAAACAACAGGTGTTTTGCAATGGTGTCAGGGGATCGAAAAACAACGCGCATGATTTGCACGAGCTTCTTGTTTCCTTTTTGAAATGAATCCACGCAGCCTGCATCTTTGATCTGATTTTTTACATCTGAAAACTGTCGAAAGCTTCTCCAATGCAGTTGGTGAGTCACTTTATTTATTGAAAAGCTAGTTATGTTTTTTTTTCTGTCAATTGAAGGATTTTGTAAGTTCAGATTTTACTGTATTTGTATTTTTGAAAATGTATAGTGAAATGAGCATGGTTCGTTAACAAATTCTTAAGGTAAATAAATTTGCAACAGTTGACGGAGGTGAAAGTTGAATAACATAAATAACTTGTCAAAGGGGATAGGGGTATTTAATAAAGGGTTTGGTAAAAAAGTCATTGTTTTTTATACAAATAGTAAGATTCTTTTTGTAAAATGTTAGCGGCTCTTAAAAGAGCCCTTTTCACAGTCACATAAAGGACTGGGCCTTTGGCATTAGGATGTGCCTTGTTGAATTCTTGGTTCTTTATTCTTCTGAGAATGAACTGAATTCTGGTTCTTGTCCAAATAGCTTGAATCTCAGGGCTTCGGCTTCTTTGTGCTTTTCTGTCGTATATTGGTAGTACATGTTGATGACTCCTTCAAGCACGACGATTCTCATACGAAGTGGATATCTAAAACTTCGAATATTGTCTGTGACGGCCTTTTCATACTTGTTCTTCAAATATTCCAGTTTGTCACTCAGAAGCAACATCTGTTGACAGGCTTTCTGGGTTCTGTTCTCTGCGTCTTGTAGCTTGGGATACAATGAGGAATCCATAGTAAAGTTGTATTATAAAGCTAGAGTTTGTCTTATTCTTTTGCGTATTCAAGTGAAAATGATGCTTTTCCTGAGAGTTAAACTACTTTATATACTGGATTCTCAGATGTCAAGATGACACGAAACGATTATCAAGAGATGAGGTTGACAGGAACGTTGTTTTCATAGCTTAAGTGGGTCCAAGCTCTCAGTTCTGTCGTTCAAAATGCACATTGCAAATAATTATCTCATAATGAGCTAATTGCTTTAATTGGTGGTTGGTGATTTGAACGATAATTTTTGTATTTCATTTTATTTCCAATTTTAATTTTAAGACTAATTTCCTAAACTTCTGGTCTTTTTAAAAAAAATTTCAACCAGGGGGAGATAATTCACAATATCGGGTAATTTTAGATGACTTTCATTTCTTAATAAGCATAACGAACGTAACATTATTCTTGAATTGAAATGGTAATTGTTGAAAATACTTGCTTTTTGTAAAGTTCTGTGGAAAAAGGAGAAAAAAACTACAGAAAATGAAAAAAAAAAAAAAAACAGTGTGTGGGGATGAGGATTACAACCACTCGTTGTTGTTTAATATAGTGCCTTTTTGATGTACAAATTTTTTTATTTTCTGTTCGGTCGCTTGTACTTTTAGCATGCCGCTTGTGTTGTATTTCCTTTGGTGAGTTTCATCAAATTACCAGAAATTATTGAAATTGTCCGCGAAGCTTAGCGCATTTGCAAAAGCGGACGAATATGTGTTTTTTTTTACTGTTTCGGTTTTAAAACAAAATTGCTAAAAGTGTTTTCATTATCTGACAAAAAACAACAGGTGTTTTGCAATGGTGTCAGGGGATCGAAAAACAACGCGCATGATTTGCACGAGCTTCTTGTTTCCTTTTTGAAATGAATCCACGCAGCCTGCATCTTTGATCTGATTTTTTACATCTGAAAACTGTCGAAAGCTTCTCCAATGCAGTTGGTGAGTCACTTTATTTATTGAAAAGCTAGTTATGTTTTTTTTCTGTCAATTGAAGGATTTTGTAAGTTCAGATTTTACTGTATTTGTATTTTTGAAAATGTATAGTGAAATGAGCATGGTTCGTTAACAAATTCTTAAGGTAAATAAATTTGCAACAGTTGACGGAGGTGAAAGTTGAATAACATAAATAACTTGTCAAAGGGGATAGGGGTATTTAATAAAGGGTTTGGTAAAAAAGTCATTGTTTTTTATACAAATAGTAAGATTCTTTTTGTAAAATGTTAGCGGCTCTTAAAAGAGCCCTTTTCACAGTCACATAAAGGACTGGGCCTTTGGCATTAGGATGTGCCTTGTTGAATTCTTGGTTCTTTATTCTTCTGAGAATGAACTGAATTCTGGTTCTTGTCCAAATAGCTTGAATCTCAGGGCTTCGGCTTCTTTGTGCTTTTCTGTCGTATATTGGTAGTACATGTTGATGACTCCTTCAAGCACGACGATTCTCATACGAAGTGGATATCTAAAACTTCGAATATTGTCTATGACGGCCTTTTCATACTTGTTCTTCAAATATTCCAGTTTGTCACTCAGAAGCAACATCTGTTGACAGGCTTTCTGGGTTCTGTTCTCTGCGTCTTGTAGCTTGGAATACAATGAGGAATCCATAGTAAAGTTGTATTATAAAGCTAGAGTTTGTCTTATTCTTTTGCGTATTCAAGTGAAAATGATGTTGTTTAATATAGTGCCTTTTTGATGTACAAATTTTTTTATTTTCTGTTCGGTCGCTTGTACTTTTAGCATGCCGCTTGTGTTGTATTTCCTTTGGTGAGTTTCATCAAATTACCAGAAATTATTGAAATTGTCCGCGAAGCTTAGCGCATTTGCAAAAGCGGACGAATATGTGTTTTTTTTTACTGTTTCGGTTTGACGGAGGTGAAAGTTGAATAACATAAAGAACTTGTCAAAGGGGATAGGGGTATTTAATAAAGGGTTTGGTAAAAAAGTCATTGTTTTTTATACAAATAGTAAGATTCTTTTTGTAAAATGTTAGCGGCTCTTAAAAGAGCCCTTTTCACAGTCACATAAAGGACTGGGCCTTTGGCATTAGGATGTGCCTTGTTGAATTCTTGGTTCTTTATTCTTCTGAGAATGAACTGAATTCTGGTTCTTGTCCAAATAGCTTGAATCTCAGGGCTTCGGCTTCTTTGTGCTTTTCTGTCGTATATTGGTAGTACATGTTGATGACTCCTTCAAGCACGACGATTCTCATACGAAGTGGATATCTAAAACTTCGAATATTGTCTATGACGGCCTTTTCATACTTGTTCTTCAAATATTCCAGTTTGTCACTCAGAAGCAACATCTGTTGACAGGCTTTCTGGGTTCTGTTCTCTGCGTCTTGTAGCTTGGAATACAATGAGGAATCCATAGTAAAGTTGTATTATAAAGCTAGAGTTTGTCTTATTCTTTTGCGTATTCAAGTGAAAATGATGTTGTTTAATATAGTGCCTTTTTGATGTACAATTTTTTTTATTTTCTGTTCGGTCGCTTGTACTTTTAGCATGCCGCTTGTGTTGTATTTCCTTTGGTGAGTTTCATCAAATTACCAGAAATTATTGAAATTGTCCGCGAAGCTTAGCGCATTTGCAAAAGCGGACGAATATGTGTTTTTTTTTACTGTTTCGGTTTGACGGAGGTGAAAGTTGAATAACATAAAGAACTTGTCAAAGGGGATAGGGGTATTTAATAAAGGGTTTGGTAAAAAAGTCATTGTTTTTTATACAAATAGTAAGATTCTTTTTGTAAAATGTTAGCGGCTCTTAAAAGAGCCCTTTTCACAGTCACATAAAGGACTGGGCCTTTGGCATTAGGATGTGCCTTGTTGAATTCTTGGTTCTTTATTCTTCTGAGAATGAACTGAATTCTGGTTCTTGTCCAAATAGCTTGAATCTCAGGGCTTCGGCTTCTTTGTGCTTTTCTGTCGTATATTGGTAGTACATGTTGATGACTCCTTCAAGCACGACGATTCTCATACGAAGTGGATATCTAAAACTTCGAATATTGTCTATGACGGCCTTTTCATACTTGTTCTTCAAATATTCCAGTTTGTCACTCAGAAGCAACATCTGTTGACAGGCTTTCTGGGTTCTGTTCTCTGCGTCTTGTAGCTTGGAATACAATGAGGAATCCATAGTAAAGTTGTATTATAAAGCTAGAGTTTGTCTTATTCTTTTGCGTATTCAAGTGAAAATGATGTTGTTTAATATAGTGCCTTTTTGATGTACAAATTTTTTTATTTTCTGTTCGGTCGCTTGTACTTTTAGCATGCCGCTTGTGTTGTATTTCCTTTGGTGAGTTTCATCAAATTACCAGAAATTATTGAAATTGTCCGCGAAGCTTAGCGCATTTGCAAAAGCGGACGAATATGTGTTTTTTTTTACTGTTTCGGTTTTAAAACAAAATTGCTAAAAGTGTTTTCATTATCTGACAAAAAACAACAGGTGTTTTGCAATGGTGTCAGGGGATCGAAAAACAACGCGCATGATTTGCACGAGCTTCTTGTTTCCTTTTTGAAATGAATCCACGCAGCCTGCATCTTTGATCTGATTTTTTACATCTGAAAACTGTCGAAAGCTTCTCCAATGCAGTTGGTGAGTCACTTTATTTATTGAAAAGCTAGTTATGTTTTTTTTTCTGTCAATTGAAGGATTTTGTAAGTTCAGATTTTACTGTATTTGTATTTTTGAAAATGTATAGTGAAATGAGCATGGTTCGTTAACAAATTCTTAAGGTAAATAAATTTGCAACAGTTGACGGAGGTGAAAGTTGAATAACATAAATAACTTGTCAAAGGGGATAGGGGTATTTAATAAAGGGTTTGGTAAAAAAGTCATTGTTTTTTATACAAATAGTAAGATTCTTTTTGTAAAATGTTAGCGGCTCTTAAAAGAGCCCTTTTCACAGTCACATAAAGGACTGGGCCTTTGGCATTAGGATGTGCCTTGTTGAATTCTTGGTTCTTTATTCTTCTGAGAATGAACTGAATTCTGGTTCTTGTCCAAATAGCTTGAATCTCAGGGCTTCGGCTTCTTTGTGCTTTTCTGTCGTATATTGGTAGTACATGTTGATGACTCCTTCAAGCACGACGATTCTCATACGAAGTGGATATCTAAAACTTCGAATATTGTCTATGACGGCCTTTTCATACTTGTTCTTCAAATATTCCAGTTTGTCACTCAGAAGCAACATCTGTTGACAGGCTTTCTGGGTTCTGTTCTCTGCGTCTTGTAGCTTGGAATACAATGAGGAATCCATAGTAAAGTTGTATTATAAAGCTAGAGTTTGTCTTATTCTTTTGCGTATTCAAGTGAAAATGATGCTTTTCCTGAGAGTTAAACTACTTTATATACTGGATTCTCAGATGTCAAGATGACACGAAACGATTATCAAGAGATGAGGTTGACAGGAACGTTGTTTTCATAGCTTAAGTGGGCCCAAGCTCTCAGTTCTGTCGTTCAAAATGCACATTGCAAATAATTATCTCATAATGAGCTAATTGCTTTAATTGGTGGTTGGTGATTTGAACGATAATTTTTGTATTTCATTTTATTTCCAATTTTAATTTTAAGACTAATTTCCTAAACTTCTGGTCTTTTTAAAAAAAATTTCAACCAGGGGGAGATAATTCACAATATCGGGTAATTTTAGATGACTTTCATTTCTTAATAAGCATAACGAACGTAACATTATTCTTGAATTGAAATGGTAATTGTTGAAAATACTTGCTTTTTGTAAAGTTCTGTGGAAAAAGGAGAAAAAAACTACAGAAAATGAAAAAAAAACCAGTGTGTGGGGATGAGGATTACAACCACTCGTTGTTGTTTAATATAGTGCCTTTTTGATGTACAATTTTTTTTATTTTCTGTTCGGTCGCTTGTACTTTTAGCATGCCGCTTGTGTTGTATTTCCTTTGGTGAGTTTCATCAAATTACCAGAAATTATTGAAATTGTCCGCGAAGCTTAGCGCATTTGCAAAAGCGGACGAATATGTGTTTTTTTTACTGTTTCGGTTTTAAAACAAAATTGCTAAAAGTGTTTTCATTATCTGACAAAAAACAACAGGTGTTTTGCAATGGTGTCAGGGGATCGAAAAACAACGCGCATGATTTGCACGAGCTTCTTGTTTCCTTTTTGAAATGAATCCACGCAGCCTGCATCTTTGATCTGATTTTTTACATCTGAAAACTGTCGAAAGCTTCTCCAATGCAGTTGGTGAGTCACTTTATTTATTGAAAAGCTAGTTATGTTTTTTTTCTGTCAATTGAAGGATTTTGTAAGTTCAGATTTTACTGTATTTGTATTTTTGAAAATGTATAGTGAAATGAGCATGGTTCGTTAACAAATTCTTAAGGTAAATAAATTTGCAACAGTTGACGGAGGTGAAAGTTGAATAACATTAATAACTTGTCAAAGGGGATAGGGGTATTTAATAAAGGGTTTGGTAAAAAAGTCATTGTTTTTTATACAAATAGTAAGATTCTTTTTGTAAAATGTTAGCGGCTCTTAAAAGAGCCCTTTTCACAGTCACATAAAGGACTGGGCCTTTGGCATTAGGATGTGCCTTGTTGAATTCCTGGTTCTTTATTCTTCTAAGAATGGACTGAATTCTGGTTCTTGTCCAAAGAGCTTGAATCTCAGGGCTTCGGCTTCTTTGTGCTTTTCTGTTGTATATTGGTAGTACATGTTGATGACTCCTTCAAACACGACGATTCTAATACGAAGTGGATATCTAAAACTTGGAATATTGTCTGTGACGGCCTTTTCATACTTGTTCTTCAAATATTCCAGTTTGTCACTCAGAAGCAACATCTGTTGACAGGCTTTCTGGGTTCTGTTCTCTGCGTCTTGTAGCTTGGAATACAATGAGGAATCCATAGTAAAGTTGTATTATAAAGCTAGAGTTTGTTTTATTCTTTTGCGTATTCAAGTGAAAATGATGCTTTTCCTGAGAGTTAAACTACTTTATATACTGGATTCTCAGATGTCAAGATGACACGAAACGATTATCAAGAGATGAGTTTGACAGGAACGTTGTTTTCATAGCTTAAGTAGGCCCAAGCTCTCAGTTCTGTCATTCAAAATGCACAATGCAAATAACTATCTCATAATGAGCTTATTGCTTTAATTGATGGTTGGTGATTTGAACCCTTAAAGCTAAAGGACAAGGTGAGCGATTCATGCTCTTGGGAGCCTCTTATTTGGATATGGGATATTTGAGGAAAAAATTACAGGGATATGGGATATTGGTAACCCCTTTCCACCTAAACAAGCCCCATAAGTTTAGCGTAAAGCACGTAATCTTAACTAGTTGTGTAATTGATTTTAACGAAACGCACAGTAGAATAAGCAATGCTTCGAAGACAAGCATAGTTAAGGATGATTGAGACAGCATTGACACAATGAACAATATAACATCGAAATGGAAAACACTGTGTGTGTGTGTGTTAGGGTTTCAGCTTCTTTCGACGAACCTTGGGCGGCTAGTTTCAATAGTGGAGGAAACCGGAATACCCGTAGAAAACCACCGACCTTGGGGAAAACATTATGTACAGACTTCATGAACAATCGAATAAGAACAATTAATTATAAGACCCCCCAAATTTGAAGCAGCCATAATTCAGAAAAAAAGTAGCAGAAAATCATATTTTTCATTGGCGAACTGAAAGTTAAGAAAATCTTTTATTAGAAAAGTGAGAAAAAGACGTAAGGGGACGACCATTTGATTCTGAGGGGGGACTGGCAGTTTGGGTCGAGCCAGATTATTTATTTTCAAAAACATTTTCAGCTGGTCAGGAAATTTTATCCGCCGCTACACGGCGAGAATATTTATTTTCTATATACCACACTAAAGAATCTTGAGACAGATTATTTATCTATTTTAATTTTCTTGAAGGTAGGGTATTTATTTCCATCTTTTTCAAGGCCAGAATATTTCTTTACAAAAAATGCCACCCCTTCTCAGAATCAAATGCTCTTCCCCTGCGTGAATAGAAGAAAACGCTTTTATAGTATATGAAGTCACTGTGCATGAAATACAGCAAAGGCAGAATAAACGAAACAACGAAAAAAAAAGAAGAAGAAATAGATCAATCTGAACAGCAAACTTGAACGAAAAGGTTTGTAAACTCCAATTAAGTTGCATTCAATTATTGAGGTCACGAGTGCCAAGAATAAGAATATTGGCAATGGGAAACAATAATTAGGCTGGCTTCAAGAATGCCACCAATAATTTCTCTGCCACCCATGACCAGCGTAAATGAAATCACAAAATTATCAAACGGGAATAATGAAACCTACTGTTTTAAAAGTGAAAAAAGAACGACCAAACAGGTGGTTCCAACGTATCGAATCAATTTCAAACTAAATAAAGTTTCGCTCTTTTAAAAGAATTACAACCATAGATCTTAGATCTTTTCAACATGTGGATGAATAAGCGACAGTTTGTCACGCTGCATACAAACATGTGCAGAGTTCCTTAATGTTTATCATGTTTATCCGATTTCAGTGATTTTGAACGATATTGTCCGTCGGATCAACGATTATGCTTAATTGATATCTTTAGATTGTAGATAAAACAATTAAAGTGTTCTTAAATTTCACTTATATATATGTCTATTGTTTGAAACCAAGACGTTAAAACCAAAATGAAATTCATTCAGCTGTGGAACTGATATATACAGGAAAAGTATTAAACTTTGCATGTGCTTCAAGTAAGTATATTTTATTGTTTGGCTTGCTCTTGAAATATTGGATTGCAGTGCTATCATGTTTTATACTGTTTCCATTTCACCAAAAAATATTACTTTTTATTTCTTGATGACTCGAAATATAAAGACATGCATGTGCAAGTCTTTACATGTGTTTTCTTTATTCGTTTCACTTTTTTTTTCTTTTTCATGACAAAATTATATTCCATGTAGATAGTATTGGATAAAAGAACTAAAAAAGCCAAAATTTTACTGACCCATGAATGATAATTATACGCTTGTAATATATTTACAGAACTATTCTTTTGAAGCCTCAAATCAATAAATATATATTTGAATTATTCCTCAACTTTCTTTGATAAATTTCTTTAAGTTTGAATTGCTAACACGATATTTACTCATTAGAATACAAGTTCGTCTGGTAAAGATTTTTAACAGTCTAAAGAGTTTTGGTATATACGATTGTATTACTTGTAAGTTCTTCAATTGTTCCTTATAAACAGAATGGAGGAGGAATTCGATCCAAAAGGTGAAAATAATGGACAAGTTGCACAGACGACTGAATTGCAAGAATTGGATGCAGACGATCGGGATGTCGAAGATGAACCACAAGAAGAATCACCGTCTGTTGGGTCTAACGAAAACGGCCTTGACCTCAAGTTGGAGAAACAGAAGTCTAATACTAAATTTGATGAAATAAATTTTTCCTTGGAACATACATTCCGCGTGGAATCAGAAGACCGAGATCCGTGGATTCGACATATTGAAGTTATGGAAGATGGAAACATTTTGCTCGCGGATAGATACAATTCCCAACTTCTGCTATACGACTGTAACGGAATCAAACAAAAGCAGACGAAGCTAGCGAGTGGACCCTGGAGTATGACCTTAACCAATAGTAACACAGTGGCGATAACCCTTCCAGATATAAAGACAGTTATGTTTGTTTACACCAACAATTTGAAAGCGGGAAACAAAATAAATGTTCATGATAATTGCAGGGGAATAGCTTGTGTAAGTAACAAACTCTTTGTAAACTGTGTCACGAATGGATTGAAACTTTTGGCTATGAATGGGAGAACGATAAAAGTGTTTCCTCAGTACGTGGGATACATGAGCTTAGTAAAAGGACCAGATCAACGAGTTCTCGGTGCGCTCTTTGCAGAGGACCGAATTGTATGCTTGGATATTAAAGGAAAATTTCGTTATGAATACAAAGAAAAATCTCTTTCTGGACCCACAAGTTTTGCCTATGACAACGGCAACCAATATTTATACATTGTCGGACACCAAGGTAGTAACATTCACTTACTTGGGGACAAAGGAAAGAAAAATAGAGTTTTATTGAATAAGAAAGACGGAATGGATCGTCCATGGGCAATTGCGTATGACCCTTGCGTGAAAAAGTTATTCATTTCCAATTTTGGCGGGAAAAATATTTCTGTGCTGAAACGAAAAGAGGAGCAGCCTGAAATAGAATTTAAAAGTTTGAAACAGAAAACAGTTTCCACTGAAACGGAAATATAAAAATTGAACAGAACTTTTCAACATCAGCAATGCTTACCCATAAGTTTGTTCACATCGATCATTCTTTTGTATCAAAAGCAATTATCGGTAATAAAAATTGATTTTTTTTCAAAAAGGTCGGTTAACACTTTTTATCGTTCGTCTTAAAGTACTTCAACACTCACAGGCCTCTGGGTGTCTCCATTATTTACTTGAAATTCTTTTTAAATAAGATGCAAGCTTCCATTTAGTTTGAACATCACCAGATTCCCGTTTGTATAGTTCAAGTGTTGTTGCCTTTAATTTACCATGACTGAAAACATACTTTCCGAATTTTTCAGTACTTAACAAAAATAGAAACAACTTACAATTTTACTCCATAAAGGTTTTCGTAAAGCGGTAACACTTTGAGACGGTGATGGGCAAACTAAAACATAAACAATATGTCTACAATCTCCTCACAAAGAATCCTATTTTCGAATTTTACAAGCTGAACAGCTTAGCTAGCAAGTTTTCTCTTTTTTATTTTAAAATTTCTTTCTACAAACCAAACACAAGGATAACGTCGTTACATGTACTTGTAGGACACAACTGACAATTTGATGAAGCTTAAGACCTAACAGTAAAACTTGTAACAAGCTATACCCGCTAAAGCTAGATTTTTTTCAGCATGAAGAGTACCTTTTTGCGAAATAGTAGGACAATAGAAATCGACTTTCGATCGAATTAATTTTTGAAGCGAGTACTGATCGAATTTTAGGAAACTTGCATATATTAAAGGCATATGAGGTAAAGAAGCCTTATTGGCTTTGGGACTAACAGGTCAAATGTCAACGTCGTAACAATTGAAAAACTTTGAAATTTAAGGGTAAAATTGGTTTCCAAAGCATATTTATAACCGTTGAACGCCCTGATAGAATTCCATAAGACTAACACACAATATCACAGCTTATGAGGTAAAGATGTCTATTGATTTTGGGGTCAATAAGTCAAAGGTCAAGGTCACGTTTTTCCAGGCGGGAGACATAGAGTCACGCTCTAGTTCTAGTACTAGTAGTTTACTTTAACATGGAAGATTTTTATAGAGCATTATGATAGAGAATTTTTTCTATGTGGAACAACTTTTATCGATCTTTAATTGAAACACTACTCCCGACCTTAAGTGGAAATTATCACTTCAATACTTTTATTTATAAAAACTTTTTTAAGAACTAGACATCTTTTAAAAAAAACTGCTGCATGAGAATAATCCCTTTACTTACTTACTCATGTCTGAAGCCGCATAAATTGTTACAGGTCTAGGGATGAAAACTTCAAAAATAGTTTGTTTTTGTCTGAAAAAAAAAATGAAGTCTTCCCCAGTGTAAGTTTAAAGGGTCATAATTTCAACCTAGTAATATGCATTACACAACATATGGTGTCATGACTTTCTACATAACAAGTATGATTTGTTCAAAATAACATTATCAATCACAGACCTACCAAAACAAGACCAATCGATGTCTGGCCCTGGTCGCATGGCAAAACGTTGAATCCTGTACGTTCTAGGACCAATATGGACAGTAAATAGTTTTTGACACTTGCATCCTATGGTGGACCAGGGATGTCCAAAACAAGGGATAAGCAACATCCAATACAAACTAACAAAAAGTCAATATTTTTGTATGCCTCCCCAACTTTCTTTATTTACACAAATTTCATCGATCTAGACATCTTTTAAAAAAACTGCTGCATGAGAATAATCCCTTTACTTACTTACTTCAAACATGCAAAAAAAAAAAATTAAAATCGGATCACAAATAAAAAAGTTTCGATTTTGTCCCTTTTTTGCCCCTAACTACATAACGGGAAAAAGGGGCACGAAAATTCATCAGGTTCATTCTTTTAATGTAAGAAACATTCAACAAAAAACTTCGCCGAGCGCAGCATGATACGACCGCAACACGTTGAACCCTGTACCTTTTAGGCCCAATATGGATAGTCAATTGCTCTGGACACATGCAGCCCATGGTGGACTGACAAAGGTTTTTGACACATGCCTTCTTTGCAGTTCTTTGGTGGACTTTCCACCCACATTTTACAAGGAATTCATTAGATTTTAACTATTTTAAAAGGAAATGGAAAAAAATTATACTTGCAATATCATATAATAACATTTCAATATCCCGCTCAATTTTATATTAAGAAATAGACCCTATTCATGGTTAATCTATTATCATTGATGTTTTTACGCAATAAAAAAGTTTCGATTTTGGCCCCTATTGGCCCTAATTACGTAATAGGGGGAAAAGGGGGGGGGTCGCAAAAATTAATTCTCAATTTTGTATTCGCTATTCGACAAGAACAAACATGCAATAAAAATTTTCAAAATCGAATCACAAGTAAAAAAGTTTCGATTTTGGTCCCCTATTGGCCCTAATTACGTAATAGGGGGAAAAAGGAGGGGTTGGAAAAATTAGTTCTCAATTTTGTATCCGCTATTTGACAAGAACAAACATGCAATAAAAATTTTCAAAATCGAATCACAAGTAGAAAAGTTTTGATTTTGGCCCCTTTTGGACGCTAATTACAAAGTAGGGGGAAAAGGGGAGGGGGTCGCAAAATTTCATTCTTAATTTTGTATCCCCATATTTGACAAGAACAAACATGCAAAAAAAAAATTAAAATCGGACTACAAAAAAAAAAGTTTTGATTTTGTCCCTTTTTGCCCCTAACTACATAACGGGAAAAAAAGGGGCATGAAAATTCATCAGATTCATTCTTTTATTGTAAGAAACATTCTTGACAAATTTCACAGCAATAGGCTAACTAGGACCAAAGTTATGGTGGAAACAAAATAAAATATATGAATTTTTTGCCCCTTTTGGGCCCCTAATTTCAAAACGAAAAAAAAAAGGGGGACCCCAAAATCAATCCCATTCATCCTTTTATGGTAAGGAACATCTCTGTCAAATTTCATAGCAATCAGATAACTAGAACTAGAGTTATTGTGGAAACAAACAAAAAAGTGGTATTTTTGGCCCTTTTTTGGCCCCTTATTTCTAAACGAAATAAAAAGCTTCGCCGAGCGCAGCATGATACGACCGCAACATGTTGAACCCTGTACATTTTAGGCCCAATATGGATAGTCTATTGCTCTGGACACATGCAGCCCATGGTGGACTGACAAAGGTTTTTGACACATGCTGCTCTGGTGGACTTTCGACCCAGGGGGTAAAAATATAAATTTTCAATTTTGTATTCTACTATTGCAAAAAAATTGTCAAAATCGGACAAGAATTAAAAAAATTCAATTTCAGCCCCTTTTGGCCCCTTATTATGTAACAGGTGAAAAAGGGGTGGGGTTGCAAAAATAATTTCTCAAATTTGGATTCACTACTTGACAAAAATAAACTTGCAAAAAAAATTTCAAAAACGAACCAGAAATAAAAAAGTTTTGATTACGGCCCCTTTTGGCCCCTAATTACAAAACAAGTGAAAAAGGGGATGGTCACAAAAATTAATTCTAAAATTTGGATTCACTACCTGACAAGAATAAACTTGCAAAAAAAAAATTTAAATCGGACCACAAATAAAAAAGTTTCGATTTTGGCCCCATTTGGCCCCTTATTACGTAATAGGGGAAAAAGGGGGGGGGTCGCAAAAATTAATTCTTAATTGTGTAAATGAGCTGAACATTTAAGCAAGCAACAGCTTCTCTCTACCTGCTATAGTTTTCATTTCATAGGCCAAAAACATGAAAAAACATTATTTTAGGGGCTGTAGCCCCTATACCCCTATAAGGGGTCATCTGACAACTTTGACCGTATGGAGTTTTTTGTAGAGCTAAATTAGCTGAACAATTAAGCAAGCAACAGCTTTTTGCTAACTGCAATAATTTTCATACTATAGGGCAAAAACATGAAAAAATGCTATTTTTCACCTTTAAGGGGCCGTAACCCCTATAAGGGGTCTTCTGACAACTTCGACCAAATGGAGACTTTTGTAGAACTATTGATCCTGAAGCAGTAGGGTGCATCAGATTTCATCTATCCCTTATACTTTTTGAATTACAAGCCAAAAACAGTAGTCTGACCCCCCTGGTCTATTTTTAGCCACGGCGGCCATGTTTTTTGACGAATCAGAAATTGAAACATTACTATAGTGCAGGACACCCTAATGATCAATCATACCAAGTTTCATTGAATTCTGTTCAGAAGTTTCAGAGGAGAAGATTTTGAAAAAGTTATTGTAAGAACAAACAAAAAAGTTACAATTTTGGCCCCTTTTGGCCCTTAATTTCCAAACGAAAAAAGGGGGGACTCCCAAAATCAATCCCATCCATCCTTTAATGGTTAGAAATATCATTGTCAAATTTCATTGCATTTGGATAACTAGAACTTAAGTTATCGTGTATACACTAAAGTTAACAGACGACGACGACAACGACAACGACGACGACGACGACGACGACGACGACAGCATCATACCATTATACGTCCACAAATTTTTTGCGGTCGTATAAAAAGGGGGGACCCCCAAAATCAATGCCATTCATCCTTTTAAGGTAAGGAACATCATTGCAAAATTTCATAGCAATCATAAATGGAACTTAAGTTATTGTGGAAACACTAAAAAGTTAACAGACAACGACGACGACGACGACGACAACGACAACATCATCATACCATAATACGTCCGCAAATTTTTTGCGGTCGAATAAAAATTGAAGTTACACAATATTTATATCATTGGAAAGAGAAATTATTCAGGAATTTTCATATATAAAATATTTGGCAATCACATTGAAAATATAGAAATTATATTAAATAATGTAAAAATGGTCCAAATTTCTTAGTAAAATTTTCAATAAATGTGCTAAATTGACAAGGAAAAAATCAATAATTGCACATTTTCATTAGTAAGTGCCTCAGGGGAATTAAGTGAAATTGACATTTCTACCTGTTAATTGGCGGGCTTAATAGTATATTACAGTCATGAAACTTATATCACATGAAAGCCCTTTCTTTGGTCTGTTTATTGAATATAAATTTGTTTAGATTCACAATAAAATTGTTTATTAATTAAGCTCATGAAATAACAAGAAATTCAAACTTTGATGTTTTTTTTAAGTTTTATTGAAGATAGGTAATTTGAATTCTTTGATATCTTTGGCATTTCTAAATATAGAGATACAGATTTTTTAATTAGCATTTGAGAAAATAATTGTCTTTCAGAGGATATAATTTCCATTTTGATACACCTATTATTTTCAGAACCAACCCTGGAGAAATTTAACCCTTATGAACCTTCTGAAAATGACATTGAACTTAAATACACCTAAAATTAAACATGAAAATGTTCTTTTGTTTTTACGTTTGTTTCCCTTCACATGGCGAAATAGCTATTTCCATTTCCCCCTCTTTCATTTGATATAAATTTAATAAAAATCTGTTCAGCAGTTTTAATGCATACCCCGGAGAAAGTTGACCTATTTTCAACAGAAAACATGCAAAAATATGACAAAATCTCAGGTAAACAGGGGAGACATAGAACATTAGTGATTATCTAAAGATACATATCCCATCAGTTTTATTTAATCCCTGGGTGGACTGACAAAGCATATTTGTCATATGCAACCCAATTTATAGACTGAAAATGAATATTTAGAAATAAAATATCTAAGATCCTTATATCTAACAAGAATATTAAAAAACACACACAAAACCAGACACAAAAATTAAGTTTCAATTTCCCCCCTTTTGACCCCTAATTGCTAAACAGAAAAGAAAGGGTCAAAGAGAAATATATCCTCCATTTTGTATCTAATATATGACAAAAATAAACTTGCAAAAAAAAAATCAAAATTGTATCCAATCGTAAATAAAGTTGGATTTTTTACCCTTTTGGGCTCCTAATTTCAGAACAAAAAAAGGGGAGACCTAAAAAATCATGCCAATCAATTACTTAATGGTAATGAACATTATTGAAAAATAAGATATCATATAGTCAACCAGAACTTAAGTTATTGTGGAAAACTAATAAAAGTTTCATTTTTTGCCCCTTTTGGCCCCTAATTTCTAAAGGAAAAAAAAAGGGACAACCAAAATCATCCCCATCATTCCTTTTATTATAAATAACATTTAATACTGTAAAGTTTCATAGCATTTGGTCTACCAGAACAAAAGTTATTGTGGAAACAATTTAAAAAATCACTTTTTTGGCCCTTTTATGGCCCTTAATTTTTCAATGTAATGATAAAATGACCCCAAAAGGCCCCAAAAGGGGAGGTGCACATCTTCAATATATATGTAATCACTGTGTAAAATTTCAGAAAGATCTAGTGTTTGGTTTTTGAGATTCAGATTACATAAGACAGGCACCCCATTACGCGATGGACGGACAGACGGAGTGACCCGACTCCTAGACCTGCTTTCGCCTTTGGCGATGCAGGTAATAATGTCCCTCCAACCAAGCTGGGGAAAGAGATAAAACTTTTATTTCCAATTTCTTGTTAAAGCTCTACATTGTAAAAAATTATCTGGAAAGTAAGTCCTTCATATATCATGTATATAGAAGAATCTGTTAAAAGATCGCCTTTTTTTTGGAACTTTCAGTTTCTTAAAAAAAAAAAAATCTTCAAAATCCATATTTCTTACAAAATCATCAGTTCATCATCAAAATTACCTGATATTATGCACCAACTATGCACACTTACCATAAACCAAGTTTCATGGGAATCTGTCAAGCTGTTTTAAGAGCAATTGCTGTGACAAATTGTATATAAAACAAACAACTTCTATGTTCAAAGGGGAGATAATTCCAAGAAAAATGACCAGATCATAATTTCTTGATAATATGAACAAGTTCATAAGTGTAATTACATTAAACTAACTTCATTTAAAAAAAAAGTCAAATACTTCATAGGAATTGTGGTGACAAAACAATGTCCAATCAAAATTATTACAATATGAACAACTACATATGGGGTACTTATTTTAGTACAAAATTCATTAAAATCAGTTGAGAAGAAATAAACATTACACCAAAGACTCAGAGGAGTAAGGCTGACACACTAATGATGACTGACAGAGGGATGCACAGACAGGTCAAAAACATTAATTTATAAACTCTGCAACTTTGTTATGTGGAGGTATAACATTACTGAAAGGGCTCGACAGTTTAAAAGGTCATTTCAACAACAGCATATTTTATTAACAAATTTAAAGCAAACCAATTTTAACAAATAATAACATGTATTCAAACGGTGTGTTTAAAAAGTCATTTCAACAACAGCATATTTTATTAACAAATTTAAAGCAAACAAATTTTAACAAATAAATAACATGTATTAAAAGTGCATGCATAATGATATTAAAACAATCTGAAAAGTATGTGAAATGTAAAACATATATTAAGTTAATTATTCAAAAATATATTTATTAAAAATACAACAAAGACATTATGAAATTATAGTTATAAGACAAGGAATTGAAAATATGTTTTATGGATGTGTTGTCTATCTAGATGTACATTATTTAATAACACAAAAAATGTCTATAAGACATGATGCCCCTTCATACAATATTGAAAAGTAACTTCAACCTGAAGTGAACCTAATTTAAGACATATAGAAGGAAAAACATTCTTGTACACTATATTCCCTGGCATCTGCATAAAAAGACAGGGAATAACTGGAAATTTGAAAGCCAATGCTCACTAGTTATATGAGGGTCGGTAGGACCTTTTGCGGGACAGCGGGAAAGCCCATTTATTTCAACAGGAATTCGGGAAAACCCTTAACGGGAACGGGATTTAGCCATTTTCATTTTCGGGATGCGGGAATCACACATTTATTTTCGCGGGAATCGGTGATTTCTTGTTTATTTGCCGGGACTTCGGGATCATACCCCCTCCTACCCCCCCTTATATCCCTGCTTTCACAACTATGCCTTGTGTTAAAATTAAACAAAAGTGACGGAACTCTAAAACCATGGAACTATAGAACTAAGAACAGACACAGGTAAAACAGTGATCCCCCTCTTCTTCAAAGCAGGGCTATAGAAATGAACATGAAAGCATTATTTCTATCATTCTATATTTATCAAGTGACCTTTCTTTTTAAAATAAAAGAATTTTGTATTTTTCAATAAATGACTGTCTGATGTAAAGAAAGCAAAAATTGTTTAGTTTTCATCTAATGAATCAAATTTATAAAAGAAAGTGAAAATTGTTTAGTTTTCATCTAATGAATCAAATTTATAAAATCTTTCTGCATTGGCATTTAAAATTGAAGCCAAGACAACAGGAGACTTATTCAAACGAGCCGACATAAGTTCTAGGACAATATTAAGGCCAGCAGGAACAAAATGGCTTTCTTCCCCTTGTTCAGTTTTATATATTTCAATACTATCTTTTTGAACATTTCTAAAATCATCACATTTGCTTATTTCTAAAATAAAGCTGTCTTTTTTATAGCTTTCACCATATTCTAACCAAAGAGCATTACTGCTTAACATAAGTTTGTCCAATGGCACTGTGTGCAATTTGTCCAAAATCCTTGGTCCTTTTTCTGGCGAGATCCACAAACCAGCTGTAAAAATAGGAAACATTTGCTTGATAAGCTGCATCACTTAATGTTTTGTAAAATTCTATTGAGAAGGCAACAAAGAAGCATAGAGGTATCGATGGGGCATTGGAAGGTCAAAAGTCTGAAAGGGAAAAGACAAAACCAGGAAACACAAATGAGAACAGCCATAAAAACAAGCCTCATATAACTTGTTATGACAATTAAATAAAATAATATTTTGAGTCAATTGAAAGTTTTGTTTGATAATTGTTAGAAAATCTAGTTGACTTAAAAAAAAAAGAAACCTGAAATCTATTATAAATAAAGTTAATTTGCAGAAATATCTTCATTTGAAACAAGGGGTTGCACTTAATTATTCTAATACAGTGTGCCCAATAAAAAAAATTGGAAAACAGGAAGTAGATGAACAACTGACCTGGAAAGAGGAGGTAAAGTTTTCAAATAGAGAAAATTGTATATAATCTTATATACAATTATCAATCTAGTTGGTCTGTGACCCAAATGCTTCTTCCCGAGGAAGAAAGGTCAACTGAGGACTTACCTTACTTTTTCAAGGGAAAGAAGGTCTGGGTTAGGGGTGAAAAGATACACCAACCCCACGATACGATACGTAACGTAGATTTCCTTTATGATACTATTACTTTCGATTCGATATGGTACATGGTTTTGTTACATATATTTATTGATTTTTGTTAGTTGTTTTATCAAACTTTCGTTCTTTACATTTATTTTGCTTTATTTTTTAAAGAAAACAAAGACAAACATTCTTTTTTAATTGTTTTCATCATCGGCAATCAGGTCGGCTATGGCTATGACTAATATTGTAATCTCCGCACTGAAGATTTCCAATGGAAAAGACTAAAATAGTGACGAATTATCCCGAACTCGTACTGAATCGAAAGTTGAAAATTTGTACCGTACACCGAAATTTGCCAAAATACCGTGGATTTTCGGTACTTCAGAGTATCATTTCACCCCTAGTCTCAGTCACATATCTACTAGACTGATAATTGTTATATTATAACAAATATTGATAGGAAAAACAAGGCATCACATGGAAAGTCTCATGAGTCGGGGACCTTAACATGCCAACCAGCAGTTACTGGTAAACCAAGCAAGTGACTAAATTCACATGACATTGTTTCTGAAAAACACAATAAAGATTTCAACATGAGTATATAATGTTAAACAGTTACCTGAAATTGCTAAATAATGGCCTTTTTTAATCCATTCAGTTACTTGTTTTGCTGGTGGATTTTCATGACCAACAGTCAAACATGCTGTGACATTAGGATGTTTGGCAAGAATTTCTAACATCTCTTTTACACCATCAAGCGTTTTTACAAGAATTGGCTTATGGTACAAGTCAGCCAGCTCAACCTATAAAACAAAGATGTATTGTAAGGTTACATAAAATAATAAATTTTTAGTGAAAGGCCAGTAAAAAAATTCATTATCAGACTACTTCAACTGAGTTTATCCCACGAAAACAAAATGTCCTTATACAATGCAAAACTACAAGGATGACATTGCTGAAACAATATACAATCTTACAAACATTTTGGTTGTAAAGTAAATGTACTGCAAACAGAAAAAAAATCTTTTTTAAAAATAAAAGGAGCTTTGAATTACGGTTTTCACGAAGAAGAATTCATCAGAATATGGTAATCTTGTAGGAAACTATATTGCCTTACCATTTGGGTAAACAATTTAATTTGATTATCTATTCCCTGATCTTGGAGTACAGTAGATTTTTTTGTAATGCCACATTCACCAATGGCCACAATGTACTTTTTATTCCAAGGATGGTCCAGTTGTTCCTTTATAAGGGTATAAAATGCTTCAGGATTCTTGCTGTGAATGTTAGCATAATCGTTCCAAACACCTGTTAAATAGTTAAGTGTTAAGAGAAATTAAGGTATCTTAAAACAAAATTCAAGATGAACAAGATAAATTTTTAACAGTACATCACAGGTGTTTCCCCTAACTTAAGGCTTAGATCATATATATGTTGTTAAATTTAACAAGTAGCATTTACAACACATGTTCCATCCGCCCCTTTAAAAAGGCTGTTTATCTATAACTATGCTCTTGAATAATTATAATAAACTGTTGCATAGCAGATTCAGGATGGGTTGTTCTATTATGCATACCCATTTGCTATGAATATTTTGTTGTTTTTCGTTTCAAATACAGATTAAGTGATTGTATTTTGCATACCCATTTGCTATGAAAGTTTTGTTGGTTTTTGTGCCAATTTTCAGCATTAATAGACCTGGAGTCCTGGACCTCCTTTCAGGGCTGTCAAGTTTTTATGAGCTGCATGCGTGAGATTCAACAAAAAATTGAAAGATCAAAGGAAAAAATTAAAAGATCAAAGAAATTTGCCGCCAAATTGCCGACTGGATGCGTGAGTGTCACGCAAGTTGCGTGACACTTGACATGTCTGTCCTTTTCCTGTTGGAATTATGATGGACATTCCCTTACTGAAATTTCAAGATCCTCCCTTACTCCCCTACTACCCCATTAATTTTTATGCCTGTTGCTTTTATTAATGTATAACTTTGCTCTTGGATCAATTGTTTAAGGTTAACTGACTGAGTATCTTATGAACTTACCTGCAGCTAAATACAAGTATCCTGGATAAGTTTTGCACCAATTAATTTCTGCTGTGGCTATTGACGTGGGGTTTCTCATCTTCATAACCATTTTATAAATTCCTAGGACAAATATTAAAATCAAAGTACTGAAAGTACTGGTAGCCGGGATAATCTACAAATTTTAAATTGTGAAGGTGTTGCAAAAAATAAAAAGCTACTTTTTTGTGTACAAGGGATTTTCACAAGGATTCCAATGAAAAAAAGATTTTGAAAATCGAACCATAATAAAAAAAAAGTTTGATTTTATGGGCTTGGTCTGTCTTTGGTCACCTGTAGCAATGTAAAGGTTCAATATATATGAAAACCACTGACATATTAAGTTTACAGAATATATTGAGGAATTCAATAGAAAAAAATGTAAATTTAAAGAATAAAAAAAAATTCTACGGCCGTTTTGTCAATACACCCATTTTAGCCCCTTTTGGACACAAACCCCAAATACAACACCGTTCTTCCTTCAGTGGATATAATCATCATATTAAAGCTTCATAACAATTGGCTGGCCAACTTCAACTTAATTTCTTGTGTAAAACTATTTGCCTCAACAAACTCTAAAACATGGCGTTTTTTGTCCCTTCAATCCTTAATTTCTCAAAAACGTTTAAAATATTGCAAATCTGATTTTAAAAAGTAGGCAATGATTTTTCACAAGGATTCCAATAATAAAAAAAAAGTTTGCAAATCGGAACTGAAATAAAAAAGTCGATTTAAGGCGGAAGTACCCTTTTTGACCCTCTGTTGCAATGTAATTATCCCATTAGGACAAATAAAAAAAACACGCGTGTTTCTATTATTTTTTTTTGTGTTGACCCATCGACTTGAATTGATAAGTTCTGTACAGCATATTTGCTACAGCTTATCTATATATTTTGCAGGCGAACGGACAACTTCCTCTGTATAGTTTTTTTTTCAGATGAGCAAGCAACATTCAATTCAAACACCTTTTTTTAAATTAAACAAGTGTGGACTCTAATGCATATTGCCTAGCAAGCGGCTATGGACACAAAAAGCAAAGCTCTGCTTTAGTAACATAAAAAAGACTTTATTATTTCTAGGTCCTGCTAAAGTTTATTGTTGAATTCTATATGTAGCCTTTGCTGTACACATACTATAAAATCGATCTAAAATTAAGCCATGTCGATGAATCTAAGTCATGTAAGTGTTTATCCTAAACATTATTTGTTTTTAGATCCAGTATAAGCATTGTACTATCTCCTTTTTGGTCCAGGAGCGAAGCCGATAGAAGTGGTAGGGAGCAGCTTTGGTGGTATGCCCATTGGAGTGATTTACAAAGACTACTTGTTTATAAAAACGTTTAAGTTTACAGTAACGTCCTGAAATTTTCAATGTTCAATTTTACAGTAACGTCATAATCATAATCATGTGACTTGTAAAGAACCAACTTTAGTACTTCAGTAAGATTTATTTTGTATTTTTTGTCCTGATGACGCCCTTCTTTGGGCGAAACATGTCGACCACGGTATACAAATAAAATATAATGCAGACCAATGGAGTGTTGCTGTCATCCTTTGCTATTATTTAATTTTCTATGATGACGCCCTGCATACCATAAGGTATCCACTACACTGGCCTCTTCCGAAACGAGACATTCACGACGTTGGTTCACCTGTCTTTATTATTTATTTACTATAGTGAACCCCTGCATTCTTAGGAATCCGTCTCGCAAAACGCGCTGCCCTAATACAGCCACGGCATAAAGATGAAAAAGAGCGATATTCAAGAAGAGCACCAAGAGTAAGACACAAGATATATAACCGTAAAAAAATGGAAAATCGTTGCACCAACTAAAAGATGTTACCATGTTAGAACTTAATTTAACCAGCCGGATTTGATACAGAAATAATGATTTATAATGAATACCAACACGATACCAACGCGAACCAGCATTGCCGATTTACTTCCTGATTGCGGCAATCTACTGCTAAATCTATTGCCGACGCTGTCGGAAGTAGTAACTCTGTTGGTCCAGGAGCGAAGCCGATAGAAGTGGTAGGGAGCAGCTTTGGTGGTATGCCCATTGGAGTGATTTACAAAGACTACTTGTTTATAAAAACGTTTAAGTTTACAGTAACGTCCTGAAATTTTCAATGTTCAATTTTACAGTAACGTCATAATCATAATCATGTGACTTGTAAAGAACCAACTTTAGTACTTCAGTAAGATTTATTTTGTATTTTTTGTCCTGATGACGCCCTTCTTTGGGCGAAACATGTCGACCACGGTATACAAATAAAATATAATGCAGACCAATGGAGTGTTGCTGTCATCCTTTGCTATTATTTAATTTTCTATGATGACGCCCTGCATACCATAAGGTATCCACTACACTGGCCTCTTCCGAAACGAGACATTCACGACGTTGGTTCACCTGTCTTTATTATTTATTTACTATAGTGAACCCCTGCATTCTTAGGAATCCGTCTCGCAAAACGCGCTGCCCTAATACAGCCACGGCATAAAGATGAAAAAGAGCGATATTCAAGAAGAGCACCAAGAGTAAGACACAAGATATATAACCGTAAAAAAATGGAAAATCGTTGCACCAACTAAAAGATGTTACCATGTTAGAACTTAATTTAACCAGCCGGATTTGATACAGAAATAATGATTTATAATGAATACCAACACGATACCAACGCGAACCAGCATTGCCGATTTACTTCCTGATTGCGGCAATCTACTGCTAAATCTATTGCCGACGCTGTCGGAAGTAGTAACTCTGTTGGTCCAGGAGCGAAGCCGATAGAAGTGGTAGGGAGCAGCTTTGGTGGTATGCCCATTGGAGTGATTTACAAAGACTACTTGTTTATAAAAACGTTTAAGTTTACAGTAACGTCCTGAAATTTTCAATGTTCAATTTTACAGTAACGTCATAATCATAATCATGTGACTTGTAAAGAACCAACTTTAGTACTTCAGTAAGATTTATTTTGTATTTTTTGTCCTGATGACGCCCTTCTTTGGGCGAAACATGTCGACCACGGTATACAAATAAAATATAATGCAGACCAATGGAGTGTTGCTGTCATCCTTTGCTATTATCTCCTTTTTAGTTTAAAATAACTGCATCAAAGTTTGGTTATGTTAGTGGAGGAAATAGGAAACTATTGCAGATAGAGAAAAGCTGTTGCTTGCTTAAACCTTCAGCTCATCGAGCTGTACAAAAGTCTCCATTGGATCAAAGATGTCACAGTCTGTTGTTCATATATACTTTTAAATCAGCTTAATGTTAAAGTTTAAAAAGGTTTCAATCTTCAAATTATTCTGAGAACAAAAGCTACCAACGGGATTCTGGGAATACCGAAGAAGAAAATCAAACATATATTTTGCGCCTAGAAATTTTTATAATTTTCGTTTTATAATATTATTATTTTCAACATTTAGTTGCATTCCAAGCATGCGGAGATGTAAAAAACATTGTACATTGTTATTTTGACTTTTTTTCTAAGTGTGACCAAAAAGGAAACTGGACTCTTCCTCTTTTGTATTTTTAGTCTTGGGTCAATGCAAGACGGCAAGCAGCGACTTATGGATGGTCATGCTGAAGACTGTTGGCTGTTTTCCATTGTGATTTTTAAAATTCACGTTTCTTTATGTTGGTTGTGTGGCGTACAATTATTCCACATCTAATTATCGTCTACTTTAATGGTTATCATTTGTCAGATCAGCCTATGATTTTGAAGTATATAATATTATATGAAATAAGTTTAAACCCAATTGTAGATCTCCATATGAACATTTGCAATGTACATGTATGCCTTTAAATTTTTAACGTCTAATAGCAATAAATTATATTACAACTCAAACAGGGCCATATCCAGAAATTTTTGAAAGGGGTTGGTCCACATAAATTCCGCTGTGGACGAAGGACGAAAAGGGGGTGGTTCTAGATGTTACTTGCGAAATTTTTGTCGGAAAAATTAGAAAATTCTAATCTCGGAAACCCCCCCCCCCCCCCCCCCGGATCCGCCACTGCTCAAATATTTTTGATTGTCATCTATTCAAAGATTGTCCCTCCCTTTATGATATAGACTAAAGCAAACTTATACACGAACGTTGCAATCCATGTTCTGCACACAGGGGCTTGGATTCTGGTCATTTATATTGACTTTTAAGTCGCCCCCCCCCTCCCTACTCTATAATCCAAGCCCCTGTGGTTCTGCACAGTTAAAATTATTTTCTGACATGTTTGTAGTTGTGGCGACATTGGTCTTTGTGTGGTGAATCGACAAAATTATCAAGCATTGATAACATTTTCGAACAACCAATAACTTGTGACAAATAAGTTTATTTTTCCGGATCCCGCAATAGCTTTGTGAGAAATAGAAAAAAATTATTTATCCCTATTAAAATGACCTAGATCAAGACAGACGAATGACCCAATGTGGCTATTTTGTCATTTTCTAAAAATCAATAAAATGCTTGAATTGTGTGTGTCTGATTGACCTATTTTGCATAAGCATTATTTCTGTCTGTGATAATACACTTTATTCAATGAATTAACATTTTGCAGTCAAAAATTTATAAGAAAGTACGCTTAAACATGTGCACAACCTGATTAAGTGACTACGCCATGTACGCTACATGATCTAGTTGAATCGCATTGTTGCTTTAAAACACCGCCACATAAAAGCATGAAAAACGAAGATGCTGTGTACAACTTTTTTGAAAGATTTAACTTATTTTTGGTGTCCGAATAGTATTTTTGTCCTTTAAACTTTATTCAATTAAGTAAATTTTCGCAATCCAAAATCAAATATCCCTTACGCTAAAGCTACGCAAGATACGCTACACTGACTAAAATATAATCCGAAGCGGAACACATAATCTACTGGTCGCGGCCATATTGTCTTGATGGAAATCCGAAGATTGAGAATCCGAATATAGCCCACGAGTGAAAAGTGAAAGTGTACATTGCAAAGAGCTTTTGTAAATATAGAAACGACGGAAACAAACGACCTAATTGTAGTATCGCTGCCTTTTTCTTTATAATAGGTAGTAAAGAGGAATAACCCATGAGAAGAGGTTGTGGAAATTATATTGAATTGTAAACTTTTGTTGATGAATAAAGCTAAACACTTAAAAAAGCATAAGATTCCTCTCATTCTATATGAAAACCATACGAATTAATAAGATTGCTACATGTTACCAATGCCCCCCTCCTCCACATTACAACAGTTAAAATTTTACTTTGACAATAATCTCATTATTTATGTAAAAAATTTGTTCAACTCGAAACTCAAAATAGTATTATTATACATACATCTGAGATGAATACAACTTAAGCAAAATCTGTCCTGTAACTACTGTAGAATTTATCAATTTAAAATGACAAACAATCCAAAATTTCATCGAAATCGGTTAAACAGTACCAGAGAAGTCACACTTACATTTTTTTGTAAAATTGCTTTTGGTTCTACAATTTTCAGAAAAAGATCGTTTTTGAAGTGCATTTTGAAAATAAATATACTCATTGGTTCTAAAGATCGAAAATTTGGTTGATTAAAAATTTTCAATGAAAAAATACTTTGTCCAGAAACAATTTTATAGAAAATTTATTCTTAAGGCCTTATTTTCAAAATCAATTATCATAATGGTAAATATGAATAAATTCTTGATCAAAGGACCGTTTACAGAACCATTTTCTCTGATCAAATAAAAAAGTTATGAGGAATTGAACTTTGGGTAAATTATCTTGTTTATTGCACTGTCTATTGCCATAATGAGATGCAAATTAGTGAATATGACTACGCTAATGAGATCAGCGAACACTCCTATAAACAAAATATCAATCCGCATTTGTATTCTTTATAAATCATTTAATACTATCGCATCAGATACAAAATTTGAAAACTAAATAAATAAATTTTATAACATAATTGCAAGTTAAGCGACGAAAAACAGATCTGGAAAAGGATTATATTGCAAGCGTGTATTGATATTTCTATTAATAAGTTTTCAGTGAACCGCCGGAAAAACCATCTGCTAGCTTACCGAAAGGCTATCGTAGCTAAAGCCGTGGCTAATCGCTATAGCGATTACCCCGGCTAACAAATTGGTTGACATACAGGTTTTCCACAATACAAAGTTGTTTTGAAATTACAATACATGTATAATATATTCTACATGTGAAAATGTGTATACATATATATACAAGAGGCTCCCAGGAGCCTGAATCGCTCACCTGGTCTTGATGTTGACCCTATACTTTTGTAGAGCTAAATGAGCTGAACATTTAAGCAAGCAACAGCTGTTCTCTACCTGCAATAGTTTTCATTCTATAGGCCAAAAACACCATTTTTCACCTATAAGGGGCCATAACCCCTAAAAGGAGTCATCTGACAACTTCGACCCTATGGAGACTTTTATAGAGCTAAATGAGCTGAACATTTAAGCAAGCAACAGCTAATCTCTATCTGCAATAGTTTTTATTCTGTAGGTCAAAAACATGAAAAATCACTTTTTTCAGGGGCCGTAACCCCTATAAGGGGTCATCTGACAACTTCGACCCTATGGAGAATTTTGTAGAGCTAAATGAGCTGAACATTTAAGCAAGCAACAGCTAATCTCTATTTGCAATAGTTTTAATTCTGTAGGCCAAAAACATGAAAAATCGCTATTTTTCAGGGGCCGTAACCCCTATAATGGGTCATCTGACAACTTCGACCCTATGGAGACTTTTGTTGAGCTAAATGAGCTGAACATTTAAGCAAGCAACAGCTAATCTCTATCTGCAATAGTTTTCATTCTGTAGGCCAAAAACATGAAAAAATTTTATTTCAGAGGCCGTAACTCCTATAAGGGGTCATCTGACAACTTTGACCCTATGGAGAATTTTGTAAAGCTAAATGAGCTGAACATTTAAGCAAGCAACAGCTAATCTCTATCTGCAATAGTTTTCATTCTGTAGGCCAAAAACATGAAAAATCGCTATTTTTCAGAGGCCGTAACCCCTATAAGGGGTCATCTGACAACTTTGACCCTATGGAGAATTTTGTAGAGCTAAATGAGCTGAACATTTAAGCAAGCAACAGCTAATCTTTATCTGCAATAGTTTTCATTCTGTAGGACAAAAACATGAAAAAACACTATTTTTCATGGGCCATAACCCCTATAAGAGGTCATCTGACAACTTTGACCCTATGGAGACTTTTTTAGAGCTAAATGAGCTGAACATTTAAGCAAGCAACAGCTAATCTCTATCTGCAATAGTTTTCATTCTGTAGGCCAAAAATATAAAAAATGGCTATTTTTCACCTTTAAGGGGCCGTAACCCCTATAAGGGGTCATCTGACAACTTCGACCCTATGGAGACTTTTGTAGAGTTAAATGAGCTGAACATTTAAGCAAGCAACAGCTAATCTCTATCTGCAATAGTTTTCATTCTGTAGGCCAAAAACATGAAAAAATGCTATTTTTCACCTTTAAGGGGCCGTAACCCCTATAAGGAGTCATCTGACAACTTTGACCAAATGGAGACTTTTGTAGAGCTTTTGATGCTGATTCAGTAACGTGGCCTCAGATTTCCTCTATCTCTTATACTTTTTGATTTATAAGCCAAAAACAGTAGTCTGACCCCCTGGTCTATTTTTAGTAACGGTGGCCATCTTTTTTGACGGATCAAAAATTGAAACACAAGTTTGGTGCAGGACACCCTAAGGATCATTCACACCAAGTTTCATTAAATTCTGTTCAGTAGTTTCAGAGGAGAAGATTTTTGAAAAATTGTTAACAGACGACGACGACAGACGACGACGACGACAGACGACGACGACGACGGACGCCAAGTGATGGTAATAGCTCACATGGACCTTCGGTCCAGGTGAGCTAATAAAGAGATTATATACCCCTGCTTCGAAGAAGAGGGGGATATACTGTTTTACCCTTGTCCGTTTGTCCGTTCGTCCGTAACAAAACTTCCGTCGCAGTTTTCTAAGCAACTACATGAGATAGAATTTTGATATTTTGTATATAGCTTTATCCTATAGTACCATATGGTGTATACCGATTTTATGGTCGTAGGTAGACTACTTCCTGTTTACTGAAGACTTAGGTTTTTACACATAATGGACATAAATGCAAAATTTCCGTCACATTTTCCCAAGCAACTACATGAGATATACCGTAGGTCTGATATTTTGTATATAGCTTTATCCTATAGTTCCATATGGTGTATAGTGATTTTATGTTCCTAGGTCAACTACTTCCTGTCTGCAGAGTATTCAAGCTTGTATGCATTATGCTTATTTTGGGGAGCGGGGGTATCACTAGTGAGCATTAGCTCACAGATTTACTTGTTCTTTCTGTTGATTTATTACAGGATAAATAGGACTCTGGATTTTGTTCTGTGTTGATGCTGCAATTCTTGTTTATTTCAAAATATCTTTAAATTTTATAGCCAAAACAAGTAACAGTAACATTAATTTTTATTTTAACTACTAAAGCTGAACTGAGTGCTGCTTCATTAAAAGAGATTGTTTAATGTGCCTTTTTTCCCTTTATATAGCATAGAATTACAAGCACATTAATTCATTATTGTTATATGAAACAGAACCCTAGCTGGGTTTTCTTTTTCAAAACTTTGTGTGTCCTGTCTTATCATTTCAAAATTAGCCACATAATAGCCATCTCCCTATCACCAATAAAAGTTACATGGTTGCTTCCTTACCACATGTTGATGCCGAAGCTACAATGTCCGGTCCATGGTCAAAATACTGTAAGAATGACCCTCCATCAATAAGATAGTACCCATGTTGTGTGGTTATGTCTTGTAGAAGATTGTTGAACACTTGGAAACGCCCTCTAAGTCCAACCTGGCTCCAGTTCTCAGACGACAACCAATTAACATGTTTCCTAAAGTTCAGTTTTCTATTCTGGACCTCTTTGACCTTTATAACATTGCCATGATATACACTGAAATGAGTAAATAAAAAAAAGATATTTTTGGACTTAAAATATATATTTTTCTTTATTTGAAATAATTGCATTGTACATGAGATTACTTCTCATGTGTACACTTTGTTTTTAACCACTATATAAATTTATGTAAATTCTAAAACCTTAGGTTAAACTTCCTCCATCGTAGTTTTGCCCTTAGGTGTATATATTTTGATTTTGTTTGGCTTACTTCATTTTGAACATCTTTTGAATTGTGGATTTCCTTTGTTTGGATTCTAGTGCTGCTGATGAGGAATAATTTTCCAAAATGGCCATACAGCTCATAAAAATTATTTGCAGTTGGAGTTAACATATGTGTTGTGGTCTAATGTTCATTTACTCCATATCCTTTCTAAAATTAATTGTAAATCAAAGAATTTTTTTGGTAAACTGTAAAATCATTCAAACATTTTTCTGTGACTACATTTCAGCAAATCTAATTTAAGTGGTTTAAAACTTTTAAATTACAGACTTTGAGAATTTGGACAAATCATAATACTACATGTATGTGCACAATGACAAAACTGTGAATTCATTTATTTTCGATGGTACCAATTTTTCGTGGTTTGATGAAAAATGATCAGTTCATGGATTCTTAAATTCATGGATCTGTTGTCTGCAGCATATACAGATCAATGTTAAGTTTCCTTTGACGACTACAAGAGCTCATATGATGAATTATTATAAAGAGCAAAAGTACATTCACTGAAGATCAGAAGGATGCGTATGACAGCTATTGAATGTTTTAAGATTTTATACAAATTATCTCCACCTTGTTTACATGACCTTGTTGTTTTTAAAAATTCAAATTATACTTTTAGATATTCTAATATTGTAGATACCGTAAAACTGCTAATTTTTGCGGTAATTTGATTTTTGCGTTATTTCGTAGTTGATCATCGAGCGCAAAAATTAAAATCGCATAAAATTATGTATTTTATATGACATTTAAAGAATAATTTCACAGATTTGTGAAAATTGTTACTTATATTAAATGATTGGAAAAGCCATGTAGGTTTACATAACGGTCATGATGACACACGCGCACTACAAGTAAGTTCATTAATTAGTGCATTGTGTCATGATTGTTTTGGTAGTTTGACTTTATTACCCACCCTCATAAATTGATTTCTTTATGATAATTATAAAGATAACAATGAAGAATAAAGAAGTCCGCTCATCTTTTTTCTGTAAACAGATCATTCAATAAATAATAAACTTAAATCAGCTGGTAAGACCATAATATACAAGTAGAATCGTAGAACCATAGAGCTAAGGAGTCTACATTTAAAGTTATAAAAATAATTAAATTAAACTATCCAAAAACATACACAGTTTTATTGAAGATTTAAAACCGCAAAAATTAAATTCAACAAAAATAAAATTTCAGAATTTTCATCCCAATCCGCAAAAATTTCACACCGCAAAAATTACCGGTTATACGGTATACCTAGAGTACGAACAACTACATGTACCTATGGTAAGAAATCTTTTAGATTTGCTGCTGTTGTTTTATGGAATGACCTACTGGTACCTGATGATTTTAGGAAAACCTCAAATTTTAATCAGTTTAAGTACATTATGAAATCTTGGAATGTGAACAATTGTAAATGTGCTATGTGTGCTGATACCATCTAGGTTATTACCAATTTGTTCTAGCTTGCATGCATACTTTTATGTTGCTACTGCTTAGCTAGCTTGGCTTGCTTGTATAATTGTTATTTTTGCTGCTTGTTTTATTTTCAACACATTTCATTATGTTGCTCTAGCAAGCTCTTCACAATTATGTCTCTTGTATGTTTCTTATCTTGTTTATTTAGTTATTGTGCATGCTCTGTTATGTATTTGTCTGATTTTGTTATGTAATATCGGTTTCTCATTATGTATGTATATATATATATATATGCTGACTCTAAATAAAAGTTATTTTATATTTATATTTATATACAGTATATTACATGATGGTGTTAAATTCCTGTTTTAATTAATTTTTAAGCAACAGACAATTTGGGATTGTACAATCTAGGGTCAACTAGCCACTCCTAAGAAAATTTATGGCCATTATGGGCCCTTCTTTTAAAAAACTTTTCAAATGTGTCAAATGACCCTTAAGTATAATTTTAATATGTCATTTTTAAAAAGTGAGGTGCTAAATCATGTAAATGGCTAATGGGATTATCCCAAAATGGGTTGTCATCATCTATAATACCTATTATTCTTTTTCAGTATATTGCTATGTTGGAGGCAAAATCTAGGACAAACAGCTACAGCTAGTCCAGCACAATGTCCTTGTTTATCAGCCGCCACAGAAACTTTCATCAACTTCTTTCCTGTTACAAATTCCTTCAGGTTCAGAAATTTCACAAGGTCTTTGGGTGTTGTACATTTTGGTAAGTTTTCTGAAATGGTTAAAAAGGTAAATTTTAGTACATCCTGTACATGTTTTAGTTCTATAATACTTATGCTGACAAAATCTGATTGATTGTTGTTTGCTAAATGTCCTGTCAGCAATATTTCAGCCAAGTTGTAATTTATAAATATGAATGGAAATATATTTTGAATTTAGACAAAAAACTCACTTCCGACAAAAATAATGCCTTAGGAGATTCCTTCCTCAGTTTTATTCCGGAAAAATGCATATCGGGTTTTGTAAATTCTTATTTAGGGGTAAACAAGTATGCTTTTAATATAGCCTCATTGGCCGTATTAGGTCATTAGCCAATATCCATCTCTGTTATATTTTACAGTCTATAAAATACTGGTTATATTAATACAAAAATTGTGATAATACTGATAGATTAGCACCTAAAACAGTGGAATGCATTGACTAAACTTGCCAGAGTTCACTATTGGGATTCAAACATGAAGCTAAAATTGATTTTCTTTTGATCAAAGAAAGATAACTAAAATGTTAATTTATGATTCCAGAATGTTACAATTTATTTTCAACTTCTCAAATTCTAATAAAATAGTTCTTGATATCAAAGATACCCAATTTCCTAAAGTAGAAAGTGAAAACACTTTTCTTTTAAATCTAGAACTCAAAATGAACTTAAACTTTGCCTAAAATATAATTTGACTTTAAAAACATGTGAAAAACAGTATAAGTTTTCAATGTAAAACTGGGTCTGCACAGAAAATGCAGCATCCCACAAATAGCCAACAAATACTAAACAAGACCCTGAATATCATAGAATCATAATGTTGATGCATAATTATGCTCCATTTTGTCATACAAATACAAACTGCAACTACAAATGTAGCATTGGTTATATGCAAATATCCCAATTGGGGTTTCTCTCAACCTGTTTATTCATGTGTAGAATAATAAGGGTACTATGTCTGAAAGCAAGCTTGTATATATGCGTTAAGAAATATACACTAATAATTCTTTTCCATCCTCTCTTCTGACGATTTTAGCTCTGGTGATTTTTTTTTATTGACCTCCCAAGAATTTAATCATGTTCCTCGCCTCCTCTAAAAGATTTGAGATTTTATAACTTACCCAATAATACAACAGCTTGACAGTTAACTCGTGGTTTAATCAAAACTGTCTCCGTTATCACAGGCTTTAAAAAGCCTGGAAAGAATTTAATCAAAATCTTATCAATCAAATTCTTCACAGTTTTAAACGGTTTCAGAATGGACAAGCCTATCATTGCCACCGTCCCTGCAAGTATGCAGGTGATGACAACCCCAACCCAGTTGTTTTCTACATCCATTATCTAATGAAGGTATACAATAAAATGCCTTTCCACCAAGAAAATTATTCTATTTTTAATAAATTGATCTGTTTAAACATGATTTTTTCAACTTACCATCGATTGTGAAAGAGGAAGTAAACAAAAGAAATTAAACTAGAAGTCAAGTACGGAAACGGTTAAGTCAAAGTACCGTTGGTACTGATAACTCTGAAGTCAGAATGTTTCCTTTGTCAGCGTATGCTGATCTGTAATAATATAAAGTACATCACGGTTTTCTAACTTACAACTTCATCAGATAATGGTCTTATATTTTGTATGATTAGCTTTATCCTATAGTATACTGGTTTAATACGTATTTTTTCATATTCATTCCATTTACAGAGAGCATATGTGTTGTGGTTGTTGCAACGAAAGTCGCAAAAGACGAGGCATAAAGGTATTACTTTCCGGTGACGGCAACGGCGACGGCGTAAACTTTCTGTAAGAATTTTGTGGAAAATGAATAGCATAAAACGTTTTTTACATGTACATATCTAGACATCTGATATTTGGTATACAGACAGTTGGGGATGTGGTCTACGCAACTGTCTGGCACTATGCCATGTGACCATTATAAATTTTAACGCTTCAACTGGACTCTTATACGAAATTAGGTCTTTTTTAGACGTATTAAAACTTTGTTGAAAATGAATTACATGAAAAGTATAATACCTAGGCATCTGATAAGAATCCTAGTCACTTCGGTACCTGGTCACCTCGGTACCAATTAAATAAGACACTTCGGTAGAAGTAGAAGTGGAAGTTGGTTGTCGGCTTTATCACTTTGTAATTATTTTTGATGATTTTTAATTAGAACCAATACTGTTTTTATGGTATAACAATTAGTTTAATTATGAGTTTTAACTATATCTAACGAGTGTTTTGATTATCTGTTATTAATTAAATAATCATATATTTTTCTTTTGATCATCAATCTTTTGTTGAGAGTTCAAAGTACAGATCCCTGGCTTGCAAGCCTTCAATTTAGTTGAGAAATTGTTCCCAAGCTAGAAAGAGTATAAAGATGGGGGGCTCCAAATCAAGATTCATTCTTCACAATGAACGTCCACCCGTGTATTCAGTGTGCCATCCACGTACGACCTTGACAGGAGGCTTTATCTAAAATTTTGATCTATATTTTATGATTCATTACAAATTAAAATATAAGGTATTAAGTTTATAATTCTTTCATATACGGTGGCATTGTTTTGTTATTGTTTCTTTGTATATTGTTTGTTGACATAGATGTACAATAAATATGTATCAAATATCATTAATTTGATTGTAATGAGTGAGGCCATCGCTTTTTCTAATCTGGTCCTATTTTGACCTATATTCCATTTCTACGAGAGTTGGCGACGTGACAACGAGTTGTAACAGTTTTCTTCCATTCATCTTTTCTCCGACAAGACTCAGAAGCCGAAGACGTCCGAGTAAAAAGTCGATACAATCATAGACCTGTAAATTAAATACAGGTCTATGATACGATTTACAAACAAATAACAAAAGCCCTAATGAGCTTTTAAACCGACATTACATTAAAATGTTGTAATCGTATCGAATTCCTTAATTGTTGCAATCCGTTGAATTTTGTTATAAGGCTGTAATGCAAATAACTAATTCGAAATCAAATATAGAAGATTTATACAGAGACCGGAGAATAACAAAACAGTCGGGCGATAAGGTGTTAATACTGGGAGAATCTTTCCATAAAGGAATTTTCAAGCACTTAAGGTGGCTGGAAAAATCAAAACTCGCACGAGCGAGATACACTTTGGCATCAAAGGAGGGAGAACGTCATTGATTTGTTATTCAAAATTCAATTTGGATTTTCAGCACTTTAGATCTTAGCTTCACTGAAGATGAGATGAATTATCGAAATGGCCATATGGAGCATCTGAATTGCCGTAGCTCCTCATTTTTACTTTGCTTTGCTTTCGCTTTCGACTTTTGACTTCTATATTTGATAATATTTAATAAGTAAATTGAATGATTTATAAAGTAAAAACCTGTATGTAATTTTTTTTCACGTCATTTCATGTTCATTTCATCAGGCCCGTCGTGTTCATCTCCGGCCTTGTTTAACTTTATATATTTCAATGATGTACGCCCTCCTAAAGTGCTTGAAAATTCCTTTGTGGAAAGATTTCCCCATTATTGACACCTTATCGCCCGACTGTTTTGTTATTCTCCGATTTTATTGTACCAGTTTTTAATAACTTTGCATCGTTTTCGATCCAGTCTGCTTCTCGACGGTTTAGTAAGAGTTTTCTGGTTTTCTTTAGACCCCATTTTATTGATTTTTATTCCAGTCGCTTCTGTGGGCTTCCACACGATCACTTGAGCTATTCATGCGGAAGCCAGATCACAAACAATGAAATCAAAGCGCTAAAGCGTTAAAAGGCAGAGCTAAATCAAAGCACTAAAATAAAGAATGATCTGTGTTTCATAAACTTGAAACATAGCACATCAATTTTCTTTGTTTGCTCCGCACTCTTGTAGTTATTTGGCTCCGCCCACTTGATCAAAGGTCAAAGTTAAACAATGCTTAAGAAAACATTAACGTGTATTGATATACGATATGTAGTGCACATTTATAATGCATTTATGTTGGGGTATAAAGATGTGCCTCTTATTTTAGACAATCTGCATAAAATTCAAAATACATTGAAACAATGAAAATACACGATTAATGTTGAATAGATCCTGTGGTAGGAATATTGGCTGACCGATTTACCCTGTCTAGACGGAAAAAAACGCGAAAATCAGATAGCTATATGACTTCATAAGCCTCTGCCTAAAAAGTCCATATCTATTTTGTGAAGTCGGTGACATATGATTTTTATTACAGCAAAATAAAGAGGACATCAAAATGCATAACATATATACTTTATTAGGAAAAATCACCGGTAGATATTTTTAATAGAAGAAAATGAGATGTGGAATAAGTGTACGCGACACAACCTACATTATAAACGTATATTTTAAATATCCACAATGGAAAACAGCCAGCAGCCTTCAATGTGTCCAGCGGTCGCTGCTCGCTGTTTTTCAATTGGCCCCTGGATTGAAAATAAAATACATATGATTCAAGGATTTCAAGCCCAATCCCAAAGTGCATTGAAAGACCCTCTTCTTGACAAAAAAACAATTAACATAAATTCGACTAAATACAAACATAAGCTTTGATAAAGATTCCTGGCTTAGGACAGGCACATTAAAATGTGGCAGGGTTAAACTAGTTTTTTGGCGCCAACCTTCCCCCTAATGATAATCAATAACAAAGCACAAACTAACACACAGTAAAAATCAAATCGATAGAAGTTCAATTCAACAAGAGAGTATCTGAGACAAAAGGACAACAAGTAATTAACGGGACGTAAAGATACTCTCTTGAGAACACTCGAAGTTACTGACAGCTAGCTAAGAAGCATCCATCGACTGATGTAAAACAATCAAAGTATGTCGATTTTAAATCCGACACAACACGTCAAACACTTAATCTTTGATCTTCACACAAAAACGACACAATTGACCGCTGTAATGCTCAAAAATGACATAAGTATAAAAAGGCAATTAACATTTTAAAGTAAGTATCAAATTATCAATATTTTTACCAAAGAAGACTAAATTCAAAGATTGTTGGTTTTTATTTGCTTAGGCACGAACCATTTTCTTTTGGTGGGGGGGCCTGGGATTTTTAAAAAAAAAAATATTAATTCCAATTTTTACAGAAAAAAATAAAAATGCTCCTAATGGAGTTGAAAAAAAAAATATTCATGAACTTCCCACAAAACAATTTACACATCCTTTGAACTCAAATGATAAAACCATGATTTTTTTCTGCCTCGCTTCGCTCGGCATTCATCGCTTTATTCATCATTGCTTTTTGCAGAAGTTTCAAAGTTTTAAATTATAATTTGCTACGAAATAGTATATCACTTTTGGTATGTTTAGTATATGCATACATCGATAGTTTTGTTCTGTTATGGTATGAACCTCTGCTTTATGAGCACTCCCAATCAGACTAATTACAAGTTACATTGCATTTCTTAGACCTTGCAATGTAATTATTATGATAAGCTATTATACATAGGTGGTTGTAGTTTCTACACTATTGTGACATTATACCCATACAAGAAGTTAAGAAGGGTGTAATGTTTTAGACTGGTCCGTCAGTTTGTTTACCTGAGGAATCAATATGTCCATACCTGATTATTCAGAAACTATTGACCTTAGGCTTTCAAAATTTGGAATTTAGCATAAAATTATGGTGGGATACGTTTTCTGGTCTATATATCAGGTTTAAGGGTTTTTTCCATTGCTTTCAGAATAATTAGGTTCTGTGTCATTTTGTGATGTCTGTCAGTTTTCATTACCTTCAGCAGCTCTCGGACTCCCCGGTATGAAGAACAAACATTTGAAGTGTGTACGTCTTAGACACTGATGTTCCGCTTGGCAAATAAAATTATTTATATTTTTTTAAACCTCCCCATCCCACGTACTGGTAGATCTAGAAATGTCTATAAGACGAGGCGCAGTGACTAGCATTAGTCATTCTTCACAGATTTCTTATACTTGTGTTGTTTTGTAGTTCATATGATGATTTTTTTAAAAATAAATTATGAAATCTAAATGTCATGATTAGCTTTCAGGAAATCACAAGAATGAATGATTTTGCATCGTTTACTAAAGAGCTTCTGAGGCCTTCAGCGATCTCCTAGCTGCTGTAAAATGCCATGCATGTTTAGTATGCTAGTCAATTCGCAGGATCCCTAATTATAACCGAATCAAAAGGCTTGTTGATGAACATTTCTATGATCCCTTTATATTGGTTTCAACTGGTACTTTTCTTTGTCTTATTGCTACCCCTGACTGGCTGTTTCAGAGATATCAACTTTTAAAAACTTTTAAGCCAAAAGGTGAACCTAAAAGATAACCGTGAGATATGTCCCCAACGTGACAAGGTTACCAGGGCAAGTACAAATGAAATATTGCTTCCACTAGAAGTTTTAGAATAAGATTTCATACATTGAAAATAGTATATTTATAAAAGAAACACATTTTGGATTCTGGATATCCAGCTATTTGTCTTTGTCTATTGTCCATTTAAATAAATATTGCTATATATACTGAATGTTTATTTTGAGGGGGTCCTGGTTTTTAATTATTTTCATTATTGTACTTAGTGCTTTCAATAGAGGTTGGCTGACATATTCGCCATATCTCCCCATATCCCACTTTTCCTATAAATAATATGTATGTTTTGAATATGCATGTATTCACAATCAAAATACAATAGTCCAATGTACATTCAGTCATCGCCTACTGAGAGGATGTCTTGTTTGACATATTCCCCATATCCCATTTTTCTTAAAAATATATGAATGTTGTGAATATAAATGTATTCACAATGAGAATAAATTAGTCCAAGAACTGGCGTAATTCACACAATTGATAAAAGACCTGATTACGAATAGAAAAACAAATGCAAAAAAAATTCTGAATTTGTATGAAAAAAATATGATTTTGCTTTGGGTAGAAACAAAAATGTAATTTTGATTTGGACAGAAAAAAATATAATACCAGGTTACAAAATCCCAGGCCCCCCCACCGTATTAAAATGGTTCGTGCCTTACTAAATGTTAATTTTTTTTGGCGGGAAAGAACTAATTGACAGTTTTTCTATGTGACACTATGTGGTTTTAATGATGTTATGTTTTCTAATAAATCCCACGCCTTTTAGGTATGATGTAAAGTTTTGTTTATTGTTTTCCACTGGATACCTATTAAATCATTTAAGATATATTGATGTGATTAATAAATGAATATTTCTTACAAATGTCACAATTTGAGATTGCCATAGCAACGAAAAAAGGTCGGTGACCCTATAGTTTTTTCTTGTTATTGTTTGTAGAATATGTCCATCTTTTTACTGGCAAAATTTAAAGAAAATATCACCGATAGAAATGAATATATAGCTTCTTCAACGCGATCGAGTTGATTATGGAATTTCTTACATCGAGAGAAATAAATTTGATTATTTTAATGGCGAGGCTTGTCGAGCGATTAAACTATCAAATTTATTTCTCGAGATGTTAGAAATTCCATGATCATCGAGAATTAAGTTGTAGAAGGTTTTTCTCTAATGTTTACAGGTAAGAAATTGCAAAAGGTCGCTCACCAATTGCACGTGCAATTACGCTGAGAACAAATTTCTCTCTAGAGGTGAGAAATATTTTTTCACAACTGGTTGAGAGGTTGATAAATCGGATGAAAATTAGAGAAATTTAGGGTTAAGTTTGGGTTGAAACTTGAGGATGAAATATTTTTTCTTTAGTTCCCGTTTAATTTCGCAGTCAATATTGAGTTTATAAAACGGGAAAATTTTAAAAAGGCCCCAACACATTCATCTAAATGTTTGCTGAGGGGGATTTTCCTGAACTGTGGCTGCCTTATATGCTGTCGATTGATCCTTACTCGTTCTGTTAGGTTCCCCGTTTGTCCAATAAAGACTTCTTGACAACCGCTGCATTTGATACAGATTTATCAGTAAATTAAATTTCCGGTTTTGCACGTCATATTGGAGTTAGCGAAAAGACGTTTTCCATTGGGAATCTTTATATCTTCTCCTTCGCGTAGGTATGGACATGTTCCACATCGACTGTCCAGGCATCTTTGCACTTTTTGCAGCCTTATTGTTGTTTTCATTTTCCTCAAAGCGAGCCCTTCTTAATAAACGCTTGAGGTTTTGCGGTTGGCGTTAACTGGGTATAATTGTTCCCGTGTTGACCAGGTTTCGTATTTTAGCGTCCTGTCTAAGAATTGGCATGTTAGCTTTGGCTAATTGCATTATACTTTGGTTTCGCGGATTATGCGTAAACACAAATGGGACTCTGTCGTTATTTTCCTCTGGTTGTTCACGGGTTGATCGAAACTGATCTATCGGTATTTGTTAAGCCATATCAATTCCTCTATCTATTAACTGCACAGGATAGTTTTGGTTAAGAAAGAACGATTTAAGCTCATCCAAACGTTCTATTCTCGTTTGTTCATCCTCAATTACAGTACAGATTTTATATATTATATATATAGTCTCTGATTTATATAAAACAATGATTTAACAATAATCTGTTGTGGAATAAATTACGTTATCCACTTTCAATTACTGAACCATTCAGTTCAAACATTTATTTCTTAAATCTACAAAATTCTGCTATGGACTTTTCTACTCGATTTCAGAATAGTAGTACCTTGTTCAATTGAATTTAAATTGAACCAACAGGTTTTCCATTTAGGCGTCTTAAGAGATTACATCCCAACTCTTTTGTTCTAATGGGGGTGATCGGAGCCGGATCATCCCTCGAAAACCCTGTCAGTTTAAATTTTCAACCCTATTGCTCCTTTTCTTTTGTTTTTAAACGCACGTTTTTGAGAAATGTTCCGACTAATTTGGACATGGGACATTTTGTGGGAAAATCATAAAATCGACAACAAAGTTTTTTTTTTAAGATTGATAATACATACTTCCCACTGGGATTTTAACGAGAGTCCTGGGCATTGATTAACGTAATCAGCCAAGCTCTATGTACAGCATTGATCAACAAAATCAGCCAAACTCTAAATACAACATTGACCAACGTAATCAGCCAAGCTTTATGTACAGCATTGATCAACAAAATCAGCCAAGCTCTATGTACAGCATTAATCAACGTAATCAGCCAAGCTCTATGTATAGCATTGATCAACGTAATCAGCCAAGCTCTATGTACATCATTGATCAACGTAATCAGCCAAGCAGCCAACCAAGCTTTATGTTAAGCATTGATTAATGTAATCAAACATGATCTACATGATTGATAAATGTATATATACCTAATGTATATCTATAGTACTGAAAAATGTTTTTATAGGGCAAAGTAAGTTTGAACATATTTGTTCAGTTTGGTGGACGTGTTTTTCAGCAAACAATAGGGATTCCAATGGGCACTAATTGTGTACCTTTGCTTGCTGATTTGTTTCTTCACTCATATGAAGCAGACTTCTTGCAATCCGTAGACTGGCTCTCTCTTTCAACCTCACGTTTCGTTATATTGATGATGTCCTTTCACTATTTTCTCGATTTGGTGACTTTCTTCATCTCATATATCCCCAGGAGCTCGAGATAAAGGACACAACGGATTCTAGGAAGTCTGCTTCATATTTAGATCTACATCTCGAAATTGACTCTCAAGGAAGACTTTCAACAAGGCTCTATGACAAACGTGATGACTTCAACTTTCCAATCGTCAACTTTCCCTTCTTGTGTAGCAACATTCCGTCCGCTCCAGCTTATGGAGTTTACGTATCTCAATTGATTCGTTACTCCAGAGCGTGCGGGACTTACATCGATTTCCTTAGCAGAGCGACACGTCTGACGCAAAAATTGCTTTTCTCCTCGGTTGCTGTCTTCACTCAAGAAATTTTACGGAAGACATCATGCACTTATAGACAAATATGGGATTTCGATCTCTCAGATGAGTGCAGATGTTGGTTTGTCATAGGGTGCTGTTTTGTCTTCCTTTACCGGATTTGACACGCTGAATGGACTATTGGCAACTCGACGGGTGTGCTATAGCAAGCAGGAACTGCTTACTCTTCCGGAGCACCTTTCACTCTTGTTTCGACTGGAGTTCGCGTTGTTGATTGATATTCAGTTATTTTGTGTTTCCATGTTTTACATGTTGTTTGTTTCTGTCACGTTCTTGTTCGTGTTTACTGGTTTTGTCTCTGCCCTCTCGGACCTTTGACATTCGGATACCCCATTGGTACCTCTGCTTCTTTTACAACATTAATCATTGTAATTAGCCAATCTCTATATACTTGAGAATTGAAACGAGTCAATCTTTAACAGGAGAATCTTGTGAATACCATCAATTATCAAGATGTAGAAACATCATATAAAAACTTTGAGCAAACAATAATAAATGTGGTAAACAAACATGCTCCACTTAAAGAAAGACGAAACATCGCAAACCCAGCGCCATACATGAATAAAGCTTTAAGAAAAGAAATTTATAAAAAAAGAATGCTACACAACAAAATTCCAAACGAAAGAACAGATAAAAACTGGGAAGCATACAGGAAGCAGCGGAACTTAGTCACAAAAACCAAGAAAAAGTCAGCACAGACATATTTTTTAGAAAGGTGCACTAGGGGGACAAAATCTACTGATTTTTGGCCAACAATAAAACCATTTTTATCTAATAAAGGTAGTAAGAATGACAACCAAATTACTTTGTATGAAGATAATGAAATTGTAAACGACACTGAAAAAGTGTCTAATATTTTTAATGATTTTTTTATAAACGTTGCTAAAGATATTGGAAATCCAAATACTGTAGTTGATAGTTCGCATCCTAGTGTAGATCTCATTGAGACTAACTTAAAAGAAGGTGATGAATTGGAAATAAAACCTGTTGATATTGAATAGTGATAGCTTAAAGATTGCTCAGGTCAAACCACTGTTTAAAAAGAACAACATATTAGATAAAAGCAATTATCGTCCAGTAAGCGTTCTTCCAACATTATCGAAGCTCTATGAAAGAGCCATTTTTGACCAGTTAACAAAATTTTTTGATCAACATTTTAATCCTTTATTATCAGCTTTTAGATCAGGCTATGGCTGTCAAACAGCACTGTTAAAAATTATTGAGGATTGGAAGAAGGCTCTAGATGATAATAAATATGTGGCTGCCATTTTAATGGATTTGTCTAAGGCTTTCTGTTGTTTGCCTCATGATTTGTTGTTATTGAAATTAAAAATGTATGGAGTAACTGAAAAATCTCTTAACCTGGTATGTAGCTATTTAAGTAATAGAAAGCAGTGTATAAAAATTGGGAATACTTGTAGTGATTTTAAAACTTTGTATAAAGGAGTCACCCAGGGATCAATATTAGGTCCAATTCTTTTTAATATTTTTGTAAACGATATTTTTAACGTGATAACAAACAGTACTATTTATAACTATGCTGATGACAACACCTTATCTTATTCAGATTTTGATATTAAAACTGTTATTCAAAATTTAGAGGAAGACAGTCTAAAGATACTGGATTGGTTTGACTATAATTTTATGAAAGCCTGAGCCAATCCAGATAAATTTCAAGCTTTGGCTATTGGTAAAAAGACATTTAATGAAAACATCAAATTTGATTTAAAAGGGAATAAGATTCAGTGTGAAGAAAATGTAAAACTTCTCGGTGTAACTATTGATTATGAAATGAATTTTGATAAGCATATATCTGAACTATGTAAAAAAGCTGGTAGACAATTAAATGTTTTGAAGAGATTAGGAAAGTTTTTTAACAAGCTTGCATGGTCGCATTACAGTTTATTATTCTTATATTCTTTCCAATTTTGATTACTGTCCGGTAACATGGCATTTTTGTAGCGAAAAAAAAACACCCCAAAAAATGGAGAAATTACAAGAAAGAGCACTTAGATTTGTATACAGTGATTATAGTTTAAGCTACGAACAATTGCTTGAAAAATCAAAGCTTCCATCATTAAAAATGAGAAGATTAAGATCCATATATAGCTATAGAAACATTCAAAATTATTAACAAGAAAAGTCCAGTATATCTACATGACCTTGTAAATTTAAAGAAACATAATTATTATTTTGGATATCAGCATAAGGCAGAAATACCAAATGTAAGAACTACAAGGTATGGACTAAAATCTTTCCGCTGTTTTTCAGCTTAACTCTGGATCTTAGGTTAGAAAGTAACTTTAATCATTTTTTCCAAATTAATATCTTCATGGAATGGTAATTCATATGGCACGCCATATTTATATTTATTCCTCTTTAAAGATATCTCATAAAATTTATAAGATATCTCATATACTTTATAAGATATCTTATTAAATATATAAGATATCTCATATAAATGGTAGTTTATAAGATATCTTATAAAACATATGAGATATCTTATAAAACATATAAGATATCTTATAAAACAAATAAGATATCTTATAAAACATATAAGATATCTCATAAAGTTTATAAGATATCTTATAAAGATTATTAGATATCTCATATAAAATAATTTATAAGATATCTTATAAAACTTATAAGATATCTTATAAAACTAATAAGATATCTTATAAAGTTTATAAGATATCTCATAAAGTTTATTAGATATCTTATATATTTTATGAGATATCTTATAAGTTATTTTTTATAAGATATCTCATAAAGTTTACGAGATATCTTATAAACTTTATAAGATATCTTATAACTTTTATTAGATATCTTATAAATTATTTTATATAAGATATCTCATAATCTTTATAAGATATCTAATAAACTTTATGAGATATCTTATATGTTTTATAAGATATCTTATATGTTTTATGAGATATCTTATATGTTTTATAAGATATCTCATATGTTTTATAAGATATCTTATAAACTCCCATTTATATGAGATATCTTATATATTTAATAAGATATCTTATAAAGTATATGAGATATCTTATAAACTTTATAAGATATCTTATATTTTTATAAGGCCTCTTTAAAGATATCTCATAAAATTTATAAGATATCTCATATACTTTATCAGATATCTCATAAAGTTTATAAGATATCTGATAAACTTTATAAGATATCTTATAAACTTTATAAGATATCTTATAAAAAATAATTTATAAGATATCTCATAAACTTTATAAGATATCTTATAAACATTATGAGATATCTTATAAACTTTATCAGATATCTTATAAACATTGTGTTTAGTAGATATCTCATGTTCTTTTAAAGATATCTTATATAGAAAATAAGATATCTTATAAAATTTATAAGATATCTCATAAAGTTTATAAGATATCTTATAAAGTATATGAGATATCTTATAAATTATTTTTTATAAGATATCTCATAAAGTTTATAAGATATCTTATAAAGTTTATAAGATATCTTATAAACTTTATTAGATATCTTATAAAGTATATGAGATATCTTATAAAGTTTATGAGATATCTATAAAGAGGAATAAATGTAAAAACGGCTTGCCATAAATTCATGCCAATGTAATGGCTGCATGTAGTTTGCTAGTTTTTTGCTGCTAACATGCTTTAAGCTATGCTTTTTATGTTGTGTCTGTCTTTTATATGTGCGTGTTTGCTTACTAAATATATGTTATTTTTATGTATGTATGTGTCTGATATATATAGTCTTTATAATGACTTGTGTACTGTCTAGCATGTTATTTGTATGTTATTATGTATTTGATATGTATACTTGTGCTATGTTATAAGTCGATTCAAAAGCTCCACAGAGCTTGTGTTTTATATGTATTTGTTTTATGCTTCGACTCTAAATAAAAATTTTATTGATTGATTGATTGAGGAGCATTAAATCTCTTTGTACAGCATTGATCAACATAATCAACCAAGCTCTATGTACAGCATTGATCAACGTAATCAGCCAAGCTCTAAATACAACATTGATCAACGTAATCAGCCAAGCTCCTATGTACAGCATTGATCAACGTAATCAACCAAGCTCTGTAAAGCATTCATCAACGTAATCAGCCAAGCTCTAAATACAACATTGATCAACGTAATCAGCCAAGCTCTATGTACAGCATTGATCAACGTAATCAACCAAGCTCTGTAAAGCATTGATCAACAAAATCAGCCAAGCTCTAAATACAACATTGATCAACGTAATACGAGCCAAGCTCTATATACAGCATTGATCAACGTAATCAATCAAGCTCTATGTACAGCATTGATCAACGTAATCAGCCAAGCTCTATGTACAGCATTGATCAACAAAATCAGCCAAGCTCTATGTACAGCATTGATCAACGTAATTAACCAAGCTCTAAATACAACATTGATCAATGTAATCAACCAAGCTCTGTAAAGCATTGATCAACGTTATCAGCCAAGCTCTAAATACAACATTGATCAACGTAATCAGCCAAGCTCTATGTACAGCATTGATCAACGTAATCAACCAAGCTCTATGTACATCATTGATCAACGTAATCAGCCAAGCTCTAAATACAACATTGATCAACGTAATCAACCAAGCTCTGTAAAGCATTGATCAATCTAATCAATGAAGCTCTATGTAAAGCATTGATCAATACATTCATTCAAGCACTGGGTTCTCTATGGCATTGATTATGATAGGTATTTATAGTCGTGACTATATATAGGTGAATGCCATTCTAAAAAAAAAAAAAAAAAAAACAGTTGAAATAAAACTGTTTTAGACTCGCAATATGTGCCATGGGTCGCCCAGTCCATGACAATTGCAAACCACCGCCAGTGTAAGCTGCTCCATAGCATCCTTTGTTGTCGATGGATGCAGGGCTCGTCTTCCGCCACGAGGAAGTACTGGTCGGAAATATGACAGACTCTATGACATTGATTTAAAAAAAGTGTTTGCCAGTATCCCATATCCCGGAAAATAAAATGGACTGAAATATCCCATATCCCAGTAAGTTTTGCCTCAAATATCCCGTATCCCATGAAGAATATGTGTGAATATCGCGGATCCTTAGGCTAATGATACCCTAAAACAAGCCTCATTTATTAGCTATTTTCTACAGCTTTGATATCTCAAATTAAACTATCTCTACAGCATTGGTAACTGATGTTACCTGTTCCTCGGATTCGCAATCTTTTTTTAGAAAAAAAATGATCATAATTTCAATTAATTTAGAATTTTCTCTTCAAAAAGCAGGGTCTCAGTATTACCACTGATATTTTGATATTTTATGCTAAAATTTATATCTTTTTTATGTTCGATTTATACGCTCCCGGAAGGGAGCGATAATGGTAGAAATGTCAATATTTTAGTTGTACTATGAGCTGAATTTTCCTTCAACGTCCGGTTTAGCACGCGCTTGTTTTCCCGAACTTTCGGCGTCTTTTTAACGTTTTTATCTTTCAAAATTTTAGACGTCATTAAACGTTCACGTAACCCATAAGAAAAGCTAGTTTGTTTTTATTTTCGAACCAAAAAATAATTAATTAATTGAAACTTCGGGAGCGTAACAGGTTTTACCTGCCTCATATTAAACCAATGTTTAACTCATACAATGTGTATACTTACAACCTGAACATATTTTTTTTCTAAACGTTGAGCAGAGACTTAAAAGGGTGTTATTCGACAAAGGAGGAATATACCACAACAGGTGTTTGATTATAGAGCGCATGCGGAAAATTTTAGCTTCCTATGATTCAAGATGGCGGCAATATAAATTTTGGTGGCTAAGGACAAATAAACATTTAAATGTTGCATATTTAGAGACCAAATAGTCAATAGATATAGTCAAAATGTACGATGGCTTTCACATGATAGCTACAACAACTCTGATTTTATTGCTGTTTGTTGTCAGTGATGTACAACAAACCTAGAGGGCGATTGACTCTTACAAGAGAGGTACTGGCACTGCATTTGACTAAACATTAGTCTAGGGTTGTTGATTTAAAGGTCAACAACAGTTCACAGGTTGACCTAACCCAAGTTCCCTTCTCCCTTACCCTTTATTGCAATTGGCAGAATTTGTTCATGGCTTAATAATCAACTTAAATACTGCCGAAAAGTTTGAACAATTATATATTGTATTTTTTTACAAATTTGCCAGGCGTTAAAAGGACAAGGTATGATAAGGGCTTCTCTTCTTCTTCTTCTTTAGGTCTGCAGCAAAACATCATTTGATTGCTCTAGCTAGGATCTGGGGGAGGATCTGAAAATAGAGGGGCACAGGAGGAAGGCACTTCACAGGGACTTGTTACGAAAAAAAATTAAATGTCTCTATATAAAAAACCTACTTTTGTTTAAACATTACTACGATGACACTTTTTGTGAAAATTTACTTGTGCGAAAGCTCTTTCCATATTTTTACCACCCAATTCTTGATCTGCGAGTTGATTGGTCGATAAGTAGGTGAGGTATTATTTTCTTTTCCGAGAATCGGAGCACCGTAATTTGACTGGTTAAGGTGCGGTGCTCCGATTCTCGGAAGAGAAAATAATACCTCCACCTACTTATCAACTAATCAAATCGCAGATTAAGAATTGGGACGTAAAAAAATATGGAAGGAGATTTCGCACAAGTAAATTTTCACAAAAAGTGTCATCGTAGTGAAGTTTAAATAAAAGTAAGTGAATAATGAAGTAGATATCCTGAAAATATATTCATTTATCTTCAAAGGCACGCCAGTTTTTCCAAAAATTACGAATGACTAGATAGTTTAAAATGAGATTGAAAAATTGCAGTATGCGGTATTATGACATGGAGATTCCTCCCTTGTGGTTTTTTATATACAGATATTTTTTTTTTTTCATAACAAGTCCCTGTGGGCACTTTAGCGTGCACTCCAGAGTGAAGGGTATCTATACATGTCATTTTCTTGTAAACAGTAACAAATTCATGATTTATTTTTTTAGTGAGTGTGAAACACTGATGCATTTTTGAAATCTTCTATCAATTTTGATAGGTTAAATTAGCAAATGTTGCCAAATACAGTGCATCTGTAAAAGCAAAATGACAAATAAAAATTATTAACATCCATTATTATCTAAAACTAGTTCTCACCTGGGGCCATTAGTCAGACAGGATGTCTGGTGGATAATGAAGCCATATACAGTCACACTTACTAATTGGCTTGGGCTCAACAGGTATAATTAAATGACTCAAAGGACATTCAAAAGGAAGAAAAAGGGACATAGGGGCGCCCATAGAGGGCAGAGTGGCACACTGTAAAGGGGGCAGGGCACAGTGCCTCTCTATTTTGGTCTAGCTAGGACACTGGCTATTTTTGGCCCCTTTTTCGAAAGTGAAATTTTATGCTAAAATATTGATTTATATGATATCAAGTAATGAAATTAATAAATTTAACATTTGGTCAAACTTGATGAAAAAGTGGCTTTTTCTCAAAATTTGGTATATTTTTGTATGATTTTGGCTGAAATAACTATGAACGGACAAGGGGCCCACAAAAATATTTTAACTGAATTTGTCATATGAGAACTAATGTTCCTAGAAATTATCTTTGTGGGCCGCAGGTCCGCTCATATTTAAATCTCACAAAAACCGTTGTCATTTTAACAATTTTGTTACATTTCATAGTTCTATCATTTTGTGCACATGCGTAAGTACGCCATATGTCAAATTTTCAATAAAATTTTGCCTGTTCCAAAAAATATAAGTTCTGAATCACAAAATAACTCTGTTATAATTCAATATTCTAATTTTGGAAAATTTGTCCAATTAAAGGGGACAATTGGTGCTCTTATCCTACCTTGTCCTTTGCCAATTTGCTGCTGCTGAGGTCCGGTGAAAAATCTGTTGGAATGTTGTGAAATGCAACTTCAGCTTTATAATTATAGTCAGATTTTATTGCTTTTTTTACACACAGGCAATGTTTACATAACCAATTAGAAGAATTATGTACGTTTACGGTTTACCTACATTCTTTATGAACGCATGACCTGCTGGTCCTCTGTGTTCATCTCAGGTTGATTCTCTGCTGGTGTAACTTCTTTCTCACTTCCTCTAATTGGTCCATATTCCTCTGTAAAGTTGTATTTCAGTGGATGTTTCTTCCAATGGTGGTCAAGTCTGTTTTGGAACACTTTCACTTTGGTGGCAGATGCATGTACAACATGATCAGGAAGACTATTCCAGGTGTCAACAACTCTTTTCATGATTGGTCTGTGACATATCTTTATTTTACACCAATACATCACAAATTTTCCAATGTATAAATGTTGGGTTTTGGTCACAATATGAACATTGTAAGTTGTGTTTTTTATAGAAAAAGTAAAAGTAAACAATGTTTAAGTTATGTTTTTTCCTATATCATGTATATTGTCCTTCTTTGCCAGCCAAGGGTTAAGATTTGCTATAGAAGAGAAAGCGGATCATAATCCTTGGCTAGCATTTAAATGTGAAGTTAATAAAGGTGTATTTGTGGTATATTTGGTGATGCTATTTGAGGTAGATGAGGGGTCTAAAATTTACTCTATATTTTTTCTTAAAATTTGGTGACAGTCAATAAAAAGTATTTTAAACGTGTTAAATGTAAGAACTAAAATTAAAGATTCACCATTTGAATTTTCAGGTACATTATGTAACTTGGTTTGGAGATTGCATATTTTGAATATTTTTAGCAGTCAAAGAAATTAGGAAGTGGAGTCTGGTTAACCGAATGCCTATTTTCATCAAATTTGTTAATTTTTTTCTAAATTTCTAAATTTTGATGTTTTAATGCAAAATTTAACTGGATTGAACTAATTTTAATTGGGTATTTCCAGTAGGTCCTGCCTTATTTAGTATCTATACACCTGGAAAAAAGTTAAGCACCCCTAGACTTTTGCTTTTCGATGATTTGAAATAATTTCTAATTTTCATGAATTTGGTCAGTTTTAATTCTTCAATATGTGACTGAAAGGATGTTAACTTTTGGTTAAAAGCACATTTTCGCCTTGAAAAGCGGGAGATAACTCTTTAAGAAATAGGACACCAAACTGGTAGTAAAAAAACTAGGATTCCAGCAGTCATTCGTGCTAAAGATGAACATACTCGAAATTGACTCTTTGACGATACAGTACCAATCTTTTGATAATTATTTACCTTTTCAAGTGTGATTTGACAATTAATTTAAAGTTTTGAGCTTCAGGAGACCATACTTTTCAAAGACCATATTTTTGTACAAAAACCATCATTAGCTCACCTGGCCATAGGCCATGTGAGCTATTGCCATCACTTGGCGTCTTTCGTCGTCGTCGTCGTCGTCGTCCGTCGTCGTCGTCGTCCGTCGTCCGTCGTCGTCGTCGTTAACTTTTCTTCAAACTTCTTCTCCTCTGAAACAGCTGCACAGATTCAAACCAAATTTGGTCTGGTGGTACTTTAGGGTATCCCCCACAGAACTGATGTGGGGATTTTTGATTCGTCGAAAAACATGGCCGCCGTTGCTAAAAATAGACCAGGGGGGTCAGACTACTGTTTTTGGCTTGTAAATCAAAAAGTATTAGAGATAGATGAAATCTTATGCCACGCTGCTGCTTCAGCATCAAAAGCTCTACAAAAGTCTCCATTGAGTCGAAGTTGTCAGATGACCCCTTATGGGAGTTACAGCCCCTTAAAGGTGAAAAATAGCATTTTTTCATGTTTTTGGCCTATAGAATGAAAAGTATTGCAGATAGAGAAAAGCTGTTGCTTGCTTAAATGTTCAGCTCGTTTAGCTCTACACAAGCCTTCATAGGGTTGAAGTTGTCAGATGACCCCTCATAGGGGTTACGGCCCCTTAAAGGCAAAAAATAGTGTTTTTGGCCTATAGAATAAAAACTGTTGCAGATAGAGAAAACCTGTTGCTTGCTTAAATGTTCAGCTCATTTAGCTCTACAAAAGTCTCCATAGGGTCAAAGTTGTCAGATGACCCCTTATAGGGGTTATGGCCCCTTAAAGGCAAAAAATAGTGTTTTTGGCCTATGGAATGTAAACTATTGCAGATAGAGAAAAGCTGTTGCTTGCTTAAATGTTCAGCTCATTTAGCTTTACACAAGTCTCCATATGGTCAAGTTGTCAGATGAACTCTTATAGGGGTTACAGCCCCTTAAAGGCAAAAAATTGTGTTTTTGGCCTATGGAATGTAAACTATTGCAGATAAAGAAAAGTTGTTGCTTGCTTAAATGTTCAGCTCATTTAGCTCTACAAAAGTTCTCATAGGGTCAAAGTTGCCAGATGACTCCTTATAGTGGTTACGGCCCCTTAAAGGCATAAATTAGAGTTTTTGGCCTATAGGATGAAAACTATTGCAGATAGAGAAAAGTTGTTCATTGCTTAAATGTTCAGCTTGTTTAGCAATACAGATGACCCCTTATAGCGGTTACAGCCCCTTAAAGGCAAAAAATAGTGTTTTTGGCCTAAAGGAAGAAAACTTTTGCAGATAGAGAAAAGATGTTGCTTGCTTAAATGTTCAGCTTAATTAGCTCTACAAAAGTCTTTTTAGGGTCGAAGTTGTCAGATGACCCCTTTAAGGGGTTATGGCCCTTTAAAGGTGAAAAATAGTGTTTTTTTGCTTTGGAATGAAAACTATTGCAGATAGAGAAAAGCTTTTTATTGCTTAAACATTCAGCTCATTTAGCTATACAAAAGTCTTCAAAGGGTTGACATTAAGACCAGGTGAGCGATACAGGCTCCTGGGAGCCTCTTGTTTTTTAGATGTCGTGTAATGAACATTTAAAAATCGTTTTGTTTGTTATAAACATGTGAAATTGTGCTTAACAGTGCATATTTTAGTTTGCAATACAAATTTACAAAGACTATCCGCTAATTAATGGTTAAAAAGTGTTTTGAAAATGTATGATTTTAAAAAATCATGGGGGTGCTTAACTTTTTTCCAGGTGTATATTTAAAAAAAATACTTCATAGATTTTCTCTTTAAATTTGTAAAAATGTTTTTTTTTCTAGGAATCTAGATTATATGAACTAAAATGTAACAAGCAAAACTATACATGTACCTTTAAAAATCATATTACTTTGTACTTCTATACAAGTTATTTCCCCTTAAAAAGTAAAATAGAATATTAAAAGATAAGTTAACAACACATGAACAATCAGTTTGATTTAATGATAATTTTTGGTGTGTGATTATAATTATTTATCATCTGAAACCCTTTCAAAGTGCAAAAGAAATAAACAATACCTAACATCATGAATTTAAATTCTGTAAAAATAGGTGTGCATAAACAGTTAGATCCACAGAATTTAAGACACCCCATCTACCTTAACCACAATAACCAGTATAGTATAGTATGTTTGCTTTGTTGTTTTTTGGTGATGCTATTAACTATACTATGTTCGATTTTTATTTGCAGACTAACCTTCATACAACTAACTCCTTAGCTTCCTTACAAATAGTTCCTACAGTTAGTGGTAGTAATTCACAAAATACTGTATTCTCCAGACATACAGTAAGTATTTACTGGGGTTTCATTATTATTCATGGGGTATCAATTTTCGTGGGTGTTTGTAATCCAAGAAAATAAGAATTCAAGGAAGTGTAGTTTTATATTGATTACGTTGATTACATTAAGCAATATGTGAAAACCACATATTTTTAAAAAGTCCAATGAAATGTCTTTTTCAGTAAAAGCACAAAAAAATGATTCCCATAAAAAAATAAATGTGTTTCCCTATTACCGGTAGCCTATAATGATTTAAAAAATTATTAGGGCCCCGCATCGAAGATGCGGACGCCCTATAGTTTTCACTTTGTCCGTCTGTCCGTCCGTCCGTCCGTCCGTCCGTCTGTCCGTCTGTCCGTCCGTCAACAATTCTTGTGAACACTAAAACTCAAAAACTATTAACACCACAGTTCTGAAACTTTGCACAGCTGCTAAGTAGCATGTCATGATGTGCATATTAAAATTTTGTGCAAATCTGATTAATATTTTTGTAAAAATCCGTCCGTCTGTCCGTCTGTCCGTCCGTCAACAATTCTTGTGAACACTAAAACTCAAAAACTATTAACACCACAGTTCTGAAACTTTGCACAGCTGCTAAGTAGCATGTCATGATGTGCATATTAAAATTTTGTGCAAATCTGATTAATATTTTTGTAAAAAATCTTCATTTTTTATCGAAAATCACAGATTTTGAGAATTGGACTTTGTGAACACCAAAACTCAAAAATTGTTAACAATACAGTTCTGAAACTTTGCACAGCTGCTAAGTAGCATGTCATGATGTGCATATCGAAATTTCGTGCAAATCTGATTAATATTTTTGGAAAAAACTTCATTTTTTAACGAAAATCACAGATTTTGAGAATTGGACTTTGTGAACACTAAAACTCAAAAATTGTTAACGAAACAGTTCTGAAACTTTGTTCAGCTGCTAAGTAGCATGTCCTGATTTGCATATTAAAATTTCGTGCAAATCTGATTAATATTTTTGGAAAAAATCTTCATTTTTTATCGAAAATCACAGATTTTGAGAATTGGACTTTGTGAACACTAAAACTCAAAAACTGTTAACAATACAGTTCTGAAACTCTGCACAGCTGCTAAGTAGCATGTCATGATGTGCATATTAAAATTTCGTGCAAATCTGATTAATATTTTTGGAAAAAAATTCATTTTTTATCGAAAATCACAGATTTTGAGAATTGGACTTTGTGAACACTAAAACTCAAAAACTGTTAACGAAACAGTTCTGAAACTTTGTTCAGCTGTTAAGTAGCATGTCCTGATTTGCATATTAAAATTTCGTGCAAATCTGATTAATATTTTTGGAAAAAAAATTTCATTTTTTATCGAAAATCACAGATTTTGAGAATTGGACTTTGTGAACAATAAAACTCAAAGGCTATTAACAATACAGATCTGTAGTTTCATATGCATTCCATGGAACATGCCTTAGTGGTTATAATTAAAGTTCGTATGATTTTGAAAACACTTAGATATTTTGCCGCGGGGCCCTTTCTGACTTTGTCAGTATTCTAGTTAAGTACGGGTTCATTGTTCCCTGCTACGACACAGAGCAGGGATAATAGAAATGCTGTTGTGCATGTGTGAGTTCTTTACGCTTTTTTCAAGTTTTCTCAGAAACATTCAATCATAGGCTTTCAATTTCAATCAATACTTGATTTGCAGCTTCAGGGTAGGAGACTCATATGATAGATGCATTTTCAGTTCCGTCTCTCATGTAATTCCTGTTTAACTGGTTGACTTAGATATTTTTCCCATTCAACAGTCAACAGACTGAGGACCTATAATCTGTTTTGTTAATTACAGGTTTGCTGTTTATGAAGTTTATTCAAGCTTATAAAATACCAACTTACCATGGATTTGATTTCTAAATTGGCATTCATTTTTGGGAAGTAAAGCACCAGCAGTTTTATTTTTGTTGGTTTTTTTCAAATCTGCACGAAAAATCCGAGTACTCTAATAAAAATAGAATACCGTACCTTGAAAATTGGACCACATGAATAAAAATAGTACTAAAGTTTAAGAGTGTGTAAATGTATGAAATTGCCCTTTAACCTTTCTAATAATAATTTTTGTGAATTACGGATTTACAAATGTATGCTGGGACTTGTTCCCTTTCATTTATTTAAAAAAAAAATCTGTTATCTTTTGGAGAGTCATTTATTCTTTATGTTTCCCATGGAATATTCTATTCATGCTCTACTGTACATTTTATGCCCAACTGTCGACACATACTGTACAATCAAGTTTAGAACAAATATTAATATTGTGCTTTTATTGCCAAGTCATTTAAAAAATTAAAAATAAATATAGTATTTGTCTTAACATTTGTAAAATTACCCCACATTATGGCTTGTATGACAAGAAACATTTAAATTTTGCATGAGATGTTCGAAATAAACAATAAGAATTTTAAATTAGTTTTTCTTCTTTCGAAGACAAGTATTGATCAAGTTATTAGGCTTAAGAGAATATATAATGAGATGTGTTTTATTTTTTGCTTTGGAAATTAACTATTTATTTAACAAGGAGTGAAATTGAATAAGAAGTATGCATAAAGATTTACTAGTGCTTGTGGTAAATCATATGTGTGTAAATGTCATGGATGTAAAATGATTGTTTTTGGAAATTCAAAATCTAAAAAGGTATTTTTTGATAAATGAACAAACAATTTTAGACATTTTTGTTATGAAATAAGAATGTTAATTTAAATATCTTTTAATTTTTGCATTTCCAAATGATTAAATGTGGTACTTTATACATTTATTTTATTTAGCTGAACAAAATAAAAATTTTTTTAAAAAAATTGACTTTAAAAAAAATATTGCTATTTCTTTCAACTATGTGTCTGAAGCTGATAAAATTTCATTTCCATGTGTTTATATTTTAGTGCCATATAAGCATAACAGCATCCCTATTTTTTTAACCTTTATAGTTGAGAGCCTATGAAAGTTTGGCAATATCTTAAATTTGCTACCACCTTCATATCTTAACAACTAAAGGCACTAAGAAATAGCAATGTGAAAGCCTCTTTATTTTGAAAACTTTGTGCTAGGTTGATGAAGTTTGCGAAACAAATTGGTGAACAACTTTACTACATATTTTGACCTTGATAGAATTTTTAAAGGTAAAACAAAATACAATTGAAAACTTTTTGTTGAGATTTATATTTTTTTAGCTCACCTGGACCAAAGTTCCATGTGAGATATTGCAATCACTTGGCGACCGTCATCGTTCCGTGTCTGTCCTCTGTTAATAATTTTTTCAAACTTCTTCTTCTCTGAAACTACTAAACAGATTCAAACCAAATTTGGTCTGGTGGTACTTTAGGGTATCCTGCACAAAATTTTCGTGGGGATTTTTGATCCGTCAAAAAATATGGCCGCCATTGCTAAAAATAGACCAGGGGGGTCAGACTACTGTTTTTGGCTTGTAAATCAGAAAGTATAAGAGATACATGAAATCTGATGCCATTTCACTGCTTCAGCATCAAAAGTTCTACAAAAGTCTCCATTTGGTCCAAGTTGTCAGATGACCCCTTATAGGAGTTACAGCCCCTTAAAGGTGAAAAATAGCGTTTTTTCATGTTTTTGCCCTAAAGTATGAAAACTATTGCAGATAGAGAAAAGCTGTTGCTTGCTTAAATGTTCAGCTCATTAAGCTCTTCAAAAGTCTCCATAGAGTCGAAGTTGTCAGATGACCCCTTATAGGGGTTATGGCCTCTAAAATGATGTTTTTTCATGTTTTTGGCCTACAGAATGAAAACTATAGCAGATAGAGAAAAGCTGCTGCTTGCTTAAATGTTCAGTTTATTTAGCTATACTAAAGTCTCAATAGGCACGTTGTCAGATGACCCTTAACAGGGGTTACGGCCCTTTAAATAACCTTTTTCATGTTTTTGGCCTTTAGAATAAAAACTATAGCAGATAGAGAAAAGCTGTTGCTTGCTTAAATGTTCAGCGCATAAAGCTCTACAAAAGTCTCCATGGGGTCAAAGTTGTCAGATGATCCCTTATAGGGGTTACAGCCCCTAAGATAACGGTTTTTCGTGTTTTTGGCCTATAGAATGAAAACTATAGAAAAACTGTTGCTTGCTTAAATGTTCAGCTCATTTAGCTCTACAAAATTTAGGGTTGACATCAAGACCAGGTGAGCGATTTAGGCTCCTGGGAGCCTCTTGTTAAATTAATGGTTTCTGAAATGGAACTTGCAGACATGCATACTATTTACTCGATTCATTAAAGTCAAACTTGTGTCAACTCTTGTTTAATTTTTTTTACCTTGATTAGGCCAAAATATATTGCCGTGTTTTCCTTTATCGGACCTTCCCTTTTATGTCCAACCATGGTATGAAAATAGAAGGAAATATAGTGTTCAGGTCTTGTTGTTAGTTTTTTTATCCGTCTGTCAAAATCAGGTTTACCTTGAGGTTTTAGTTTCTTTAATTATCATGAAGGAAAGGACATGTTGTGTGGTGAGGCATCATGTCTTTTGGATATATTCTTGTTATCTAATGCTAAACCTAATGTTTATGTTGATTTTTATACCCCGCTACACGAAGTGGCAAAGTATTATGTCATACCCTCATTTTCTTGCGGTGTCTGTCGGTCCTTCTGTCTATCCTTCCGTCTGTCCCCTGAAGGTTTCCGAATGATAACTTAAAAACGTGTCCAGGGATATAAATGATATTTTGCACAGCTGTTGAGTACAATAAAATACAGATCAAGTTCAATTTTCAGGATGAGCCAAAAAAACATTATTGAAGATTTGCCACTTTGTAAATTTTCCAAATTTAAAATTATGATAAAAATTTTCCAAATCTAAAAATGAAAAATTTTTCTGGTCTAAGAAAAATAACTCATTTCTTTTCTGTCTCTATATAGATGAATAGTATATACAATACAGTATACAAATATATTAAACTATTGATGAATATGGTGGCGGGGTATCATAAGATGCCCTATTTTTGAAATTGATTTTGTTTTTGTTTAGACTAATGGAACATTTGTGTTTTTTTATTCTTACAGCAACAGTTTGACAAGTCGACTGTACAGCCTCAAGAGCAAGTGATATTCCGTCCCACCCAGATCTTGCCAAGTGATGTCAACATGAAAAGATTCGGTCACCAGGGTCCACCAGATTTTACATTAAACCAGTTTGCAGGTAACATTGAGTTCAAAGGTCATACATTTAGTTTAAATTATACTACAGTGAACCCTGTCTAAAATGAACCTTGAATGAATCACATCCTGTCCAAGGGAGCAACTATTTGATTTTTTGGGTGAGAGGGGCTATGATGAAAGGACTAAAGCCATGAACCCTCATATTTGGCCCTAAATCGGGCCATTTTTGTTTCGCCTGCGAAGCAGAGCGGGACATAGGTGTTACTTTACCGGCATCGGCGTTAACTTTTTGAAAAAGTTTTATGAGCACCTCCATATCTCAAGAACTATAGGTCCTGGGTTGATGAAACTTGGTATGCATATGCCCCAGTAGTAGCTTAGCACAGTTGCATCCCCATCTTTTGACCTTGACCTTGATTTTCCGGTTGAGTGACTTTGACAATTTTCAATACATATAATAGCAATGAAAAAGTTTTGCGAGCACCTCCATATCTCAAGAACTATAGGTCCTAGGTTGATGAAACTTGGTATGCATATGCCCCAGTAGTAGCTTAGCACAGTTGCATCCCCATCTTTTGACCTTGACCTTGATTTTCCGGTTGAGTGACTTTGACAATTTTCAATACATATGATAGCAATGGAAAAGTTTTGTGAGCACCTCCATATCTCAAGAACTATAAGTCCTAGGTTGATTAAACTTGGTATGCATATGCCCCAGTAGTAGCTTAGCACAGTTGCATCCCCATCTTTTGACCTTGACCTTGATTTTCCGGTTGAGTGACTTTGACAATTTTCAATACATATAATAGCAATCGAAAAGTTTTGCGAGCAACTCCATATCTCAAGAACTATAGGTCCTAGACTGATGAAACTTGGTATGGGTATGCCCCAGTAGTAGCTCAGCACACTTGCATCCCCATCTTTTGACCTTGACCTTGATTTTCTGGTTGGGTGACTTTGACAATTTTCAATACATATAATAGCAATGGAAAAGTTTTGCGAGCACCTCCATATCTCAAGAACTATAGGTCCTAGGTTGATGAAACTTGGTATGCATATGCCCCAGCAGCAGCTTAGCACAGTTGCATCCCCATCTTTTGACCTTGACCTTGATTTTCCGGTTGAGTTATTTTGATTATTTTTATTGCATATATTTGCAATGTTTAAGTTCTATAAACATCTTTTGATCTCAGAAACTGAAATTCCATGTAAATTCAAAATATAGTGGAAGTAAGAAAGAATAATTGTTTCTGATGGTGCCGGCAGGCGAGACATACTTTAGTGTTAACTCTTGTTTCAAATTCATTTGTTAGATAAGAATTTTTTGGCCAAGTAGTCTAGAATGATTACTTGTTACGAAACAAAATCAATTTTAAAGTTTTCTGTACTTGTGACGTTGTAATGACGTCATAAAGTTACGCTAAAATTGAAAATATGGTAATTTCAGCTAAATTTAACAATTTTCCACCTGGTTTTTGGTGAAAATGACATGGGTGCCACCCTTCGCCCATAAATATTGTTGCTCAAATTTGATAAATACATTATTTTCTTCATATTTCAACAAAAAATTTGATGGGCGAGGGGTGGCGCCACATAGAGATTCACAAAATTGTGACTGAAAAACAAGTAGTCCTTTGAAATAAAAAGGCAGCATCGAAAAAAATCCAGAAAAAAAGGCAGGACAGTGCTTTGGATTAGAAAAAGCTTGTGGTATTTTTGGCTGAAGTTTTTTAGTCGCTCTAAAAAAAGAATAAGAATGTGCGCTCTAGCATAAAAAAAAAAACAAAAACAAAAAAGCAACCAACATCCTAAAATACAAAGGCAGGACGAAAAAAAATATACATTGCCCTCCCTGATAAAAAAATTGTTGCTCCCTAAACCAAACTGGATTTAAAGATTTTTTACATTCCATTACATTTGTACCCTGTTCAAACTGAATCCCTGTCTATTCAGGTCGAATCCTTTAGCCCAAAAGGGTTCAGGTAAGACAGGGTTCACTGTATCAATTACACGATGTAGAATTCCATTCAATATTGCCGTTTGGGCTCACAGAAGTAAAAGCTTGCTAGTGTGTAGAAATAATGTAGACACAATTATTGCTAGCTCTGATCACACTAAATAGCAAAAAATTCTTCTTTTAAACACAAAAAAACACACACAAAAACATTTTAATACATGTATTTTATCAGAAATAATTGTTTTTAACTCATAGGTTCAGAACAAAAAACAAGTGGTAAGCCAAAACAATTTACTAATGTGGTGGTTTGTAGCATGATAAATTTATGACTTATCTTCCTTACTTGCTTACATTCTAAAATTTCTGTAGTATATTTTCTAACATGGTCTATAAGAAAATTCAAAATGATGTTTCTGGCTGTATTTCACAGAATTTAAAATAAAATGGTCAATGGCGGGCAGACAGAGAGCAGTTGACGGGTGGGGGGAAAAATTTTGTAACAGTTTTCTTAGCAACTACACATGTACTTATCACATGCACAGCCCCTTGATATTTGGGAAATGGCAACATCAGCATGCATATGGGGTCCCATTATGTGACTTTTTGACTTTTGACAGATTCTTCAGGTTTGGAGAGGGGAGAACCTTACCAATCTCCTCATTTTCCAGTAGCAGTCAAAACTTGTTTTCCAGGTTGGGCTTGTATGCCTATATCTTTTCTCATTTTATCATCATTTCATGTTTATTTTGCACATCTTTCATGTTGATCTTTCTTATATTGTTGAACTAGTGCTGCTTGAGGGTAAAGAAATAACTAACTAACTAACACTAGAAATGAGTGATTTGTTGATCTGTTTACATATTTTAAACTTTATCTGTAGAAATTTAGTTGGTTTGACCATGGTTCTTACCGTGATTGACTTTTATTTCAAAACTTTCTGACATAAACTTTACCAGGACTTTACAAAATTCATCATCAGAGAGCCTTTTTTGTGTTATTTACAATTTCCACAATTTGTTTGATGTTTTTGCACTTTGTGAACAGTGTGTTAATATTTATTTTGTTTATTTTAAACTTTCTTTTCTAAAAAAAAAATCCTAGTGACAAATGCAATTCCAACTTAAAATACTCTTGTGATTAGTTTGACACAGGTTTACTGCATAAAGTATTTACTGTATTAATTTCAAAATTTAATAATCTTGCACGCGGTTTAAACAAGTCTAATATTTTTCTACATGTTATAAACAGAGTTACCATTGACTGAATTGAAAAGTTTTACCTTGAGATATCTTATTCTATGATCAGAATATTTTAATAAAGAAATATTTTAAGTCTCCTTAAAGAATAGAGATATGAATTCTTTTTGATATATTAATTTTCATTGGTAAATTATACACGGAGACATAAGAAAATATGGACCTGTTTTCCTTTTTAAATACCTAGTTAATTATGAATTGCTGTGTTGAGTTTTTCCAAAATATTACTTTTCGTAATAAGAGATTAAAATTTGAATGTAATCTTATTAAATCATTCCTGTCAATTTACTTCTCAAAGCTCGTGATTATTTTCAATAGGTACAACCTAAGACATAATAAAAATAATAAATCGTTTAATCAGGAATGTACACAAACCAATGATGGTCTTTAATCAATGAAAAATTAGGCCAATTGGGCCATACTTTTCAGTTCAAAACTTATATGGATTTGTCAATAATGGAAGAAAACAGTCCCGGTCATTTCTTAGGAATTAGACAATTCTGTCTTGTGCCTGGTAATGTATTTATTATTTAAATGCATCTTTTGAAAAGATTTTGATTTGAATCTTGATGATAGTCATGATAGTGTTGCTTCATTATACAAATGCAAATTTATGCACAATCTACGGTATGGTATGAAGACATGACAAATAGGTTTGGTTACATGTAAAAGGAGTTGACTTTCTTTCATTATAAAATTATAAAATTGATAAAGTTTAAGTGTCTTCGAAGCTTAAGCAAAACTGTAAGATTGTTAACTTATTAACTGCAAACAGTGGCAGCAGTAATAACAGCATTGATGACAGCATTGTAATTTTGGTGAAAAATGTTTTGGGCATCTTTATCATCTCCAGAATTATAAGTCCCAGGTTATTTGAGCCTCTGGTATGCAGGATGAAATAAAAGTATAAAAGCAAACAGTTTTCAGCATAACTCCGCTTTTAATTTTCATTAAAAGAAGTAAATGTATTCAAAATCAAGTATAGGGTAAAACAGGAAACAAGATTGCTTTTTATACCCCCACTGGTAAGAGAGGGGGCTATAATGCAATCACGTTGTCCGTAACAAACTTTCATAACAGATTTCTCGGCTTCTATAGACGAAATTCATTTCAAATTTGGTTTACAGCTTTATCATGATGAATTGTATTGTGCCTCCCCTTTCCAGGTCAGGCATCTACTTCCTTTTTAGCTCACCTGGACCGAAGGTCCATGTGAGCTATTGCCATCACTTGGCGTCCGTCGTCGTCTGTCGTCTGTCGTCGTCTGTCGTCTGTCGTTGTCTGTTAACAATTTTCAAAAATCTTCTCCTCTGAAACTACTGAACAGAAGTTAATGAAACTTGGTATGAATGATCCTTAGGGTGTCCTGCACCAAACTTGTGTTTCGATTTTTGATCCGCCAAAAAACATGGCCACTGTTACTAAAAATAGACCAGGGGGGTCAGACTACTGTTTTTGGCTTGTAAATCAAAAAGTATAAGAGATAGATGAAATCTGATGCCACCTTACTGCTTCAGCATCAAAATTTCTACGAAAGTCTCCATTTGGTCGAAGTTGTCAGATGATCCCTTATAGGGATTACAGCCCTTTAAAGGTGAAAAATAGCGGTTTTTCATGATTTTGGCTTATAGAATGAAAACTATTGCAGATAGAGAAAAGCTGTTGCTTGCTTAAATGTTCAGCTCATTTAGCTCTACAAAAGTCTCCATAGGGTCAAAGTTGTCAGATGACCCTTTATAGGGGTTACAGCCCCTTAAAGGGGAAAAATAGTGTTTTTGACCTATAGAATGAAAACTATTGCAGATAGAGAAAAGCTGTTGCTTGCTTAAATGTTCAGCTCATTAAGCTCTACAAAAGTCTTCATAGGGTCGAAGTTGTCAGATGACCTCTTATAGGGGTTACAGCCCCTTAAAGGTGAAAAATAGTGTTTTTGGCCTATAGAATGAAAACTATTGCAGATAGAGAAAAGCTGTTGCTTGCGTAAATGTTCAGCTCATTAAGCTCTACAAAAGTCTTCATAGGGTCGAAGATGTCAGATGACTCCTTATAGGGGTTACAACCACTAAATGGCAAAAAATAGTGTTTTTGGCCTATGAAATGAAAACTATTACAGATAGAGAAAAGCTGTTGCTTGCTTAAATGTTCAGCTCATCTAGCTCTACAAAAGTCTTCATAGGGTCGAAATTGTCAGATGACTCCTTATAGGGGTTACTGCCCTTAAATTTACCCGTTTTCATGTTTTTGGCTTATAAAATGAAAACTATAGCAGATAAAGAAAAGTGGTTGCTTGCTTTAATGTTCAGTTCATTAAGCTCTTAACAAAAGTCTCGATAGAGTCAAAGTGTTCAGATGGCCCTTAATATAAATAACATTTTGCACATTTTTGGCCGACAGAATGAAAACTATCGCTGAAAGAGAAAGGCTGTTGCTTGCTTAAATGTTCAGCTTATTTAGCTCTACAAAGTTCTTTATAGGGTTGACATCAAGACCAGGTGAGCGATTCAGGCTCCTGGGAGCCTCTTGTTTCTGAGCCGACTTACGGTAGACTTTTTTATGGGGCAAAAACAGACGATTTTTTGTAACAGATTTCTCAACTTTTACAGAATCAATTGATTTCAAATTTGGTATGCAGCTTAAGCATGATGAGATTTATTGTGCCTCCCCTTTCCTGGTCAGGGGCACATCTACTTCCTGTTTTCTGAATGACTGTGTGGGGGTATCCTTAACACAACTAAGTGCAACCCCTTGTTAAATCTCATCTTATTATGCCCAATCTACACAAGTAGGGGACATATAGTATTTGAGTCTGTTTGTCTGTCTGTCCCAATTGTTGGGGACATTATAACTTATGGACAAATTCTTGTTTCATTATTGAATATTTTTAATGGAAAAGTCTGTCCTATCAATGGGGATATATGTCCAATATTAAATTAGAAGTCTTGTTTTGTTTTTATCTGGAATGTTTACACTACAAATAAAAATTGATATTAATCTGTCAAACACCATGTACAGAGTTAGTAGACCAGGATTTTCGGTCAACAAAAGTTAGTGACTGAATTTAATGGCTTGATCTGTTGAGAAAACATACAAGATATTGAATTTTAATGACATTACAACACACAATACTTGACTGTCTTTGAAGTATCTTTTAGGTATTGATTGATTTTTGTATGTTTTTTTATCCCACCCCCTAACCCACTGTTTCATAAAGTGTATGCCTGTCTGCCTGTTTCAAGGGTTTCCCCATTATTATTTAAAAACACTTCAAAAGAGATACAGATTTATATAAGGGTCAAAGTCTTGTTTCCAAATCCCTTGATTAATTTGCTGTATCATTCTGTCTCATGTTTCATTTATTAAATTGTAATTGCAAATTGATTAATAAATATGTTTAGACTCAAAGATATATGTAAACGAAAATGATTAAAATAAAAAGATAATTTTTGTTTCGCCTGGGACGAAAAGTCGCGGAAGGCGAGACATAGGTATTACTTTCCTACGGCGAGAGCGGCGGCTACGTCGTAAACTTTTTTGTAAGACTTTATAAAAGTATAATTGCTAGGCATCTGATATTTGGTATACAGACAGTTCAGGTTATGGTCTATGCAACTGTCACCATGCCGTGTGACCCTGACCCCATTTTCACGCTCCAGTGACTCTGTGAACTTAGGTCTTTTTACAGGCTGTAAACTTTTTTGTAAGACTTTTGTGGACGATGAATTGCCGGAAAAGTATAATAGCTAGGCATCTGATATTTGGTATACAGACAGTTCAGGTTATGGTCTACGCAACTGTCACCATGCTGTGTGACCCTGACCCCATTTTCACGCTTTAGTGACTCGGTGAACTTAGGTCTTTTTTCAGGTAGAAAACTTTTTTGTAAGACTTTTGTGGACAATGAATTGCTGGAAAAGTATAATAGCTAGGCATCTGATATTGGGTATACAGACAGTTGATGTTATGGTTAACGTAACTGTCTCTATGCCATGTGACCATGACCCCATTTTTAGGGTCCAGTGACTCTGTGAACTTAGGTCTTTTTTTCAGGCAGAAAACTTTTTGTAATACTTTTTGTAATACTTGTGTGGACAATGAATTGCTTGAAAAGTATAATAGCTAGGCATCTGATACTGGTTATACAGACACAATTTGTGTTTATATCAAGAAATGACGTTTTGTGTCGATCTGTTAAAAGTGGAAGAAACTTATGAGACCTTCTATTTTTAAGCCTTTATTTGTAGTTTTGGGCTTAGATTGTCTGATGGCATTAAAAATATAGTCAAAAGTTTTCTTGGGCTGGGTGCAATGAAAGTCTATACTATTATCTCAGACTAACAATTTTGGAAAAATTCATTTATTTGCCTAAAATTCAAGTTCAAGTCATGAAGGCGGAGGTCAGCTGAAGTAAATGAAGGTTGAGGTCATCTATAGACAATGAAAAGAGAAAGAGGTGATATTGAGGCAAGAAAGGTTAAGGTCATCTGAAATTGAAGGTAAAGGTCATTTAGAGGCGCTGAAGTTTCAGATAAAGGTTTAGGTTAAATGAAGATAGTGCAGGTTGATGTCTTCTGGAACAAAGCAATAAAAATGGATGTGATTTATGTTCATGAGAGGTCAGAGGTCGTCTGTAGTTGTCTGAAGGTAGTGACATAGTCAAGGTTGAGGTCACTTGGTTGTTTTAAAAATAAATATATAAAGCTAAATGAATTGAGTTGATCTGAAATTTAAAATGTTCTATGAAGTATACAGTTTCAACAAAATAATTTTTTTTTCAATAAAATCATATTATGACCTAGATTCAAGGAGTTAAGAGTAAGACAGAGGCAGAATGAATGAGTTGCTAATTTATGCCTTAGTTATACTACTTAGGTCATATAAGGACACTGAACATGAAAAGGATGATAAAATGAACATGAAATGATGACAAGAAGTATTGGGGTAGGGAGGGAAACAGAGGAACAGTAAATTTTGAAGTCTACTGGAAAAGGGGACGAGGTGGGTCACTCAGCAGATGTGTTTCAATTATATAAATCTTAAAAACACTCAAAACAAATATATGATAGTTTGTTTAAGGATTTGGCTTTGTTTCTTTTTAAGTTTCATGAATCATGACATATAATAGAAATTAAGTTTTAAACTTGTTAATTTAATGTGTAGAGAATGAAATATCCTTTTTAAAGTCAGGGCTAAATGTTTTTAATCTTGCAGAACTAACAGATTAGTTAAAAGGTATATTTGTATACCAATTAAAGTGTCCATTTTTTCCATGTACTAAAAATTTTTAAAGGATTAAAAATAAAAAGGAACAGCCAAAACAGTTCTTAAAGTATATTGCCTTTATAGACTAAACATGATATATTAATTATTGTGCGGCTTAAGAGTTAGTCAAGAAATGAAGTCGAAAGTTTTCTTTATACAAGCATTGCACTTGATTGTACAAAACAGTTTTAAAAGGACATTTCTTTTAATTTTAATCAATGGATGACTGAAATTAAATTTCATTCTAGAAATTGATTTATCTTTTCAATCTTGTCGGCAGAGTTTGGTTTTGAGGTTTCTTAATACAAGTTCTAGCACTATATGTGATTTCTAATTAAAAGTAACGTTTTCTTGATTACATGTAAATTTTGTAGTGATTTATTATCCTAATGTGCAATAGTGAAGTACTTTATGGATTTTATTTGATAAAATTTTAATAGCTCTGGATTTATAGAAATGAGGAAGATACATTACTTATTTGAATTTAGAAGATGACATGTTGAATAAGTCAGAATGGTTTAATGAACAATTTGATACAGTGAATTGCATTGATTTTCAATTCTTCAAACAAAAGGACCATGCAGCTAGGTATATGAAATAGCTTAGATGAGCCGATATCAGAATTTAATCGGAGAATGCTTGGGAAATATTGAAAAGGAATCGAGTGCATTGACCATTATTAAATCGACAGGTCTATGTCATATAAGTGATAAAAATTATCTAAAAGGATGAAATATCCTTTTTAAAGTCAGGGCTAAATGTTTTTAATCTTGCAGAACTAACAGATTAGTTAAAAGGTATATTTGTATACCAATTAAAGTGTCCATTTTTTCCATGTACTAAAAATTTTTAAAGGATTAAAAATAAAAAGGATATCAGAATTTAATCGGAGAATGCTTGGGAAATATTGAAAAGGAATCGAGTGCATTGACCATTATTAAATCGACAGGTCTATGTCATATAAGTGATAAAAATTATCTAAAAGAATGAAATATCCTTTTTAAAGTCAGGGCTAAATGTTTTTAATCTTGCAGAACTAACAGATTAGTTAAAAGGTATATTTGTATACCAATTAAAGTGTCCATTTTTTCCATGTACTAAAAATTTTTAAAGGATTAAAAATAAAAAGGAACAGCCAAAACAGTTCTTAAAGTATAGTGCCTTTATAGACTAAACATGATATATTAATTATTGTGCGGCTTAAGAGTTAGTCAAGAAATGAAGTCGAAAGTTTTCTTTATACAAGCATTGCACTTGATTGTACAAAACAGTTTTAAAAGGACATTTCTTTTAATTTTAATCAATGGATGACTGAAATTAAATTTCATTCTAGAAATTGATTTATCTTTTCAATCTTGTCGGCAGAGTTTGGTTTTGAGGTTTCTTAATACAAGTTCTAGCACTATATGTGATTTCTAATTAAAAGTAACGTTTTCTTGATTACATGTAAATTTTGTAGTGATTTATTATCCTAATGTGCAATAGTGAAGTACTTTATGGATTTTATTTGATAAAATTTTAATAGCTCTGGATTTATAGAAATGAGGAAGATACATTACTTATTTGAATTTAGAAGATGACATGTTGAATAAGTCAGAATGGTTTAATGAACAATTTGATACAGTGAATTGCATTGATTTTCAATTCTTCAAACAAAAGGACCATGCAGCTAGGTATATGAAATAGCTTAGATGAGCCGATATCAGAATTTAATCGGAGAATGCTTGGGAAATATTGAAAAGGAATCGAGTGCATTGACCATTATTAAATCGACAGGTCTATGTCATATAAGTGATAAAAATTATCTAAAAGGACTTTCAAATTCGAGCATTAGAAGAATTTGTATAGATCAATATATACCTTTTATCCAAAGGGGAGAATTATAGAAAATGAGAACACGAAATACGATTTGAGTGTGTCAGATTGAAAGATTATTAGTATGATATATGATGTTTTTATTTTGATTATTAAAAATATGGATTAAAATGATGGATAAAATGCAGTGATATTAGATAATTGATCTATGATGCAAAATATATAAACTAAGTTGTTTGATTAGTCTCGAGGTGCTAATTAAAATATTTGAAGATGCAAGTAAAATGTATTGAACATCTTGCAGTAAAGTGCAGAGTGTATTGCTTGTAAACTGTGGGAATACGAAAATTGAACCATACAAGTATTGTGTTTTATTTTGTTTGGAGTTTGTTTTTGCAACTATACATCTTTTAAATCAAACAATGCCATAATTCATAACTTATTGATGCTCGAGTATACAGATATATACCTATATTGTTCATATTAACTATGTAAATAAATGACTTATAATATAAACATAGGAATTTACATATGCACTCTTTGTATTTAAGTCTGTGAAAAAAGTTTCCAATTATGATTTAAGATTTCACATTATTTGGTGTAGGATTGCATTATTTTAGTTCAAGGAAAATAATTCTGGAAGATGGCATTTAATGCAGATGTAGAAGAAATATAAGTTGGTGAAGTTTTGCACTTTTTTCAGTGTGGATATAAATGAATTTTTGAATGTAGCTAGCTCTATAGGCCTCCAATAATACTAAACTAAGCAAAGGATTACAATTTTAATATTGTCATTAACCATGAATCTTCGAAGGGAAGGGAGAGATTCAGTGGTACCTATGTCATATTTTGTTGTATGGATGAAGCATCCTGCAAGCCTAAGTGGAGGTAATTAGTGAATTTGATCTATTATTTTACTTATCAGGGCTCTGTAGCCTTTGACTTTGTCCTTGGATCTATGAGGTTAATGTCTAGCTGTTTGTGATACCACAACTTTTGATTGGTAAAACTCCAAAACTATAAGAGTTAAAGATCTGGAAATTTACTCAATAATTAGTACCATTTGAGGATTTGCATATAACAATTTTATGTAAAAAAAAAAAAAAAATGCAGAGCTCTTTTTGGGTTGTCAGTTCCTTAATTTTAGAAAAAAATTTCATCTCTCCATGAAAAGAAAAGGTTTTCATAGATGCGAAATTTTGCTCGTAAATCATATTTAGCTAGAAGGGGTCATCAACATTTGTTAGGTTTTAAAATTCTTGAATTGTTGTTTCTTGAAGGTGGAAATTGGTGGGGTCGGGCAAATTCTGCTAATTCAATAGCAGGGTTGATTTAGACTCCTGCTTCAGTTTGGAGTGTTAAGGCATCTGTGGGGCATGGGTAAAAATTTGATGAAACTTAAATTGATAATACTTTGGGAAAGTTTGTGTAGCTTAAATTTAAGTCAAAGAAATTATATATAAATAAAGAATCCCATCCATTAAAATAGTGACTAATCTTTTATTTATTATGATAAAAGTTTCTAACAACTAACCAATTTTAATGTGTCGATAATTGGTTTTTACAACCCTTATAAATGGATTAATCTTGGATTAACAGCTTATCCTTCAGACATTAGGCCATATAACCTGATCCAAAATCCCATGGTCAGACAGGGTGAATTGATCTTTATTTCAGATTTGCAAAGTCATTAATTGATTTTTTAATGGGCTGGCTATATGGTTGACAAAATTGTATTGTCTATTTGACTGTCTCTTTTAAGTTTCATGTGTGGTTTTCAGACAGATAGAACTGGCCAGTGGGTGAATGCAAAAGACTTGGTTTAGAAGCTTGTCAGCAGATCAACTGATATCTACTATTTTCATTGGTAAAATTTGAATTTTGGACAAAAAGGACTGCATTTTAGCAAAATCCACATTGACTTTGGTATTTTGTGGCAAATTATCAAAATTGTCAAATAAAGATATTGGATATTGTCAGCTGACAGACAACTCTAAAATCGGACTTCTGTGCCCCATCAGGCATTGAGTGTGGCTAATATTACCAGGGATGAGTTAGAAACATCAGTTTATTGCTTAAAATAGAATAAAAAGTGGTTAAGTTAAGATTTACTGAAAAAAAAAAATACAATCTAAAATTTAATAACATGGATTTATTTATCTTTTAATCCAACTTTTTCCCAATATCTTAATGTTTGTCTATATATTTGTCCCTAATGTCTGTTTGTCTGTAACACTCATAAAGTACACAGACAAACTTCGTGTTCCTCACTAGAAATTAAAAAAAAAAACAGTGCAAAGTGTAATTTACACATATTTATGGAAAATAAATTACATTGTACTTGTATGAAAAGACGTTTTCACTTGTGTTATATTAACAAACTTTTTCATGATATCTAGAGATCTCTAAACATTATAAATATCACAATCTTCTTTTTATACGACCGCAAAAAATTTGCGGACGTATTATGGTATGATGCTGTCGTCGTCGTCGTCGTTGTCGTCGTCGGTGTCTGTTAACTTTTTAGTGTTTCCACAATAACTTTTGTTCCAGTTATCCGATTGCAATGAAACTTTACAATGATGTTCCTTACCATAAAAGGATGAATGGGATTGATTTTGGGGGTCCCCCCATTTTTCGTTTAGAAATTAGGGGCCAAAAAAGGGCCAAAAATACTACTTTTTTGTTTGTTTCCACAATAACTTTAGTTCTAGTTATCCAATTGCTATGAAATTTGACAGTGATGTTCCTTACCATACAAGAATGAATGGGATTGATTTTGGGGGTCCCCCCTTTTTTTGTTTCGAAATTAGGGGCCCAAAAGGGGAAAAAAAATCAAACATTTTACTTGTTTCCACCATAACTTTGGTCCTAGCTGGCCTATTGCTGTGAAATTTGTCAAGAATGTTTCTTACAATAAAAGAATGAACCTGATGAATTTTTGCGCCCCCCCTTTTTCTCCGTTGTGTAATTAGGGGCCATAAGGGGCCAAAATAAAAACTTTTTTATTTGTGGTCCGATTTTGAAATTTTTTTTTGCATGTTTGTTCTTGTCAAATAGCGGATACAAAATTAAGAATTAATTTTTGTGACCCCCCCCCCCTTTTCCCCCTATTACCTAATTAGGGGCCAAATGGGGCCAAATTGAAACTTTTTTATTTGTGGTCCGATTTTGAAATTTTTTTTTGCAAGTTTATTTTTGTCAAGAAGAAAATCCAAATTTGAGAATTTATTTTTGTGACCCCCCACCCCTTTTTCACCTGTTATGTAATAAGGGGCCAAAAGGGGCCGAAATTGAAACTTTTTTAATTCTTGTCCGATTTTGATAATTTTTTTTGCAAGTTTATTCTTGTCAAGTATCAGATATATTTTTGTGTCCCCTTTTTTTACTGTTACGTTATTAGGGACCAAAAGGGGCCAAAATTGTAACTTTTTTATTTCTGGTCCGATTTTGAAAATTTTTTTTGCATGTTTGTTCTTGTCAAATAGCGAATACAAAATTAAGAATTAATTTTTGCGACCCCCCCTTTTTTCCCCCTATTACGTAATTAGGGGCCAAATGGGGCTTTTTTATTTGTGGTCCGAATTTGAAAATTTTTTTTGCAAATTTATTCTTGTCAGGTAGCGATTCTAAATTTAAGAATAATTTTTTTGGGCTGTAATCATAATTTAAAAAAAATTCTGGTTCAATTTTTAATTTTTTCCCCAAACATTATTCTTTTAAAGAGTAGAATACAACATTCAAAATTTATATTTTTTCCCCCTGGGTCGAAAGTCCATCAGAGAAGCATGTGTCAAAAACCTTTGTCAGTCCACCATGGGCTGCATGTGTCCAGAACAATAGACTATCCATATTAGGCCTAAAACGTACAGGGTTCAACATGTTGCGGTCGTATCATGCTGCGCTCGGCGAAGCTTTTTATTTAAATCTTTATTTATACTTGTTTGTTCAAGCAATTTCAATAATACCAAAAAACCGTCTTCAAGATTTGTTTGCTTTTTAAATCAGATGTTAATTTCTTACATAATTTTTCAATAAAATTATTTCATTAACAAAATTAAGGTGGAGATAAAAAACATGTTTCTTCAAAGAAAATATATATTAAAGATAAATTTGCATTTTTTAAATGGAAAAACATAATTTATATTGGATTTTAATGCATTTAGTATATGCATTGGGTAGAAATTTAAGTCAGTCATGCTTTTAAGATTTTATTACATTTTAGTCTTGGTTATAAAGATTTTTCATTTAATTTGTAAACACTGTTATAGAAGCTTCAAATAATTGCATAATTTGTTGCATTAAATTAAAAGTTTTGAAAGAAAAATAAATAATTTCAAGGATCAAACATAATTTTTGTCTTTTTACTAAATATATTTTCTTTGATTTTGTAAACACTGTTATTTGAAACTAGATAATTGCATTTGTTATATAATTTGTTTCATAATACTGAAAGGTTTGAAAACCAAAAAAGAAAATTTCAAGGTCGGAACAACCGTAACTAAAAATTTTAATTAATGTTTCAAGGACTTTAACATAACATATATTCAGAAATAGCTTTGAAAATTTACTTTGTACAGAATTTGGAGGATGAGCCTGAATGTTTAAATCAGAAAAAATGATTGAATACTATTTAAAATTGCATCATACACATTAGACATCTATTTATGTGTTGACTTGTATGTTCAGACTAAATAGACTTTTGCACTTCTATGTGTACAACATTGCCAGGTATTCAGACACATGAAACTGGGTGAGACAAAGAATCTGTTTACCGTATTTTGCCGTGTATAGTGCGCATTTATGTACAATGCGCACCCCCTTTTCATGATGAAAATCTGGGGAAAAAACGAAGTTTTGTGTAAAATGCACGATCATTTTCTATGACAGAGAACCCCGAAAATTTGTCTCTTTTTCAGGTAGAAAGACTACAGATGAAGATTTTTTAATGAAAATAAAATTGTTTTGTAATTATTTGTGAAAATAAAAATAAACTGTTATATTATTTGTGTATTTTATTATGACAGCGAGATCGTAAATCCCGGTAATGGTCCCCCTTTTCAATTACCAAACAACAAGTGCTAACCCAAGCTCACATCTTTTGATGAAAACAATAAAGGTGTCAAAACAGTGATGATCAACAAATTACTATTCAAACAATCCTGAAGTATTACAACTGAATGGCTTTGTTAATTGTCCAAGCCAGTTTGACAAAATATCGATGTTGTATGCAAATTAGCCTCAGTGTCAAAACAACTAATAATTACCAGTAAATCTAAATTATCTCCAGCTTGGGATGAGTATTTATTCATAAAAACAATAAGAAAATGGTTATCTCTTGCTCAAGTTGCTCAAATAATTACATGAAAGAAAATACACAATCATGTAAACAAACCATTCTATTTTTAGAATTATTTAAATGAGGTTACTGAGGGGAATACACAATATTGATTGAGAAAGGAAACAAGTAAAGGGAGAATAAATAAATAAATAAAAATCATATTTTATTATTCTTATTTTGAATAAAGAAATTGGATAGAAGTATTTTTTTTAAGAACACAAATATTAGATACCAAACTAAACATATCCAAAATGGCGGACGATATGAAAATGAAATTAATAAACAAACACATGAAGACACTTCAATTAAGTTATTTATTTGATAAAAACATGATAAATTTTATTTAGAGATACTAATAATGAACAGGATTCAATAGAAATCATGTGAGTTATGATTCTTGTGTTCAATCATGGATGAATCTTCTGTCCAAAGTCTGACAAACATCGATCTTTTGCCGTTGCCGATGTTCATGAAAATGTATGAAAATCTCATATAGGGATGTACTGTGCGCACCCCTATGTGAGATTCTGGAAATTATTGTAAAAAACTGCGCACTATACACGGCAAAATACGGTATTTGTTTTTTTTTTTACAATGTTTAATGATGTGATTGGTCAATCTTGAATTTTTGGACACACAGAAGCGAGGGTGAAGGACACACACAATGCAAAATTGACCAAGGAAAGTACATGATGACAGCTGACAAACAATTCTCATCTAGTCTTTTATGTTTCAGCTGATTCCATGTGTCTAAATACTCAGTGTGTTCAATGTGTAAGGGTTATGTGTGTGATCTTTGTGGACTTTCATCTTATTTCCTGATAGCTTTTCATTCTGTTCTTCTGCATACAAGCAGGACATGCAACTAAAAACTTTTTGGGTTTCTTGCATAATTTATTTCTTTTAGAAAAAAAAGAAATAAATTGTAGCAGAGGTTTAAAATTTAGTATATTTATGTACAAAACGATTGTATAAAAATGTTCATTTGGTCGCAGGTGGTTCCGGCCCCAGGTTGATCCGTCCTCGGTTGATCCGTCCACAGTAGATCCGTCCCCTAGTTGATCCGGCCTCTAGTTCCTAGTCGGTCCGTCCCCAATTTAAAATATAATGAAATATAGTCTTTTTTCAAGAACGATCACATATTACTTTCAAGTTTTAAAATTTTAAGAAATGGTTATTATCTAAAAAAAAAGAAGAGAATTGTGAAAACTATGAACTAATTTAACTTTTCGCTAATTGGTTTTATAAAATTGGATCAGTGTTTTGACAGGTGTTGATTTTGCCCCTGTCACCAACATGACCAACATTTGTTTATTCAACAAACCTTAAAAAAACTTAAACTATTATAATAAATTCCCTTGACATGAGATCTGTATGGTTTCTTTATCACTACATTTCGGAACATTCTATTTTCCTTTAGAAGTTGAAATAGGATACAATACAAATAGTTATTTCATTTTTTTTTTACATTTGCAATCGGAAGGGACAATATAGATAAAAACCGGTGCATTGTTGCTATTTCTTTTGCGCCAAATATATATTTCACTTGCGCCACAAATCATGCTTCATTTGCGTCTTTTCATAAATGTTTCATTTGCGCCAATAATAAAGGTAAATGCTGACATTTATAAAATAAAAGTATGTTTTCCAGTAAAAGCAATGTATATAATAATGTGTTAAAACACAATATCTACATAAAAATCAAAGTAAAAGATTTAAAGTGCTATCGTGCAAATACCACTCCGAAATCCCCAACGAAACATATTAGAACTCTACAGATAACTGATAAAATATTGACCATCTTAATTGACATGCAATTCAACATCTGTACAAAAGCGACTTTATTTTATTTAAGAAGTGGGTTTAAACTCACAGAAAAAAGCTGACCTAAAACTGTTACTCTAAATTCAAATTTTAATCGTTACCTAGACTATCGCAAATGAAAGATTTTTCAGTGTCGCAAATGAAATATAAGCTTGTGGCGAAAATTGATGTAAATGCAATTAATACGACCCTAAAAACAACAGAACAAACACAAATGTAAAACGTATTTAGAAACATTTTGATTCTATATCCTTTGAATTGAAGAAAATTTCCATCGACATTTTGAAAATGCTGTCGCAGATCAGAGTGAGTGTTCTATAGGTTTCTGGTCATCGAAAATTTTGTTATTTTCATCCTCAGACGGCGTGGAAAAGTTGACGGCATCGTATATGTCCTTCTTAATGTAATATTTAAAAAAAAAATCGTTAAAAATTTTAAAGTATCAAAACTATATCTTTTCTCATTATTTCTAAGAATACTCCTGAATCTGAAATGAATTGCTATATAAACGACGCTAAAGGTTCAAACCTAAAAAATATAATGCAAAAATGAACATGCGGAGAACCTTAATTTCTGTGCATTTATACATCAATTAAAATCACATTGATAAACTTCTTTTCCAAATTAACAAGTTAACTTGGAAACTTGCAATTTTACACGTAACGTCATGTAATTAAGTTACTATATATGCAGCACAAAAACATTTCCCTATAATACCCATCAACTTTTAACGTGCATAACAAATACATTATATATGTAATTTTATTGGGGACGGATCTACTGGAGGACGGATCAACTAAGGGACGGATCAACCAAGGACGGATCTACTTGGGGCCGGATCAACTAGGGGACGGACAAGTTTGGGGACGGATCCACTAGAATTCGTTCATTTTATGAATTGAAAATGAAATGATCATATTTTGAATTTTGATTTTAAAACTTGAAATTTTATTTTATCTTTTTGCAGCATTAATTTAGGCTTGAACAATTGAAATGAACTTGTTCATGGATCCATGATTTGGAAGAGTTTTAACAGCTCTACCATTCATATCAACCGGAAATTTTCTTTTTGTTCGAAACCAAATTATACTTTTACAAGACTAAGAAAATGAGATGAAAATGTGCACACATGTATATATGTTTTAAAACAAGCACTATCACTGGTGTTGGTTATTTCATTTCAGAAAAAGTGCCCATACACTTCAGAAGTAACAAGAAACAAATTGTTCCAGCTTCAGCGTGTGCACACGACCTAACAGCACCACCAGATATTGTGCAGGATGTGGAAGAAAGCGGGCGCTCGTCACGGTCTAGTTCACACTTGTCACCTAATACACAAAAAGCACCTGCATATTTACCAGGTTTGTGTGTGCATTTGTGTAGATGTTTTAATCACTTTATTTGCATTGTGCAATGGCAATGGCATCACATGCAATATGTTGAGGTGTTTAGGCAGTTCATAGATGGTTAAGAAAACACTTATATGACAGGTAAAGAAAAAGGGGAGTACTGTGTTTCTGACAAGAAATCATCACATTATAGCCAGTAAATTGCAATTTTCTTGCCCCCTCCCCCAAGTCATTTTCCCAAAAAGATAAGCCTAATTGGCCTGCCATCAGTTTCTTTCAGAAAACCCATGTGAAGTTGTTCCTTGTGAAAGAAAAAAAAGGTTTTTTTTGAATGCCCGCCTAAAAGATGTTTATGGGTTGAGGGGTTTTCATCATGAAAAAGCTACAATATTATTTCAAAAACAGTGAAAGGACCTTTTGATATGTTTGACATGAATGTTTGATGTTTGCACAGTTTTTTTTGTGTATTAAGATTTCTTGTATGGAAACAAATGTGATAGGCAAGGTTAAAGGTTAAAAGAATTTGTTAAGTGTTGTTGACATATTGAATGACTTTCTATTGCTTTTTCATAAACTACAAGTCATTCTGAAAAGGATTAAGGTCAAGCAAAAAATGTTTATGGTTTTCAAAATCATTCAAACTGCTAAATTCATTATAAAACATAGTAATGAAGTATGGATGAGGTAGGCATTGCCTAAATGCGAGCACAGCAAAAATATTAGACATCAATGAACAGCTAAATTGTATTTTTACATACCATTGGAGTTGAAGAAGGCTCCCCCTATACATGTACCATGAAACATCAAAGATGGATCCTCTTTTTGGCCCTCATATGACGTGGAGTTCCATGCCTCAATTGAGGAATAAAATTGTTGAGAATTCAGAATATAAGATCTAATGGACCCCATTCCCAAAAAGACGTGGACACTTTTGATGCAAATGTTAACTGTTTTGATAGTAGTTATTTTTAGGTCCATGTGAGCTATTACCATCACTTGGCGTCCGTCGTCGTCGTCTGTCGTCGTCGTCTGTTAACAATTTTTCAAAAATCTTCTCCTCTGAAACTACTGAACAGAATTTAATGAAACTTGGTATGAATGATTCTCAGGGTGTCCTGCACCAAACTTGTGTTCCGATTTTTGATCGGTCTAAAAACATGGCCACCGTTACTAAAAATAGACCAGGGGGGTCAGACTACTGTTTTTGGCTTGTAAATCAAAAAGTATAAGAGATAGATGAAATCTGATGGCACCCTAATGCTTCAGCATCAAAAGTTCTACAAAAGTCTCCATTTGGTCGAAGTTGTCAGATGATCCCTTATAGGGGTTACAGCCCCTTAAAGGTGAAAAATAGCGTTTTTGCATGTTTTTGGCCTATAGAATGAAAACTATTGTAGATAGAGAAAAGCTGTTGCTTGCTTAAATGTTCAGCTCATTAAGCTCTACAAAAGTCTCCATAGGGTCGAAGTTGTCAGATGACCCCTTATAGGGGTTACAGCCCCTTAAAGGCGAAAAATAGTGTTTTTGGCCTATAGAATGAAAACCATTGCAGATAGAGAAAAGCTGTTGCTTGCTTAAATGTTCAGCTCAATTAGCTCTACAAAAGTTTCTATGGGGTCGAAGTTGTCAGATGACTCCTTATAGGGGTTACAGCCCCTTAAAGGGGAAAAATAGTGTTTTTGGCCTATAGAATGAAAACTATTGCATATAGAGAAAAGCTGTTGCTTGCTTAAATGTTCAGCTCATTTAGCTCTACAAAAGTCTCCATAAGGTCAAAGTTGTCAGATGATCCCTTATAGGGGTTACAGCCCCTAAAAGGTGAAAAATAGCATTTTTGCATGTTTTTGGCCTATAGAATGAAAACTATTGTAGATAAAGAAAAGCTGTTGCTTGCTTAAAATGTTCAGCTCATTAATTAAGCTCTACAAAAGTCTCCATAGGGTCTAAGTTGTCAGATGACCCTTTATAGGGGTTACAGCCCCTTAAAGGCGAAAAATAGTGTTTTTAGCTCACCTGACCCAAAGGGTCATGTGAGCTATTGTCATCGTTAGGCGTCCGTCGTCCGTTGTCTGTCGTCCGTCGTCTGTCGTCCGTCCGTCGTCAGTTAACTTTTCTTCAAAGATCTTCTTCTCTGAAACCACTGAAGGGATTGCATTGAAACTTGGTATACTTGATCTTTAGGATGTCCTCTACCAAGTTTGTGAATTATATACACGTCAACCAACCAACATGCCCGCTGTTGCTAAAAATAGAACAGGGGGGTCAGACTACTGTTTTTGGCTTATAAATCAAAAAGTATAAGAGATAGAGGAAATCTGAGGCCACGCCACTGATTCAGCATCAAAAGCTCTACAAAAGTCTCCATTTGGTCAAAGTTGTCAGATGACCCCTTATAGGGGTTACGGCCCCTTAAAGGTGAAAAACAGCCATTTTTCATGTTTTTGGCCTACAGAATGAAAACTATTGCAGATAGAGATTAGCTGTTGCCTGCTTAAATGTTTAGCTCATTTAGCTCTACGAAAGTCTCCATAGGGTCGAAGTTGTCAGATAACCCCTTATAGGGGTTACGGCCCCTGAAAAATAGCGATTTTTCATGTTTTTGGCCTACAGAATGAAAACTATTGCAGATAGAGATTTGCTGTTGCTTGCTTAAATGTTCAGCTCATTTAGCTTTACAAAAATCTCCATAGGGTCGAAGTTGTCAGATGACCCCTTATAGGGGTTACGGCCCTTGAAAAATAGCCTTTTTCATGTGTTTGTTCTACAGAATGAAAACTATTGCAGATAGAGATTAGCTGTTGCTTGCTTAAATGTTCAGCTCATTAAGATCTACAAAAATCTCCATAGGGTCGAAGTTGTCAGATGACCCTTTATAGGGGTTACGGCCCCTGAAAAATAGCGATTTTTCATGTTTTTGGCCTACAGAATGAAAACTATTGCAGATAGAGATTTGCTGTTGCTTGCTTAAATGTTCAGCTCATTTAGCTTTACAAAATTCTCCATAGGGTCGAAGTTGTCAGATGACCCCTTATAGGGGTTACGGCCCCTGAAAAATAGCGATTTTTCATGTTTTTGTCTTACAGAATGAAAACTATTGCAGATAAAGATTAGCTGTTGCTTGCTTAAATGTTAAGCTCATTTAGCTCTACAAAATTCTCCATAGGGTCGAAGTTGTCAGATGACCCCTAATAGGGGTTACGGCCCCTGAAAAATAAAGATTTTTCATGATTTTGGCCTACAGAATGAAAACTATTGCAGATAGAGATTAGCTGTTGCTAGCTTAAATGTTTAGCTCATTTAGCTCTACGAAAGTCTCCATAGGGTCTAAGTTGTCAGATTACTCCTTATAGGGGTTATGGCCCCTTATAGGTGAAAAATGGTGTTTTTGGCCTATAGAATGAAAACTATTGCAGGTAGAGAAAAGCTGTTGCTTGCTTAAATGTTCAGCTCATTTAGCTCTACAAAAGTATAGGGTCAACATCAAGATCAGGTGAGCGATTCAGGCTCCTGGGAGCCTCTTGTTGGCCTATAAAATGAAAACTATTGCAGATAGAGAAAAGCTGTTGCTTGCTTAAATGTTCAGCTCATTTAGCTCTACAAAAGTCTTCATAAGGTCAAAGTTGTCAGATGATGCCTTATAGGGGTAACAGCCCCTTAAAGGTTTGAAAAATAGTGTTGTTTCATGTGTTTGGTCTATAGAATGAAAACTATTGCAGATAGAGAAAAGCTGTTGCTTGCTTAAATGTTCAGCTCATTTAGCTCTACAAAAGTCTTCATAAGGTCAAAGTTGTCAGATGATGCCTTATAGGGGTAACAGCCCCTTAAAGGTTTGAAAAATAGTGTTGTTTCATGTGTTTGGTCTATAGAATGAAAACTATTGCAGATAGAGAAAAGCTGTTGCTTGCTTAAATGTTCAGCTCATTTAGCTCTACAAAAGTCTCCATAAGGTCAAAGTTGTCAGATGATCCCTTATAGGGGTTACAGCCCCTTAAAGGCGAAAAATAGTGTTTTTGGCCTATAAAATGAAAACTATTGCAGATAGAGAAAAGCTGTTGCTTGCTTAAATGTTCAGCTCATGTAGCTCTACAAAAGTCTAAATGGGGTCGAAGTTGTCAGATGACTCCTTATAGGGGTTACAGCCCCTTAAAGGCGAAAAATAGTGTTTTTGGCTTATAAAATGAAAACTATTGCAGATAGAGAAAAGCTGTTGCTTGCTTAAATGTTCAGCTCATGTAGCTCTACAAAAGTCTTCATGGGGTTGAAGTTGTCAGATGACCCCTTATAGGGGATACAGCCCCTTAAAGGCATAAAATAGTGTTTTTGGCTTATAGAATGAAAACTATTGCAGATGGAGAAAAGATGTTGCGTGCTTAAATGTTCAGCTCATTTAGCTCTACAAAAGTCTTCATAAGGTCAAAGTTGTCAGATGATGCCTTATAGGGGTAACAGCCCCTTAAAGGTTTGAAATATAGCGTTGTTTCATGTGTTTGGTCTATAGAATGAAAACTATTGCAGATAGAGAAAAGCTGTTGCTTGCTTAAATGTTCAGCTCATTTAGCTCTACAAAAGTCTCCATAGGGTTGAAGCTGTCTGATAACCCCTTATAGGGGTTACAGCCCCTTAAAAGTTGAATAATAGTGTTTTTTGATTACATGTATTTAGAATGAAAACTATTGTAGATAGAGAAAAGCTGTTGCTTGCTTAAAATGTTCAGCTCATTAAGCTCTACAAAAGTCTCCATAGGGTCTAAGTTGTCAGATGACCCTTTATAGGGGTTACAGCCCCTTAAAGGCGAAAAATAGTGTTTTTGGCCTATAAAATGAAAACTATTGCAGATAGAGAAAAGCTGTTGCTTGCTTAAATGTTCAGCTCATTTAGCTCTACAAAAGTCTCCACAGGGTCAAAGTTGTCAGATGACCCCTTATAGGGGTTACAGCCCCTTAAAGGCAAAAATAGTGTTTTTGGCCTTAAGAATGAAAACTATTGCAGATAGAGAAAAGCTGTTGCTTGATTAAATGTTCACTCATTTAGCTCTACAAAAGTCTTCATGGGGTTGAAGTTGTCAGATGACCCCTTATAGGGGATACAGCCCCTTAAAGGCATTAAATAGTGTTTTTGGCTTATAGAATGAAAACTATTGCAGATAGAGAAAAGATGTTGCTTGCTTAAATGTTCAGCTCATTTAGCTCTACAAAAGTCTTCATAAGGTCAAAGTTGTCGTATGATCCCTTATAGGGGTAACAGCCCCTTAAAGGTTTGAAAAATAGCGTTGTTTCATGTGTTTGGTCTATAGAATGAAAACTATTGCAGATAGAGAAAAGCTGTTGCTTGCTTAAATGTTCAGCTCATTTAGCTCAACAAAAGTCTCCATAGGGTTGAAGCTGTCTGATAACCCCTTATAGGGGTTACAGCCCCTTAAAATTTGAATAATAGTGTTTTTTGATTACATGTATTTAGAAAGAAAACTATTGCAGATAGAGAAAAGCTTTTTCATGCTTAAACATTCAGCTCATTTAGCTATACAAAAGTCTTCATAGGGTTGACATCAAGACCAGGTGAGCGATTCAGGCTCCTGGGAGCCTCTTGTTACTTTAATTTGTTCATTTTCTAGAACGTTCAGTTTAGGACGAGGTATTTGGGGCAAATGAGCGTAGAAAAGAAAATGTAAAAAATGAATAAAATTTGTTATACTTAAAAAATGAAGTAACTCATCTTCATCAGATTATTTTTCTCCTTGTTCTATATTTACATAGAAAACTTTTGGAAGATGAGTAGCAAAATTGGTAATTATTTTCAAATTCACATCGAAACTGTATAAATTGTGCACGTGAAATGGTGAGAAGCATATCCAGACGAAAAAATTCATTATCAGCATTAGGCAAATTTTTCGGGGGAACTTGCTGTAGAGCTCTCTGCTCTCACGGGCACAATGTGCCCGCTACCAGCTGTGCTCGCTATAAAACATTGAAAGTATGATCTTAACGAAACTTTGTTGGCAAGAACAGAATGGTGTGAACTTTAACAACTGTCTCTCCTAAGTATTAGCAAAACTTCCCTTTCTTTCGGATACATTTTCTCCCCCTCTGCCCCTCCCTTCCGATACCCACTCCGAAAAAGAGGAAACAAACAAAACGCCACCACCTCAATTCTTTTTTTTGAGGCCTCAATAATAAAGTCAATAGATAACGGTCTTATTGAAAGTGATAGGGTGTTGATTAATGTTTTAAATATTTCTTTGTATAGATTTTTGCCAATGATAATTTTTATCTTGTTTGTTTAATGTCAATATAATAACATGTATAAGGTGAAAGTGAAAATTAGATCTTTCGAGGATAAATCAACTTTAGTTTATTTATATTTTATGAAATTAAACAAACTCTATTCATGGTGTTTGTTTTGTAATTGACATTTTTTGTTCTTGTTCAGCTAGAATAAAGTGACTTTTGTAGTCAAACAATTCAGAAATTTGTATGTTAATTTGCGATTCAGATAAAAAGTACTTTAAACCAAGAATTTTTTTCAATAGTATTGAAGATGTGTTTCAGAATTAAAAAAAGTAGATCTAGTACAATGTATTTGCTTGACTATGTTTAAGCGCACATGTATTTATACTCTATAAGGCAACAAAACTTGTTCCCCTAAATATCAGCATTGTGAATTGAAACAAATGTATAAGACATGGCATTGAACTAAATTAATTAGGGCCCCACAACTTTGTTGCGGACGCCCTATAGTAATCAGTCTGTCCGTCCGTAACAAATTCAGTTTTCCGGACTTTTTTTCTAAACGCTTATAGATAATGAACTGATTTTTGGTTCTTGAGTTAACCTTGATGAGTTACAGATCAAGTTTGAGTTTCGTGCCGGTCCACAAATTTTTTTGGGAGTTATGGCCCTTTGAACTTTGAAAATTCATTAAAATTTCAGTTTTCCGCACTTTTTTTCTAAACGCTTATAGATAATGAACTGATTTTTGGTATGTGAGTTAACCTTGATGAGTTACAGATCAAGTTTGAGTTTCGTGCTGGTCCACAAATTTTTATGGGAATTATGGCCACTTGAAAATTCACTAAAATTTCAGTTTTCCGGACTTTTTTTTAAAACGCTTATAGATAATGAACTGATTTTTGGTATGTGAGTTAACCTTGATGAGTTACAGATCAAGTTTGAGTTTCATGCCGGTCCACAAATTTTTATGGGAGTTATGGCCCTTTGAACTTTGGAAATTCACTAAAATTTCAGTTTTCCGGACTTTTTTTTAAACGCTTATAGATAATGAACTGATTTTTGGTATGTGATTTTACCTTGATGAGTTACAGATCAAGTTTGAGTTTTGTGCCGGTCCACAAATTTTTATGGGAGTTATGGCCCTTTGAAACTTGAAAATTCATTAAAATTTCAGTTATCCACACTTTTTTCTAAACGCTTATAGATAATGAACTGATTTTTGGTATGTGAGTTTACCTTGATGAGTTACAGATTAAGTTTTAGTTTAATGCCGGTCCACAATTTTTTATGGGAGCGGGGCCCTTGGAGATGGCTATCATCTCCCTGGTATCTAGTTGAAATTTTAAAATCGGCTGTAGAAAACCTAAAGCCTTATACACCCCAAACTAAAATTGCATAAAACTCTGTAGCAGATCCACAAAGAACCCATTCAGGACAGCTGTTTTTCTTCACTCCCATTCTATGCATTTCTCTAATTATAGTCCCACAATTCAACAATTTTAATGTCATTTCAGGTGATAGAGTAATATTTGCTGAGAGCCCCTCAGCTCCTGGAATTCCCGTTGTCTATAGAACCCCTGAAGAGAGATCTTCAAATCCAGATAGACTGAACTTGGACAGGTAAGAAATGAAAACCCTGCTGTATTTTTACTTACTTTTAAAAATAAAATGTTTCCATCATGCCACAATCACAAGCAAATCTCATTTTTGACAAGGATGTATACATTTTCCTTAAAAAAATAGTTAAAGACTGTGCAAAAATTAAAGGTTTTGAGAAAATGTGAGTTCAGGTATGCAATCTGATGTCTATTGTCAATCACACTCAGATTTACCTTTGAGTTTAAATGGATTTTCATGAAGCTTTGTTAACTAGTCATACTCTTATTCCTGAGCCCAACTGAGTTGGGAAGGGGATAAAGCAATCGGTTTGTTCGTTCATACCAATGTAATGGTTTTTGTTTTGTCAGTTACTTAGGAACTACACATCATAGAGGAATGATATTTGGTCAGTGGGTACATCTTTGATGGTACATGTAATCAGCATTAGTACCAAAATTAGGTCACCTTGACCTACATTTTTTGCATGAATAACTTAGGTTAAGGTCCATATCTCAGCAACTGCAAGTAAAGAGATGATATTGGGTCAGTGGGTACATTTTGGAGAGTAACTGTCATCCGTACCAAAATTAAATGATCCTGACCTACATTTTCCACATGAATGTCTCTTGTTAAATTTTTGTTAAGGTCCATTTCTCATTATCTACAAGTAATAGAGAAATGATATTGGGTCAGTGGATACGTCCTGGAGAGTAACAAGCATCCATACCAAAATCAGGTCTTCTTGACTTTCATTTTAAAGTAACGGATGAGGGGATTAGCTGTCATGTGCGACTGCTTCATTTCTTTATTTAATTAAAAAAAAAAGTAGAGAAGTGAATCTCCTATTTGCATTAAGCCTCAAATGCAGGTTGTTAAAAAGAACTTGGCTGTAGAAAATGATTTAATCGCATGTTTATGACTTTATCCAATGATTTGTTTTATTTATTACAGACGGAAACTTTCAATATGTCCAATCTTGGAAGGAGAGGAGCAGCTTCGGCTATTGAACTACCAGCACAACATGATCAGCAAAATCCAGCATTTAAGTGCTCTTAAAAGACTTATCTTTCTTGATCTTTATGACAACCAGATAGAAGAAATATCTGGGCTTAATTCATTGAAATCTTTACGGGTGCTTATGCTGGGAAAAAATAGGTTCGTATGATTCATAGCTAAACCCATCAGGGAACTGTTTCATAAATAGAAAATATTGAGACACAGCCCACAATCAAGTGGCAATTCAGATAAAAACCACAATGGACAACCGCCAGCAGCCATCAACATGGCCAGTAGGCACTGCTTGCGGTTCTGCAATTAACCCATGGTCTAAATAAGATGCATATAATTCAAATCCAGTCCTGAAATAGTCACAGATAGACCCCTTTCTTAAACATGGAACAGAAAACATCAAAAAGACAAGTACAAACGAAAGCTTTGTCAAAGATTCCTTTAATCTTTAACATTTAAAAAGGTACTAAACATGGAATAAAGGATGAGGAGATGTAGAATAAGTGTAGGCCCCACAACATACATAAACAAGGAGCAGTTTGATAAATCCACAATAAAAGACAGACAGCTGCAAAAATGATACACAATTTGGTGATGGTTTTATTGAAAAGGAAGTCAGGACTTGCACTTGGGCAATGTTAGCTTGTTTTTTCCTGTTAAAATGCAAGCAAACTTTTCTTAATCAAACTTAATAACAAAAAGGTTAATTAGCAGTTGTATCATGTAACCAAAAATAATCTAATTTTAAAAAAAATGAAATAAAAAGGGCTTTGTTTATCTGTCTTTGTTTAATTGTTACCCTTCTTTTTATATATTTTGTTATTTTTGGTGAGGTAGATATGTATTAATTAGGGGTGAAACGATACTCCAAAGTACCGAATATTATCAGTATTTTATCAATTTTTGGTTCACGGTACGTTTTGGCGCTTTTTCGATTCAGTACATGATCAGGACTTTACTCCTTATTTTATGATTTCCGGAAACTGAAAAAGGTCAAAATCAGTATGGCGCCCTTTCGTTGAGATACAACCAAGAACTTCTGATGTTGAAAATTCATTTCCAATGGGTGATTTTGAGGGTTTTAAGCTAATAACAACTTCAGATCTCCTATGAATGTGTTTTTGACGACATGTTCAGCAAAGAGATGTGAAAACAAAGGAAATTTAAAGGAAGTTGTAAAGAAATTGTACCGAACCGAAAGTAATAGTATCATTATGAAAATGTACGGTACGTATCGTATCGTGGCATGAGCGTATCGTTTCAGCCCTAGTATTAATTCACACATGTAACCCTTTTGTCTTTTTTTCTTCCTTTTCAGAATTAAAAAGATAGAGAATTTATCAAATTTAAGCAAATTAGATGTTTTAGATTTACATGGAAATCAAGTAAGTCTTGTAAATATAAATTATTAATATGATAAGAATATTTCATTTAAAAGGCAAAAATTGCCAAAAAAAACACCTAAAAACATAAAAGCATATGTCATACAACTGAACTAACAAATTACATATAATGCTAGTATATGTTTGACCAGTCTTAGTAACAATACATTTGTACTTATCAAGAGAAGAAAAGTGACACCAAGCAGAACCCTATCATTTTTGGGGGCTAAAATAACACCTTTACCCAACGATACCATATTTATCATAGAACTTCTCAAGGATACAATACAGTACATGATATTGAACAGATATATCATGCGTTGAAGGGGTATTTGCAAATATAACCAGTCAAGAGATGACAAATTTCCCTGAGTCTGAAAGGCAAGGGAAAATTCATCTTGAGACTGGAATTTTTTTTCCAAATACCCTGCCACCCAGCCAGGCATGATCTATCTGTTTAATTACACCAGATATCAAATCAAAACATTCCATCCTTTCTGTAGACAGTCAACAGTGGTTAAACTAACTGTTTTATACTAAAGCTTGATTTGAAATACACAAATACTGATAGCATTATATATTTTTTTCCTTGGTCATTCATTGTTTGTTTTATTTTCAGTTGTCAAGATAAAATCTTTCCAAAAGTAAAAAAAAAGTTATGAAAATATAGTTGGCTTGAAGGGACACATCTGCCGTCATTTATTTGGCAAATATTGCCACAAAGAGGGTAGAAACAGGCCAATTTTTAAGCAACTAACCTGATGCAGCAAAAAAACGAAGTAACTCTTATAATAATGATGAAATATGGGAAAAATACTTTAGAAATCAACCAATGGAAAGGCTTCTTTATTAGCTCACCTTGCCGAAGGCAATGTGAGCTTTTGCAATCACTTGGCGTCCGTCGTCCGTCGTCCGTCGTCTGTCGTCCGTCGTTCAACTTTTCAAAAATCTTCTTCTCTGAAACCGCTTGGCCAAATGTATGGAAACTTAGTAGGGTTGTTCTGTAGTATATCCTCTACAAAACTATCGTTCGAAATTTTGATTCGACAAAAAACATGGCCGCCATGGCTAAAAATAGAACATAGGGGTAAATTGCAGTTTTTTGCAAATAACTCAAAAACCGTAACAGATATCAAAATTCTGGCATGGGGTAAAAGTGATCAGCACCTCAAGATCTACCTGCCCAGAAATTTTAAGGAAGATCCAACAACTGATGTAGGAGTTATTGCCCTTTTTCTGGATTTTTTCAGAAAAAAATACTTATTTAGCCCTATATCTTGAAAACTATACAAGATATTTCAAAAATTTAGATTGCATATGAATAAGCCCATCAAGATCTACAAAAGTTGTAACAGAGTCAAAGTTGTAGGATCGTTCCTTAAGGAGTTATATCCCTTGGATTGTAAAAATTGACCATTTTCACAGTTTTTTGTTCAACATTTCAAAAATCTTCTTCTCTGAAACTGCTTAGTCAAATGAAATGAAACTTGGTAGGGTTGTTTAGTAGTATGTTGTCTACAAAATTATCCTTCGAAATTTCGATTCGACAAAAAACATGGCCGCCATGGCTAAAAATAGAACATTAGGGTAAATTGCAGTTTTTTGCAAATTACTCAAAAATGGTAACAGGTATAAAAATTCTATTTGGGTAATAATGATCAGCACATAAAGATCTACCTGCCCTGAAGTTTTGAAGAAGATCTGACAATGGTTGTAGGAGTTATTGCCCTTTTTCTTTTTTTTTCAAATTTTACTCTTTGAAGACTTATATCTTGAAAACAATACAAGATATTTGAAAAATTTAAATTGCATATGGTTAAGCACATAAAGATCTAAAAATTATGTAATGGGGTCAAAGTTGTAAGACCTTTCTTGATAGAAGTTGTTTCCCTTAGAACATTAAAATTGATAATTCCACAGAGTAGCAGTCCTTTGTTATATCCAGCATATAAGTATCATCGAATACAAGGTGAGCGATTCAGGCTCCTGGGAGCCTCTAGTTATATAAGGTGTCATTATCAAAGATATATCTTTCAGCAGCAGTTATGACTATTTGTAATTTCTGCATTTAAGAGGAAAATACTGATAATCAGTCACAAACATCAAATGGAAAATTCATAATTTGTACTACACATGTACAAATACACCAAATTCGTCAAAATACCATGTATTTCAGTATTTTGGAGTATTTTTCCCCCTCATTTTTCTGTCTGTACAATTACAAAACTATGAAGTAAATGTAGAGCCATTTGTACATAATTCATTTGTTCTTTAACTTTAAAATTTATTTTTCTTTTTCAGATTTCCAATATAGAGAATCTAAATCATCTATCAGAACTTCGAGTTCTAAACTTAGCTGGGAATCACATTGTCCATGTTGATAACTTAGGGGGTATGGATTCACTGGCTGAGCTCAATCTTAGGAGAAACAAGATCAAAACTGTGGTAGGTACACATGACAATGCAAAGTAAGACAAAACAAAAACAGAATATACTGTAGAAGCAGAAATATTTGTGGGTAAGAGAAATCCATGAAATTAAATCCCAACAAATTTAGAATATTTAGTTGACTAGTGTATATCAAAATAAAATATCCACGAAAATTTGTTCCCTCCAATTCTGATTTGTGCTCTGAACCACAGAATTTAATCCCCACGAAAATGAATGATTATACAGTATTCATTAGATTTTAGACATTTAAAAAAAAAATTGGGATTATAGAAAGAGAAAATTTGGATTTATACTGAGGTGGAAAAGAAACAAATCCCCAAACCCTACTGAGTTCCCTTTATAAACTTCTAATCTCATCTTCTTGATATTTAAAATGCAACTTTTGCATATGGTCTATAGTGTGGAAACTGATTTCTGGATTGTCTATCACCTCCATCCTGTCAAAGAACTGTAGCCATTTGTCTTTTTAAAACTAATAAAATGGGGTGGTTTTCCCTTACATCGTTGTTGATATGCCATGTTGACTTTTCTTGAATAGGGTACATTTCTTTAATTTTTCTGATTTTTTGTCTTGAATTTTCTATAAAAAAAATAACATTGAACCTCAATTATAATGCTAAGTAAGTTCTAAGAAGTAAAGAACTCTTGAATTAGACCACTCTGCTCTCTGAGAATGAAATGATAATGCCATTAGTTAACTTTGATAATTGAATGCATGTATTTTGTTTATTTTTAATGATGCTTAGAAGGTGAGTGGAACATTAAAAAGCTTGATAATTCATTCTAACACACAAAGACTATGTATGTTTTATTTTAACCATCAGTATAAACTATTGAGAGCTTTTATCATAAATCATCTATATTTCTGATATCTGGAAAAAATTAGATTCTCGAGTAGATTTAAAACTTTAACAACTGTATGAGAGGAGGTTAGGTTGGAAAGCACTTTTTCTCTTGACCCATCATGCTCATTTTTATATGGCTGCAAAAAATTTGTATACGTATAAATATTGCATTGTAAATAGACCCCAAAATACCACCATCTTTAGAATTATAATTTAAGTGCCTTGTGACTCTCCCCTTCAAAAATTTCTGGGAACGCCCTGATTAACAATTTGCATACAAATGTTTATCCTTGCTTACCATCAGAGAAGAGAAAATTATGATTTATACAGATTTGTGATTAAAAGAAGCTGTATTGATTAGAAATGCTTAAAATAAGATAATTTAAAGACTCTTATTATTACGTTTTAAAAGGGGAACTTTATTTGATCAACTCGGTGGCAAATACAGTGTACTTCTTCATTTATTTTTTTATGTACTTTTTGTTGTTGTTAGTCTTAATATCCTCATTAATTTGTGCAATATTTATTTTTGGCAATTGATCAACTACCATATTTAGATATTACCAATACTGAAGACAATTTAAATGTCATTAAAATGAAATAAAATTTCATTAATGATTTTTGGGGAAATTGATATGTTTTATGTATGGAGATGTTAAACTTGATTATATTTTATTCATGAAGGAAAGCCTTTTTTTAATAATAAGTTGACTATTTATTTGAACATACAACAGTCTGATTAAAATACAGCCCCTTACAGATTTCAATGAAGTAGGCAGTTTTTAATCAGACTGAACATACAATAGGATATCATTATGAACACCTCAAGCTTGTTTTCTACTTAATTTTTTTTGGGCATTATCTAAACTAACTTAATAGAATGTGTGAACAAACTTTTGAAGCAATATCTCAGCATGTTCTTTTCTTCTTTTTTTGTTTTTATAAAATTTGTAACATCAATTGAATCTTTTAACAGTGTGGAAAGGTAAACGTATATTGCTATGTTACTTAGTGCAAAATAATATGTTGTGAATGCTTCTTACAATCTTTTTATAGCTCGGACTTCTACATATGGAAAATGGTTAAAAAAAAAAAAATTCCAATTTAAAAAAAATGAGTTGTCTTTCTTTGTTCATTAATGTATGAATAAATATTTTAAATGTTCACAATGAGCTTTTTTTCATAATTAGTGTATGTCTTCTCTTTTTTTCTCTTTTGTGTATATCTTGTCTTTTGCTCTTGGTGTGTATTTCTCATTTTAAGCCGGTTTTTGGTTAAAGATTTTGACATTGTCAAAGGTTGTGTACAAAATGTGTTGATATCAGTTAAATATTTTGCCCCAAAAAATTGGAATTGATCTCACAATTGCTTAAGTAATTTGATCATCCAAATGTTGATTTTAATGGTGTTGATGAAATTATTGACCTCTTCATTTTTTTCTTGCAGTGTTTTAAAATTTACAGTTTATATTGCTCTTAACTAATTAATATGTATATACATGTATGTAATGTTGTTTTTAGTGGTACATGTAGTTAGACAATTGTGAGAGTTGTAATTGTATTTCTGTCTGCAAAGGAGAGCTTACCAGAGAATTTTAGATTTTTGACTTGCCAATAAATTAAAAAATAGGATTAAAAAGACATTTTGCTAGTTTTTAAAAGTTGAAAATTAGTTGATGTTATAAATTATGATTTTGTACATGTAGTTATATAAAGTTTAAAAGTAGTACGGCCAAAAGAAAGTTGGCTTACTCAGTGCTTATATATAGTTTTGTGATGGTGATTTTAGAGTATTGTAAATATATTGTTTGAATAAAAGATGATTCCTTTAGTCCTTGAAAATCTGTTTTTGTCTCACCTATGATGAATAGTTGTGAAAGGGAGACAAAGGTATTACTTTCCGGCAAAAACTTTTTGTATAACTTTTGTGGAAAACGAATTAATTGAAAAGTATAATAGCTAGGCATCTGATCTTTAGGATATCAATGAATCATATTAGGGTTTTAGGGTTTGTCATTTGACCTTGACCACATTTGTACACTGAATGGCTGTTAATATTGTTTTTTTGTTGTTCGGTCTTTTGTGTTAAGTCTGTTTCTCAATAACTATGATATCTTGAATCATTTTAGTTGGTCCACAGGAAAATGTCCAGAATTAAATGAATGAATACTCGAATAACTAGGTATTGCGATGGCGCCAGCAGGCGAGACATACTTTAGTGTTAACTCTTGTCATTATTTTAAATTCACATGGTGTTACCAGCTACGGTTAATACTGGCAAACTGAGGACAGTCTAGAAAATGTTTAGTTGTGTACAACTTTTGAAAAGAAAAGGAGAAAAGTTTAGTCTAAACTTAGTCTGTGGTCTACCTTTTTCTCCTCTTATGTCCTCCTCTTTGTAAAAAAATCATACAATGTTAAATTTTTTGGATTGTCTTCAGTTTGCCAGTGGAAATTGATAGCCAGTAATACCCTGTGATATTGGGTGTAAACTTGTGATAGTTAGCAAGCTACATTGAACAACATCATATAAAAGACCAGGGCCTCCACGGGGTAAAAAACAACTTGTGACATGAAGGCTTTTTAGGGCCACCTCTGACCTCCATTTGTTTCCAAAGGACATGCCTTGAAAATTTCTTAAATTGACCAAAAACAAAGAAGGTCAATTTCTAATTCCAAACTGTATATCTGTTGGGATATGGTCTGATACAAAAATGTTTAAATACGTGCTGTAAGGACTTTAGCATATTGCAGGTTTATAATTGATTTTTTTACTTTTACAGGTTGATGTAGAAAACTTGCCAAGTCTCCTTAGATTGTTCCTTAGTTTCAATGATATATCCAGGTAAGACTAGAGTTATCTTTCTTTGTTTATGTGCCAGTAAATTCTTCTGTTGAGCTGGAGAAAGAGTAATCAGCAGTTAGGACAGCAACATAAACATTTGGGCGAAACTTTTTAGACATAATCATAGGTCTTATTATAAATTAATTGTCAATGACTGCCTGTAGATTATCGATTGATAACAGTACTTACAGACAGTCAGACAGAGAAGGGCCATCTTGCAACACACGGAAACAGGCTAACTTTTATCTGTATATGTCTTTTTTTTTATTTTGCAAAACAACATATGTATAGGAGTCACTTAGGCACTTTATGTCGTCTTGCCGTAATCTGTCTTGAGCATCCTGCATTGTCATGAAGCGTCACAAAAACTTCCTTTTTTATGGACAACTTTATGTCACAGCCACTTGTTATTTGGCCTGTAGCTTCTTCCAAAAAGTACCATATGGTGTCGAGTGATTTTACTCCAAACTCATGTCTTCCTGTTTACATGTAACATATGTCTTCCAATTGACTGCAATTCTAGTTTTCCATGGCCACTGCTGCTCTGTGATGTAGTTTTAATTAAAAAAAATTGTAGTATTTTATTTATTATTTTGTATATTCAGCATGGTGGGGCCTGGGTGACTGGGGTGGTCTGGCTTACTGATAAAAAAAACTTACAGATAGTACCAATGAACTTTATGCATATTTTGAAGTTAAAAGTCTTTTGTATTGAAATTCTTTGTTTACCTGAAAAAAGTTGACAGTTTCCTCTGTCAATAAAAGAGTCTTTCTGTGACCTCACTGACTTAGTCAGTATTCTAGATAATTTAAAATCTTCTCAATATGCACTTGTAACATTGATTGTGCAGAATAGAAAAATTGTGTTTTCATTTAAATTTCTTTTAGAAATTCATTTAAATGCATTATTTAATAGTATCAATTTCCAATATAAAGTACCTTATATATGTTATTTTCTCATGCTTTCAGCATAAAAGATGATACGAATTATATGAAAATTATACAAAAGAATATTAGATCTTTTGAAAATTTTAAATAGACTTTTTCAATTACTTAGAAAAGGAAATTGTTCTTGTGCACAGTGTAAATGTTTGTTAATTAACAGATTCTTTTTTTCAATTAAACAATTTCCAAACTTTTAAACTAATCTATATGAAGAATTCTTTGGTAAAAAAAAAGGGTTTTTTTAAAGAATCAATTTTAACTTGTACTTTCTAAATAAAAAAAATATTAAAAAATATTAAACATGATCAATGTTCATTGAAATTAGTTTGGAAAATGAAAGTGTAAACACATGTATTAAATTGAAAACATTTTCATGTTCTCTCTAAAAAAATTCGCTTTTAAAAGTGGGAAATATTTTGGATGTTTTATGTCAGAATTTGGAATTGAAATATTTGAACTTTGACATGAAGTATTGATCAAACTACAGTAAAGTGAGGATTTGAATAGTTTGATTATGATGTGAAGTGTCAATTTAACACTTAAGCCATCTGATTATCATTTCAAGTGGACTTGAAAGATATATTTAGATAAAAGGAAAATGGATAAACTCTTAATATTGTCTGTATGTAAACAATATAAAAAATCATGTTCAAGTATCGACATAATTCTATGCAAAAGCTTGTTTGCCTGTTATTTGAATTTTTTCGTGGTGCAAATACTGTGTTTTTTCGCTTCAGCTTTCATCTATCCATTGGCAAGTATCTTTAAAATTGGAAACATTAGGCTGTAAAGCAATTTTTTCATTGAAAAGTTTGCGTTCAAGCCTTCAAGCAAATCAGAGTGATAAGTTTCTCACGAGCAACAACTATTCGGAGTGAAGTTAAAGAAAGAATATTTCTGACTTTATAAAGGCTTGTGATACATCATAAAAATTATACACATGCATGTTCTATTTGACTTTTATTTCAATTTGATTCGGAGTATCTCTATTTTGTAAGACATCCAAGCAATTGCTAAGAGTTGACTTGTTCAGTGATGGCAATTTTCAAGTTTAAAGTACAAAATGAAGGCAAAAGTTGACAGAAGTTCCATCTAAATCAAGGAAAGAAAACAATTGATATTTTATGAGAGATTAAAGTTTGAAATCGGTTGTTAATCATGTCTTGGAAAGAGATAACTTATTTTGAAAGGTTTAAACGGCACTTGTTTAACCATTTGTGTGAGAAGCATAGAAAAATGGATAAGTTGGATGTTAAAGGGATTTCATTCTCATTACACCGGTCTAGAAGGACAAATGCCCTGAATTTGGAAATAAGTCCTCGATTAGCTTGTGGGAGAAGAAGGTAATATGATTTGTACAAATTTTTTGGGGTTCCTTTTTATGTAGACAGAACTTATAGATACACAGTGTATGTCATGTGATGATAAGTTTTCAAGTTGTGTCCCTTTTACTTATTTTTATCTTATCATAACCAAAAAAAATGATTATCACGAGAACAAAGAAAAGAGAATCATAAAGGTTTTTTTTTGTGGCCTGCAAAACATATATAAAATACTGTGGTTTTATTTTCATTCGTGGGGTATCAATTTTCGTGGTTTTAGTGGGTGTCTGAAAACCACTAAAATAAGATTCCAATGAAATGTTATTTTTATATCAATTATAAAAAGCTACAAATGCAATCCACGAAATTAAAAATCCCACAAAAATAAAGCTATGCTTACCAACATACTTGACTTTTTTTTCTAGTTTGTTAAAGGCATATTGTCTACGGCAAACTCATTTTTTTTACCCCTCAATTTTTTGGTGTCAATTAGACCGAAATACCATAAAATGAATATCGAAAAACAAATTTGCTACAAATTTTGCCTCAAAAGTAGTTTATTTTGATCAAAATAGCTCGACAATATTGATTGATATTTTATTTACCTGCACTACGTCACATTGACACAGATTTAGACTGAGTAGTTTTAACACGGACACTAAGCGGAATCTCGAGTTTTGTCCCCGAATACATTGATATGTTGAAAAAATACCGATATTTTTCGTGATTACCTTTTAAATAACATTCAAAAATTAATACAGGCAATAATTGTCAGTTTTATTCATTAAGTAGCTCTAATATTCGGTTGCCGTTTAAATTTTCTTCCGAGCTAAAACTTCGAGAAACAGATTATGCACCACGTGCAAGAACTATTGAAGTTTTCAATCAAAGAAAGTATAGTGCGCATGCTTACAGCTCATCTACATCTCATGAATATGAATTTTTGTAAAGCTTTACAAATATTATTTATTTTTCAATTTTTGAAGTAATAAAGAACCCTAGTGGTATTTTGAAAGTTTGTATCTTTCTAAATAAACAAAACGAATAGTCTGACGACAATTTTTTGGTTTTACAAAAAAATATTTTTTCGTAGACAATATGCCTTTAATGCGATGTTGTCACATTGATCTTTATCTTCCCTGCAAAGCTTTTCACTAGGTATGGCAGCATGCATTAGAATTGCTGTAACATAAAAAATCAGTCCAATTTCAGGGCCAATATAGGACTTAGTGAACACAATTTTTTCTGAAGGAAAGGGCGTCCAACTGGCTCCAAACTGTTAGCAAAATATTTATAAACCCCCACACAACAAAGTTGCAGAGGGTATAATATTTTTTACTGGTCGTCTGTCCATCTATTGTCACAGTTTGTGGACACAACTCCTCTGAAACCACTCATCAGAATTTAATGAAACCTTTTACTAGGATTTTTTATCCCCAGATTTTTGTGGGACTTATGGGCCTTTGGACCAAATCCTGATCCAAATTTTTTTGGGGCCAAAAATTATGTGCTCAAGGTAAATTTTGATAGTCAGATAGGCGAACATGTGGGGTATATGATCATGCTCACTTTGGTTCTTTCATTTGCAATGTATACATGACACTTTCCTTTAACAAAAACTGACATTTGTGTTATGTTTTTTCTTTAGCATTTGATTCACAAGCACTTACTGTATACTTGGAAATTTTGCTTGGGGGTTATTTTTGTTTGATTGGCAATCACAAAATATCTGCGAAAAACTTCTACCACACGAATTGATCATTCTTTAAGTAAAGAGAATAAATAATCAGAAGAAATGTGAAAATACATATATCACCCACATGAAAAGCTCACTTAACAAAAACATGAGAGCCAGTGGTGTAGTGGTTAACGCGTCGGGCTACTAACATTGAGTTCGTGGTTCGATCCTCATCAAGGGTGAAATCACATGGACCGATTTTCCGACTCTCTCTTGACACCATTTGCGAGGATGGTCCCGTGTATGGGGAGAACAATACCCTGTGCACGTTAAATACCCCTTTGTAGAGTTCGATAAGAGTAGGCTCAACGGTGGTCACTACAAAGACCGCATTCGCAAACTGCAAACTGGAGATGGATTTATAGAAGCGTTCAGCTTGTTTCCCAATCCAGTATAGATAAATATGTTTAAACTAAAAACATGAAAATATCACCCTGCAAAAATTTCGATGTTTACAGTACATTGTATATTAATGTATACAAAACATACATGTATCAATCTTTTAAGAATGTTTAATTTAATGAATAGTTCGTGTGAACCAAAAATAAAAATTCCCTATATCTCCCAATCCTCTGAAACATTCATTAAAATAACTTTACTAGAAAGACAAACTAATTACTGCTAATCATGAAACTTGGTATATTGAATCAATAGGTAAGACAAACTTGAAAATCAATACCTGTTTTTGCTACCTTTCCATTAAATGAACAGTTTAATGTATATTGTAAATATTAGACATGCAAGGTTCAAACGACACCTCTTTTCTATTAAAACTTTCCAAAGAAATACTTTATTGTTGGTTTTTCGTATGTTAAATATACATGCGGTGTTTTAACTCAATTCCCATATCCAGTTATTAAAATACCCTAAATAAGGCTGATGTCTGTTTATTTAAAAAAGTGGTATTAAAAACTAAATCTGTGTTTTGATAAAATTGTGAAGAGAGCTTGAAAGATATGGACGTAATTGATAAATAGTGTTTTTAAGAGGATTTTTCAGTTTTCCAAATGTGATCTGGGGATAATTAGCTTGGCTCTTGTGTTTGTGACACAGTGAGCTTGTTTTTACCATATCATGGTGTATTTAAAGATTGATGTTCTCAGTTTGTTTAATTTGAAGAATTTTGTGGAATTATTCCAAAAATGAAATGTTTGGATTTATGTGTTTAAGTCTAATTCAATGGGAATGTTTTAATTAATTTTAATTTTCAAATTTATTAAGAAATTTCAATATTTGGTATTCAAATTGTGACCTTTGTACTAAAAGTTATTGAAATTTTTTCACAAATTTCATGCATTCGGAAATAATTAAGATTTAAATCTTGACAATGAAATTGACATTATGGATATTTATATATTAATAAATGTTCCGGCTTAAGAAAGAAATTTTGTGATTGATTCTGAGGAGGCGGAATTTTAAAATTTAGGAATAAACATGTGGCACTACAGGAACTATAGAGATAAAATGAAAAATTATAAGAATGGAAGAAAGTAAGTTATTAAATTTATTGATTGGTATGTAGCAATGCTTCTGCAACAACTTGTGGGAAGCATGAAATTTTACACATATGGGTCAATATGGTACATTTGTACAAAATATACAATCAAACATTTCTAACTGTACGTTAAAAAGATTTGAATTTTGCAGACCTGTTTAAGCCATGATTTTCATACTTGTCAGACGTCACTGAATTTTTGTTTTTGGGTGCAAGGGCATTCATTTCCTATTGACATTCTTAAAAAGAAATTCTTTATTGTAATTGCCCCACCTACAAAATTAGAGGAGCATATTGTATTCAGATCTATTTGTTTGTCTTCCTGCGTCCATCCCTCAATCCACCCCTTGTCAGATTTACATTCAGGTTGAAGTTACTTTTATATGTTTTCAGGTGTGGCATCTGCCAGTCTTTTGGACATATTCTTTTTTTGCAATCAATTTTTGTTGCAAATATCTAAAACACACATGCATATTTTTTGCTAAATAGATTGTAGTAAATTCACAACTTAAACAAGGTGAACAGAATAAATTTAGCTGTTAATAGCTCCAATTAACTCCCTAATTTTCTTTAGATAATTCGTTCCTAAGTACTTTCATTGAATAATTTATATAAAGTACAATTTTAAAAGATATGATTTAGCAGATGATTCCATTGTTTCTGTCCATTAAAAGGATTTTGTAATTCTGCCCTGATGTATAATTTAAATCTGTGCTTCGTGTGCTTTACTAACTTACATTAACTAGCAATTTGATGCATTAGCTGATGGCTCAATTACATGTGATATGACCATTATGCCAATTAATGGGTAGTTACCTATACCGGTAATATGTTTGTTACAGGTATTTTATCTTCATTAGTCTTCAGGAAACTTGTTCTTGTCAGACCTTACACAAAAACTGCCGGACAGACTAAACATTTATTGTTAATTTTAAAACCTCTTTGCTGGACCAGAGTCAAATTTACCCATTCTTTGCCGGATGGGTCCAGCAGAAGGTTCATTGTTGGAAGGCAGTTACATAATCTCATTTGGGTCTGAGCTGATATGAAATATATCTGTCCAGCTTTTCTCAAAAATGGTACCCTCAGGTACAATGGAATGATTAAAAATATGAGAAGGTAGCTTTAGAATGACAAACTATATATATTGACTGTCCTAAGTGGTTTTCAAACCTATCAAATCCAAACTTACTTCTTAGGACCCTACGTGGGGGAATCTGTGTCTACATACATTCAGGCTTAAAATATAATTTTGATGATACAAAGTTCTATTTTCCTTTCAAAAACCTTCAAAGCAACAATATTCCAACATGATAAATAACTTTATTTTGAAAAAGAGGTACTTTTGAAAAGTCATCATCTCATATTTATATATTGAAATTAAATATGCAATCTGTACAATGATACTTTTAAAATACTCAAGTCCATAAAATAAAGATATAATATTTTGGTTGTAGAAATAAAATAACATTTCACTATACTTCATTCTATTGATCCTCTCAGTTTTTATAGGAATAAAAAAAGAAGGCCATGTTTTCAATATGTTAAGCCAATTTAAATATATACCTTCAATTTATTCAAATAATGTGTTTTGATATTTACTTAAATATTAACAAGGTTTTAGTAATGTATCTTGAAGGATTTGAAATCTTTTACATTGATGAGCTTGAAATGTTTACTTCTCTTTCAAATCTTTCAATGCTTTAATCTATTATCAAAGAGATGGGCTCCTTTTATTCTTGTCTTTGTAAAATATTTTGGGTGATAAAATGATCCTTAAGAGAAATTTCCATGAGACAACAATAGCCCATTGACTATGATGTACCGTAAATTGGGATATTTTGGTGTAGGGATATTTTGGCGGTTTTATATTAAAATGTTGGTGTGTATTATTTTGGCGCTTTCAGAAAAAAATGTTCTATAATTCTTTACATCATCTATAATTGAATTAATTCATATTCACAATCCTACTCTTCAACATTAATTAGTGTATATTTTTACCAAACCCAAGCTAATTAGTATATGTTTTGACTTTTAATAACAACTCATTTTATGTCTAATGATAATTTGACCAACAAGTGAATATATCCAAGCTAATTATCAAATTGAGCATTTGGAAATTAAAAAAAATGGAAATTAAAAGATATTTTTAAAATTCACATTCATGTTACTCAATGCATTGCTTGTTTCTTAGTCAAGATCTACTTTTGTTTGTACACATGCCATATCTATCAATTTTTTGTAGCACATTTATTTCTATGCATTCTAAATTTTATTTTGGTGTGTTTAATTTTGGCACATTTTGGTTAGGCGCCAAATAAACCAAAATAAAACTACATCCAAAATATCCCAATTTACGGTATGTCAAATTTCTTTTGAAAAACAAGCACTTTTTAGAAGTGGACCACAATGTCATTGGTTCTTGGCCTTCTTAGAAGGTTTTTGTTTTAATTTTGAAAACACAAGAGTTCCATAGACAACTGAAAAGCATAAAATCAAACAGATGGTAATCCAGCATTATCATGCAAAATTATAATATAGAATTTTTTTCTATGTTCCCTGCAACTTATTGCAAAGCAACAAATAGGAATCTCTTTGGCACCAGACCTGTAATTTGAGTGTCACACAACTCGCGTGAGACTCAGGCATCTAATCAGCTTTCTTTCATCTTTTGTATGAGTAAAAGTTACCTAAACCCACTCAGGTCAATACTATAGGTTATGATATTCTAAAGATCGCTATAGATTTCAAATTTCTAATTGATTAGATATATATTCTTGTCTTTTAATTTCTTTATATTTTTGATTATTTTATCAATCGGTGTTTCACCCCTTATTTTTAAAGTGATCTTTCAATTTTTGGGCAAATCTCACGCAAGAAGCTTATCAAAACTTGACAGCTCTGTGGCGCTATTTATTGTCTTGCGTCTTTCTATACCAGTGGTGTCACAAAAATTTCTGTCACAGTATTCCTTGCAGCATTTGCATATAGCTTCTTCCAATAACATTATTTAGCGTAAAGTGATTTTATGCCTGTGACTCATCTACTTCCTGTTAACCAAATATTTTAAAACAATTAGGCAACATATGTCTTTGATGGTAGACCACCATTCTAGATTAAAATGAAACATTTGTGCTTATAGTGTAAATACTGTATGGCCCCATAACAAAAGTTGTTAGACATAAATATGTTTTTGGTCTGCCTGTCCCCTTGTCCAGAATTACCTCATGGTTTACCTTTTTGTATTTATTTCTCTGTACATGAAAAATTGTACACTAATTGATGTTTTATAACAAGCAACACATTGTAGCAGAAAGTATGCTATTCCAGAAAACATGTGTTGGCCATCACTGATTTGAAGACACAATTGCTGGTCATATTTTTATGCCCCCGCGACGACATGTCGGGGGGCATTAAGTTTTACTCATGTCCGTCCGTCCGTCCGTAGGTCCGTACGAATTTCAGTCAAGCTTTTCTCAGAAACCGTAAATGGGAATGACTTGAAACTTGGTAGGATGGTTCAGTATGACAAACTATATGTCCTAAGCGAATTTTAGACCTGTCGGACATCTACTTCCTGTTTGGGGCTGGATTGATACCAAAATCGACATGAAAATTTCCGTCAAGCTTTTCTCAGAAACTGTACATGGGAATGACTTGAAACTTGGTAGGATGGTTCAGTATGACAAACTATATGTCCTAAGCAAATTTTAGACCTGTCGGACATCTACTTCCTGTTTGGGGCTGGACCGATACCAAAATCGACATGAAAATTTCTGTCAAGCTTTTCTCAGAAACCGTACATGGGAATGATTTGAAACTTGGTAGGATGGTTAAGTATGATTAACTATCCTAAGCGACTTTCAGACATTTCGGACTTCAACTTTTTATTTGAGGCCAGCGGGGGCATCCGTGTCCCATGGACACATTCTTTCTTTATTTTTAAATTACAAGAATCTTCTGTTTTATTTTGTAGTTTTGAAGATATTGCTTGCCTTGGTGAGTCAACAAGCCTCACAGAAATCTCACTCGATGGGAACCCCATTGCTCAAGAGCAATATTACAAACAGATTGTACTGCGACATATGCAAAATTTGAAACAACTGGATATGAAAAGAGTAACGGTAAGTTTTTGCTTCATCTAAATTTTTAATAAAGAATTAGCCTCTTTCTGTTGGAGTTTTATATCAGGAGGACAAAAAAAAACTTTCATTTTATTAAATGTACATGAAAAATTTGAGGTATATTTCAATCAAATGACAGGAGATTTGAAATGTAGGTGGTATGCATCAATAGGCTTAGGATTTTATTGCATTTTGTTTTGTTTTGTTTTTTTATGCAGGGCAATTTAGACATTTTTCTTAGAGTTATCTTTCTTCATCTTCTAAAGGTTTGTGTCAGGAAAAATTGAGTTGGTTAAAAATATGAGAATATACGTGGATGTAGTTCTATTGTATGAAATATGCTTGCATGCTATATTTATCAGGACACTTCATTTAGTCGCAGTTCTCAGACAGTTAATCCCTACTATCAGTTTATGTCAGGACTACGGTACAGTCTTTCCAAATCAGGCATTCTCTCCCAGCCAGACATGATGAATACAAACAGACCATCCCCAAGATTGCCCTATGGGCCACTTGTATCAGGAGCTTCCTTAAGTACTGATGGTATAAACTTAGACTCTGATGAAATAGCAGATAGGAAACGCTTAACTTCTGGAAAGCCGAGATTCTTAAATGTTAAAGCAACAAATTGGAATGTTAATACCGAAATTCCCAAACCTAGTTCTGTGTCAGAGACCATTCCCCAGGCTTCACAACATAGACAAGCATTTCTTCCCAACAAAGCTAATTCTAGTTCTTTAGGAGCTCTTCCACTATTGAGGTCAAGAAGCTCAGCTGCAGATTTTCGGCCATCTAGACCATTGAATCTTAATAAGGGAGATAACTCTTCTGATCCCCTTTGTACATCCCCTTTGTTTACATTGTCTCCTACTGAGGGTCAAGATGGTAAAGATGCAAGATTTTCCACATCCAAGTCTGTAGATGAAGGGAAACTAAAAGATAAAAAAGATCCCCTAACTGTTTCTGAAAATGACAATAGTAAAAATGGTATGGACAATGAACATTTTGATAGAAGAATCATTAAGAACTTTTGTGTTGATGATAAAGAACTAAAGGGCATGAATAATAAAGTAGGTTCAAACAGTGGTTTAAATGGCAACATGGACAATTCTATGCCAGAAAAAGCTACTGACAAGCTGGATAGGAAACAATGCTTTAATGAAAGTAAGACAAAGCAGTTGAAGGAAGCTGCCAAAAAACTTTTCAGTGGCAATGGTGGAAAAATTTACCCTTTGATTGAAAAAAATCAAGCAGAAGGTAAAATAGATGTAAGTTCTAACAGTTTGAAAAATTATGATGATAATGATATGATTGATACAAAGAATAAAAATATTGTGGAAAATTTTGATGAAAATGTTAATAGGGAAACAAAGGACTTTATGGAAAATAACGAAACTAATTTACAAGATAGTAGAAATAAGTTGTCTGAAAACAGAGAGGAACAAAAAATCCTGACTGATATTGGTGTGACCAAATTTGACAAACCATCAAACAAAAATAATTCAAAACCATCAATTAAAAATCAAAAAAAGAAAATTCCTGATGAAAATAAAAGTTCTGACACAAAGGCTGTAACTAGACCTGTTTCCGAGCATGGCTTTGTGAGACAAAAACCTGCATTCCAAACTTCAAAGGCAGAAAATGTAGAAAGACCTGTCTCAGAACATAGTGGCAGTATTAAGCGGAGTTTGACTGAAAGTTTCTTGCAAGGAGTAAATTTATTTAGGAAGGCTCCTAAAACAGCAGGAGGCAGAAATGAATTCAAACAAGATGAAGGGGATGTCAAGGAAGGGGAAGAGAAACAGGTCAAGTGTTGGAAAATTATTGACAACAAAGTAGTAAAAATCACTTGCTCTGAAGTTGAAATAGAAACTGAGCTTAATAGACAAAAAGATTGCATTTCAAAACAAAATCAACAAGATATCAAACCTCTGGATGATAAAGACTTAACTGGTTCTATTTCCACTTATTATGAGACAGGGCAAAGTATAGAGACAATGATTAATTGTTCCAAGCAGAGCAATGGAAACAGTCCAGATTTACAAAAAGAAACAACTTTTCTTTCCACAAATGAGTATGATGTTTCCATTACAAGAAATTTTTACCAAAAGAGTAGTGGAGTTGATCAAATTATGATGATTATCCCAAAAACTCCATCAGACACAGAAAGGAAAACAAGTGAGAGCAAAAATGACAGTTGTAAGGAAAAAGGTGAAGGAAATGATAATAGTTCCCCCAAAAGTGATAAAAATGTAGAAGACAATACTAATCTAGACACAAGAATTGGACAGTCTACAAGCTCCCCTCCTTTAAGTGACCCATCTAAAACCTTAATTGATAAAACTCTAAAGAGAATTGAAGGCAATCATGAAAATAAAGGGCAATATGCAGCAAACAAATCTGCCAATGGCACTTTTCAGCTTGGGCAGTTTCAATTGAATCCTGATAACAAAAAGTATATCAAGATGTCACATTCACTTCCTGATTTGAGAAAGCATGATGTGAGAAAATCTAATTTTAATACTGCAAAGTCTGTAGTGGGGAAATATTTGGAAGAAAAATTGAAGAGGCCAGACAGCTTGACAATTTTCAAAGAACCACCAATTCAGAATAAACCTGTTATGCAAACCATTCCAGAATCAGAACAAATTATGTCGTCTGCTCCTGATGGTCAAAGCAAAGTCAACTCTGAAAAGGGGAGACTACCCAAATCTTTGTCTGCTCCATCTCTCTCAACTTTAAATTCACCAGGGACCAGTTTGGAAACCTTCAATTTGAGCCAATCAGCATCACCCACTTCACCAGTAACACCTGGTAGGGCAGAGTCAGCCACGCCTACTAGGAAGAACTCTGGTACAACAATGGGCCAATCAGTTGTCAAGAAAGCTAACAAGAACACACCCCTTATGTTGACATGTTCAGCTGTGTTGCCAGTGGTAACACCTAGGGTAATATATGTGCATGCATGATTTGGTTGAATCAATTGAAAATTAACAAATTTAAATCTATTTTATAAACTATTAATGAATAATCTAGCAATCTCATATATGTTTCATAATTGACTCATTAGGTCAGCACCAAAAACAGAAAGTAGATCATAATACTATAAACAGGGAAATTTGATTTTCACGATTTTTGCGTTGACATTCTTAGTGCAAAAATTAAATGGTGCCAACATATTTGTCTGTTTGTAGTCTATGGACAATAATATTCTAGCCCAAATTTAAAACTGCACAGACTAAAATTCAGTTGTCCTACCCCCCAAAAAAAGATGCCGCCAACAAAAATTTCCCTGTTTACAGCACTTTGTATCTTAGGGTTTTCAGTGGATATGGATGCAGAGTCGATCCAGGGTCTGGTCTTAGAGTGGGCTTGAAGTGTCATTAAAATTTTTAAAATGCAATTGGTCAATAAAGTTTATTGAACCAAAAATGAAACATTGATTGGCAGTTTTAGGGGCATTTATGCTCCCTTCCAATCTGCATGTAATAGGGTTTTCATACTTACAAAGATTTTCCTGGACATTTGGACATTGTAGGGCTTTTTTCATTTATATCATCATCTCCCTCTTACTATGATGCAAGCATTAAAATAATGCTGTAACATTATTAATAGATTTATGTATTAATTAAATTAATTTGTTGAAAATAGCTTGCTGAAAACCAACAGATTAAGGCTTTGAGTGTAGCAAATTGAAAGCTATCAATTTGAATTAACGATTGATTTAAATAACCTGCATGCATGTATATCACTCTGATGCTGGTGTTGAAGCTGACAGCATGCTCCATTTGTTTTCTATGAAATATTCATTTAACTTTATGTTATCTCATTACAGCTTCCTATAGGGAACTATTGATATTTTGTTAATGCTATTAAGTTTTTTTGTTGCCAGTAGAAAAGTTTATAATAAAAAGTTGTTTTCTGTGTAAGACTGCTTATTCTATGTTTTAAGTTTAGGATGATTTTAGACCAATAACATTTCTAAATGAAATTAGATGTCAAAATCAATGAAGACACTCAAAAGAAGTCAGCTCTTCTGAGCCCATGCAAGGCTGTAGGCTAATGTCTCCACTAGAGTCCATTGAAGGTCATAGACTATTAAGCTTTCCAAAATAAATTAAGATAATGGCAAAATTACCAACCTAAAAGGTCCTAGAAGAAAAGGCATATGGGAGAAAATGAAGATCAAAATAGTTAAAGCATTTGAACTAGGTTTATAGTGTTCCCAAACCTCCCTCTTTCATTGCGGTCTTGGTTTCAGTAGTAAGATAACGTGAATGCAATAATTTATAAGGCTTCTAGAAACAGAGAAAGCTTCAAACTTCAGCCTTTCCATTGGTTATATGATTAAAGAGGTTTATTTGACCAAATCAATTCTTGCAAGACCTAGATATTATTCTCTTTTTACTTTACATTTGGACATTGGTCCTTTGATGCAAATACAACTGTCAAAATGAAACTTTTCCTGTCAGGACTGGCAGTCAGGCAGAAAGACTAGGTTACTCATACAAGAAAGAAGAATGTCATACCATTTGACTGTTTAACGTAATTTATAGTAATTTAAAAGAATTGCAATTAATTACAGAATTAAACTGCATAATTTAACATTAACTTGCAGCTAATATCAGTGAGACATCACATTTGATGCTAATGACCCTTGCATCATATTTCTTAATTTCAACATATTTCCACAGGGATTTTCCTTCCCATTATTTGGGGCCGAATATGTACCCCATTGCCAATGTAAAATATGCTCCAAAATTCTCAATTTACCATGCTGAAATTCCCTACTTCAGTGTCATGCAACATTAGTGGGGTTTTTCGTTGAAGAAAGAAATCAGTTAAATCAGCAAAGAAAAAAATTATTTTTAGCAATTATCTTTGTTCTCTTGAAGTAATCAAATTAAGGAGCATTTATACTGGGGAATGAATTCCCAAATCCCAAGTTTTAAGTGCACATTTTCCCAGTTTAAAAGGCCTAGGCCCCTTCCCAAAAAAGGGCTGGAAATCTCACTTAATTTTCTGTGAAAAAGTTTTATTTGCCAGAGAATCAGGATATCTCTTTTCAGCTCATAACTATAACAGGAAAATAAAAGTGCAGAATTGCGGAAAGTTTCTTATACAACTTATTCCAATAGATTTTTCTGAAACTGTCTTAGTTGCTTTGCGTTCTGTCAAAAAGAGATAAGTAATTTATCTATTGATTTCCATCCCTATTTTGTGCAGAAGTTTTTGGGATAAATGATTATCTATTCTAAAGATATGAATAATACAAACAACCGTATAGACAAATTATACTGTAACCCCTCACTCATCCTTAAAGACTAACTTGTTGTATTTTTTTTTCATTTTGGATAGAGTTTTGTAAACTATAACAAAAATGTCAAAATACAGTGATGTTTTCTAACAGTTTAATGAGAGCAAGCCAAAAGAAGTTTCTCAAATATTGAAGTTTATGGGAATTTAAATTTTTTCTTTAATGTTCATGGGAGTTTGATCCTTTTTATATTGATAGGAGGAAGAAAAGAGGATAGCTCTTGTCATGGCAAGGAAAGAAGAAGAAAAGAAGACCAACATGAACAAAACACAGATCATGAAGGTATGCTTAGTCTTGTATTAAAAATTTCTGTAGGTAATCTTCATTTGGTTACTACGGAAAGTTTGTATGGAGTCTTAACAAAATTTACAGAGCATTTTTATACGACCGCAAAATTTTTGCGATCGTATTATGTTATGGCGATGTCGTTGTCGTCGTCGTCGTCGTCGTCGTCGTCGTTGTCGTCGTCGTTGTCGTCGTCTGTAGACACTTTGGTTTCCGTGCGATAACTTGAGTTGTGGTTGACCAATTGTTGTAAAATTTTGATATGATGTTTATAACCACTAAAGGAAGGTTGGTATTGCATTTGGGGTTTCTGGCCCCTACCGTTTAAGAAAAAAGGGCCAAAAGGGGCAAAAATGGGTATATTGACAAAACGTCTGTAGAATTTTTAATTTTCATCCGATTTTTATCATTCTTTTTTTATTATATTCCACAATAAATTCTGTCAACAAAATGTATCAACAGCTTTGGTGTATCTTGTACCGTTACATTGCTACTGGGGGTCAAAAAGGGGCCACACCCAAAAAATTGACTTTTTTATTTGTTGTCCGATTTTCAAAATCTTTTTTTCATTGGAATCCTTGTGAAAATCCCTGCCTGCGTTTTTCAATCAGATTTGCAATATCTCTTACCGTTTTTGAGAATTTAGGGGTCAAAGGGGCCAAAAACGCCGTTTTTAAAAGTTTGTCATTTAAACCAAAAATTAAGTTATAGTGGGCCTGCCAATTGTTATGAAGTTTTAATATGATGATTAAATCGACCAAAGGAATGTTGGTTTTGTATTTGGGGTTTGTGGCCCCTTCTGTTTTTGAAAAAAGGGCCAAAAAGGGCTAAAACGGGTGCATTGATAAATCTGTTGTAGAATGTTCATCATTCATTCGATTTTGAAAATTCTTTTTTTATTGAATTCATCATTAAATTCTATCTACTTGATGTTGTCAATGATTTTGATATGTATTTCAACATTACATTGCTACAGGGAGGCTAAAGACAGGCCACGCCCATAAAATCAACTTTTTTATTTGTGGTCCGATTTTCAAAATCTTTTTTTCATTGGATTCCTTGTGAATATTTCTGCCTTATTTATTAATCGGATTTGCAATATTTTTACTGTTTTTGAGAAATTAGGGGTCAAAGGGCCAAAATTGTAAATTAATACATGTATATAAATAAGGCTTTCTGTATTAGATGTTGATGTAAATATAAATGTGTCAAAAATGCCTTTTTAAGTCCACCACAGGATGCATGTGTCAAAAAGCTTTGTAAGTCCACCATGGGCTTCATGTGACCAAAGCAATGGACTATCCATACTGGGCCTCCAACGTACAGGGTTCAACTTGTTGCGGTCGTATCATGCTGCGCTCGGCGTAGCTTTTTATTGTGCTTTTTAATGATTGAGCATGGAAGTACCAAATGGGGTATTTAAAGTCCAAACAAGAATATGTTGGAAAGACATACTGCCCCATGTCCCAACATTTGGGATGAATGGATGGACAAACAGGCCTGAACACTAAATGCCTGCTACCTTTGTAGATGGGCCATAAAAACATTTTGGGAATCAATAAACACCAGACATTGCAGACAATAAAATTGACTGTGACTTATCACCTAATGGAAAAAAAATTGTTTCTGCTCACTGTTTTTTGTTTGGCCCTAGATTTTAAGAATATAATGCTTACAAGTAAAGGTTAGAATGTTAGTAATTTTTGCAAGTTATTAAGATGGTCAGTAGACAGAATACTTAACAATTTAGAGTTCTGAAAAAACTGAGCTTTGATTGGTCGAGAAGTAAAATATGCTTTCTAAATCAAAACCAGTTCTTAAATTGTTAAAGAAAGACCCCCTTCTTAGACAGAAAACAAATGACATTAAGATGACAAGTACAAAAATGAAGAGTTATCATGACATTACTACTCACATTAGCTTTGACAAAGATTTCTTGATTGGGGCACAGGCGTGTACAGCATGGGATAGGGATGACATCTACTAATTTTGTTACATGCAATAAGCTTCTATATTGCTATTCCATGAAAAGTGTCTGGGTACCTCAAGTTATATATTATATATTATATATATTGCAAATGTTGTTGTTTATTTACATAATTATGAAATTAATAAAAGAGGACAAGTATATTTTTAAAGATTCCCCTTGATCCATAGAATCCTTTAAGTCCAGTTAAGAGTTTGACCCAGATTTCATAACATGTATTGAATAGACTTAATATTTAAATCCTACTTAATGCTAAATATGTTTACATTTAGTAAATGAGAACATTAAAGGAGACATAAGGAAAGAAGATTAAAGTAAATAAGTTTTTTCATCTGCATGTGGAGGTTTCATTGTTTATCATGCCATTACACCAAATGAATGCTTTCAAATTTTACGATAATATAATCGATGAAGTATAATTTTGTTTCAAGCAAGAGAAACATTTTCGCCATCTATAATTACTATAAATATGATTTATAACAAAAGGGATCTGTTTGAATAATTTAATAGTTAAATATTAACCAGGGTGGAAATTACCTTTAGTTTTAGATAGTGTTAGGGTGTTGACATGAAATAAAATCTTGTTTGTTGAAAGGTCGTAAACTTATAAAGATCTGTATACTTTGATGTGGAAAATTTCATATTTTTATCATTGAAATTCTGTTGGTTTGGGGAAATTGACTTTATAAGTGCATGGAGTATAATTTCATGTGGAAATTAACATGAAAACCCCTTCAGAGATCATACTGGTCAACAGAATTGCTGTGAGTGTAATATTGAATTTATATTGCAGGATAAATAGAGTTACCTGTCTGTCTGTCTGTCTGTCTGTCTGTATGTAATAATCTAGTTGACCTTTGTGCTCAAGACGTTTTTGAATGAAAATTCTAAGTTTGATCTTCATGAACCTTATTACACTTGTATATCCTGTCATGGACTAAACAACAGTATAGAAAGAGATGATACGTGATTTTAGTTTGAATTTGAGACATATATTATGCTTATTTTGGAGAAATATAATAATCCCCTCAGTGTCCATCTAAACTGCCTCATGGAATTTGATGAAACTTGGCATAGAGGATGAGTGTTATATTTAGATGTGCATGAATTAATTCCATCCCACTTGGATGTGCTCACCTATATATTCCCCCTTTTCATATATAGTGGGTTATCTCCCTTCGCAGAGTTATCTTCTCTTTCCAGAAGGTATTTTATACTAGTTACTGTGGGGAAATATAAGCTTTTCTGCATTTATTTTTTATTTTGTCAAAAAAATTCTATAAGTTAAATATAATGATTTTCGAAAAGGTATTTAAAATGTTTTCCTTGACGAACAGGGACTGCTAGGCTCTTTGAATAATTTAGAAAAAAAAAACAACTTTATTTTCCCCAATTCATTCCAATGTAATATACCTACTGTAATGGAGGACAACTCTTGCAAATGGGAGATAACTCACTATTTACGAAAATAGGGAATATGAAACAGGTGCACCATTATATTTTGAACTTCTTCGTGGATTTGCCAAAAGTGCTTGCAATATTTCAGGCATAGAGTATAACTAATGAATTTTCAACAGAATCATTGATACTTTTCTTAAGGTGATATCAAGCTAAGTCTTCTCAAATCTCAACTCTTGATTTTTCCATTGCAGGAGAAGAAGAGACTTGCCATCAACAATGCTCGTCGGCAATGGGAGGTTATGCAGGGTAACATGATCAACAAAACGGGTAAACTATCACGGACACCAGATTTGTATGCCAACCATGTGGGAAGTGTCCCGAATTCTGACCTCATATCACCAGATGGTGCTGATGAGAATTTGGAAGTTGAATCAATACACAGGTTAGTATGCAGAAATATGCAGCCCAAGTTTCATTTACATCATTTTGCAAATTTTATTTTTCAGCTTAAGCTTATGTACTTATGCATGTTTTAAATAGGATTTTTTAGCCTTTCATACTTTCAATTTATGTTAAGGATCTATTTGTTAGTTTTGTCAAGATACTTTTGCATGAAAAGTGCATCTACATTCTTTGCACATATTAAATACTTGCTCCTGAATGACAGAATTTACTATGAAGCTTGCTATCCTATGTGAGCTTGCTCAAAATAAATCTGTATTGTATTTTAAAGGTAAACATTAATATGAGGTCTATTAATGGTTATATTTTTGTAAGTCATTTAGTTCTTACTCTATTTTGAAGATAGTTTGAACTTTTTAAAATAACTTCAACAATATTTATAGCAGTCAATTTTAGATGTGGTCTCTTGAACAAACTTGACTGAGAGTTTATTGTATACTTAATAACTTCAATAAATAGATTGATATATACCCTGCTTAAGGCATACAGATTGTTGAATCAGGAATACTTTAAAAGATAGTGAAACATCTTGATATACAACATGAAACTTGTAAGAATGTTTTGTCCAACAGTAGCTTAGCTACTAAAGGGGTGCTGTAAAGTACTCTGTTGGTGTTATAAATAAGGAGAATTTATAACAGTTGGACTTACAAAGTACTTGTAGATGGATTTTGTTTCAATGTACTCAAGTTACCTTTCTTTGAATGAAAATATATACTAATTTCTCTTGTGTAAAACACATCTTAATCTTAAAGATAAAGATTTCTGAATTCCATAGATGCATTTGGTCAAAATTATGCTTAAAGTTTTTAGCCACCAATATCTTTAAAGACCAGGCATTAGTCCAATTTCAATGAAAATTGATACAAGGATACCCTTGTAATGACATTCTTTCAAGATGCATATGACCAAGGCCTTGATTGAATACATGTATTGGAAATAGAATATACATAATTTACTGTAAGAGTTTAATTAATAATAATATAATTTCTAAAGGTTCAGTGACAATGTCAGAAACTTTTAAAAATATGATTATTAAGATTTTTGAATTTTGAAATACTGTAAGCAAGATGAAAATAGAAAATATGAAGAAAAATATTTTTCTTGCAGAATTACGGTAACTTTTCAGCAAGCTCATCAACCAAAAGTTTTTACAAAGCGCTAACAAGCTAATATTCAAATGTCATATATATTTCATTTATAAAACAGTGTAGTTGCAGGTCCAACCTATTCTAAAAAGGTTGCCTTAGTAACATCAGTGTATGCTGTGGACAATGTCTTTCCTACGCCGTGTGTTGATTCGTCTAGGTATAGGGTATTGGTTGTATACAAATACAGAAATATCTAGAGCATTAATGAGTTTTTCAGTCTATAAAGTTTGAAGCAAATATGTCCCTTAGAAAAGGGGAAAGATTTTAATTGCTTAGTAAAATTGCTTGGATTCTTGGTTTACAAAGATATGGATATAAAAGCCATTTTAATCATTCATGTTTCATAGAATTTATTGTGTAGAATACATGTATGTTATTCCATCCCTGCTTTGAAGAAAAGGGGGGTAACCTGTTACTTGTCTGTTTATAGTGTCGTAGTTCCTTGTAGTTATTATTCACTCAATTTTATAGACTGAAAAAACTTTTTCCTTAAAAAGCCTAAATGGAAAATGGATACAATATAGATTTTAGCAGATAATAAAGGGATAATGATGTATTGATAAATGATATTAACAGAAAATATTTGACTATTTTATTATTGTGTGCTAACTGTCTACACAGCTTAACTGACCTTTGTGATGTCCATATATAAATTTTTGTTAAATCAGTCCTGGTAATAAGAATGAAGAAACATAAACTTTGAAAGAACTTTTAAAAATTTTTGGCATCAATTTTCATGAATTGTGAAGAAAATTCTTGGATTCTTGGTTAAAAATTCAGCATAGAAATCCATGGGTTTGTCTGACCAACATAATTTACGAAAATTTACTTTCACAGTATGTACAATTTTCAATTAACTGACCCATTATCCAAACAGAATGTGAAGGATAAGGGACATTCTATGAGGAAGCCAGTAGGCTTCGAGGGTTAAATTGGAATATTTCCTTCATTAGGCTGTAGATGACCTTTTTTACAGGTAAAATCGATCACCTGTGAAAATCACTGAACCATGTCCTATAAATAGCCAAGTCACCCTTGCTACTGTCTCATTTTAAAGTACAAGAGCAAAAGGATGACAATTACCAATCAAGGATAGAAAATAAAGCATTCATTAAAATCCAGGTTATGAATGAACACAAACCTGTAAAATAATTTACCAACAAAGAAACCATAATTTGTTACTTCCACTTGACATCAAGCCAACAAATAAAGTATGCCTGAACTGAACAATTACATACTAAGTTTCATACATAGCATAGTTTACTAAGTTTCATGCATTACCTATATCTAAACCATCTGACATTGCAGATTATGACTATGAATCTAGATCAAAAAGTAATTATTGAATCTATCGGGTGGGATTCTTCATACCAAGTTTCATACAATATGCATACAAAATATCAAAAGATATTAGGGAGGGTAATTTAACCCTCGAAGCCTACTGGCTTCCTCATAGAATGTCCCTTATCCTTCACATTCTGTTTGGATAATGGGTCATTCTATATCATAAGCCATTCGGCTATTCTCTGGTTAAATTGGAATCTTTAAAGCTTAATTCAATAATTACGAAGGATGATTAAGATGACATATCAGTAGAGTCTGCTCTAGCTAAAGCTATGTAATAATAAAAAACACACAAAATAATTCAACTTTATATAAAGCATAATTGATTAACAAAGAAATCAAAACATCAAAGTCCATAGAGTTCATAATTCACTATTCATAAAAGTCCTAGTCTATACGCTGACCCATGGCAAACGGAATCCATTCTCAACTGATCGTCTGTACATGTATTAAGCCGTGAACTCCACAGATCCACCCATATTTCATCCATAAGTCACAGTCCATCTGATGATCTCCACTACTATAAAATAGGAAGCACAAATCAAATAATGCAATCTCTATTGAGTATTAACAGAAAGAACTTTGTTCATAAAATCATTTGATTTTGCTGGTGCCTCCGAAGTGTGACGAAAATAAAATTTATGAAATGTTTTTGCTGATTGCCAATTCGCAGTTTTCATAATATCATTTAAGGTTACCCCTGACATAAATGCTGCAGAAGCAGATGCACCTCTGTAAGAGTGTGCCTTAAATATGCTTGTATCAACACCAGAAGACTGCAATACCAACTTCAGCCATCTGGCTAGTGTACTCGTAGAAATTTTATTATAAGTCTTAAATGATATTAACAAATTTCTTGATTTTCTTATCTGTTCTGTTTTCTTTATAAAGAACTTCAATGTGTATAAAGGACAAAGCTCTTTCAGCTCAAACTTGTCCAGAGACAAATTGGTAACAACTCTTTTAAGTTTTGAAGTTTTCATCAGAGGTGTAACAACAAAAAATACTGAGTTCTCAGTTAACGTCATTTTATCAAGATCCAAACTGACTAAAGTTTGAGCTCTTTGAGCTGAACCTAATGCTAAAATTGCTGCTAACTTCAAACAAAGATCCCTTAAGCTTATACTTTCCAATGGAAACAAACTTTTTAGGTAAGAAAGAACTTTACCAACATCCCATGTAAATTGATATCTTGGCAAAGGGGGTCTCAAATTGAAAACACCTTTCATGAACCTTGACAACATATGATTATCTATAAAATTAGAGTGTCCAAATGAAGCCAGAGTCTGGCTAATAGCGCATTTATATGTATTAATACAGCTATAGGATTTATTATCCCTAAATAACATCCCAAGAAAATTTATTAAATCTGAGACATTGGGAGCAACCGAATTAACTTTCTGTCTAACACACCAAATACACCACTTTCTCCATTGAAACTCATAAAGTTTTGTTGTGGAAGGTCTCCATGATCTGAGCAAAATGTTTCTAGCGATTCCTGAAAACCCTTGGTTTTTATAGGATTTCCTGATACTTGACAAACGACTAAAAACAACTTTCTTTTGTTCATTTTGTGCAATTCTTGGTTGTGTGCGAGTCGCAACAGATCTTTTCTGAATGGAAGGCTTACTGGATAAGAGATTAAACACTGCAACAATCTTGGAAACCAAGGCTGAGTGTGCCACATTGGGACTACCAGTAAAGCTCTGCTTACCTTGTCTTCCTCCAACTTCCTCAGTACTTGTGGAATCACACTGAAAGGAGGAAAAATATATGGATTAAGATCTGACCAAGAAATAGAGAAAGCATCTGCTGCCATAGCTTCTGGATCAGGAAACCATGAAACAAAATTATCCAATTGTTTGTTTACCCTGGAAGCAAATAAATCAATATCAGGTCTAAAAAACATTGTACAAATATGTTCAAAAACCGTCTCATGGAGTTTCCATTCTGAAGAATCGCTAAAAAGCCTCGACAGATTATCTGGGCAAACATTCTCTGTACCTGCAACATGCACTGCTGAGAGAAAAACATTTCTGATAGCAGCCCAAATCCAAATTTCCTTGGTGCATTGAAATAAGGACTGAACTTTTCCACCCATGTTATTCAAATAATGAACTGCTGTTGCACTATCTGATTTAATGCAAATATGACAATCACTTCTGTCTGAACATAAAGCTAATAATGCATACTTTATTGCTAATAATTCTAGTAGGTTTATATGAAATTCTGTTTCATGAGCTTTCCATCTTCCCTGAGTTTCAATTTGACAAAAAATTGCTCCCCAACCAACTAATGATGCATCAGTTTCTAAATAAAAATTTGGTGAGCCAAAGGAAATAGGCTTCCCGTGTGACTTTTCAACATTCTCAATCCACCAACTAAGTTCAGTTCTAGCTAAAGGGGACAAGGAAAACTTTTTATCATAATCTAGGTTATTTAACCGTAGAGAAGTACTTTTTATGGCCCGACCACGTATGTGGATCGGACATATAGTTTTACCCTTGTCCGTCCGTCCGTCCGTCCGTACGTCCGTCCGTCCGTACGTCCGTCCGTAACACTTTGGTTAAGTTCTTGGTTAAGGTCCATTACTCGGATACTAGATGTTGAGGGTTAACGATATTTCACCACCAGATGGGTCTTGGGTAGGGCTACACCACCCACTAGAAATTAGGTCACTATGACCTATATTTTACGCATGAACGACTTCGGTTAAGTTCTTGGTTAAGGTCCATAACTTGGATACTAAATGTTGGGGGTCAATGATATTTCACTACTAGATGTGTCTTAGGTAAGGTGACACCACCCACTAGAAATTAGGTCACTGTGACCTATATTTTACGCATGAATGACTTCGGTTAAGTTCTTGGTTAAGGTCCATAACTTGGATACTAGATGTTGGGGGTCAATGATATTTCACTACTAGATGTGTCTTAGGTAAGGTGACACCACCCACTAGAAAATAGGTCACTGTGACCTATATTTTACGCTTGAATGAACTTGGTTAAGTTCTTGGTAAAGGTTCATATCTCAGATACTACATGTTGATGGTCAATGGTATTTCACCACTAGATGTGTCTTGGGTAACATGACACCACCCAATTAGAATAAGGTCACTGTGATCTATATTTTATGCATGAACGACTTCGGTTAAGTTCTTGGTTAAGGTCCATAACTTGGATACTAGATGTTGGGGGTCAATGATATTTCACCACTAGATGTGTCTTAGGTAAAGTGACACCATCCACTAGAAATGAGGTCACTGTGACCTATATTTTACACATGAATGATTTTGGTTAAGTTCTTGGTTAAGGTCCATATCTTGAACACTTCATGTTAGGGGTCAATAATATTTCACTTCTCGATGAGTCTTGGTACATGGCACCACCCATCAGAAATAAGGTCACAGCGACCTATATTTTACACATGAACACTTTTGATCAATTTCTTGGTAAAGGTCCATATTCCAGGTAATACATATTGAGGGTCAATGATATTTCAAGAACGGGAGGGCCATCCTGTGGCTCATAGACACATTATCTAGTTTCTATATCAAGTTCCCTGCAATAAATTGGAGCAAGTAAAACAGCACATCTTGCTGAATTAAGTAGACCTACCAAAGCCGAAACCTCTCTGATTGAAACAAGAACTGCGTTTAACATTTTCTGACATTCTCTAATAATTTTTTGAATTTTTTCATCAGGCAAAAACACCTTAAATTCCACTGAATCAATGATGTAACCTAAGAAAACTATTCTCTGAGTTGGAATGAAGACTGACTTGTCTTTATTGACTCTAAAACCTAAAGACTCGAGTAAGTTTCTTAATAACACAGTATTCTCGAAGCATTTGTCATACGAGACGTTCTGAAGCAAGGAGTCATCAATATAAAAAAATGAACTAACACCAACTTTCCTAATGTGGGAAAATATTACTTTCATCACTTTAGTAAAAACACGTGGCGCTGTACTAAGGCCAAATACCAGACAGGTAAAAGAATATAATGTACCTTTCCACCAAAATTTCAAATATTTTCTATCACTCTCTCTGATTCCAATTGAAAAATAAGCATCACAAAGGTCAATGCTTGTATAAAAACAATTTCGAAATGTGGCATTCAGAACAGATTGCAAATTTTCTTGCTTAAAATGAAAATATTGAACAAATCTGTTCAAACTTTTTAAATTTAGGACTGGTCTAAATTTGTTATTCTTTTTACGGACTAGAAACAAATTTGAAACAAACTGACCTTTTTCATTTTTCGACGGCACAATGGCCCCTTTTAATAAAAGCTCTTCAACTTCATGATCAATCAATTTGATTTCACTTTCTGAAAAATTTATTGGAGCAGCCACAAATTTTTGATATGGTTCGGTGTGAAATTCAATCTTGTAACCCTTTGCAATTGTATCTAAAATCCATGAATCAGAGGTTATATTTTCCCAAGCATTAGAAAAATTCATTGTTGAACCAGCAATAAATCTATCAACAATTACCTGAGAAGTCTCTAAAACTTCCTTGGGTATCGTCCCCTCTGACTTTGGCCTCTGCCACGAAAGCTCCCTCTGAAACGGCTGAAGCCGCTTTGACCCAGCTGATTCTGGTATTGGCTGCTTCCACCCCTCATGTTTCCTCTTGCCCCGGAGCTCCGGGGCCAATTCAAGTTTTTTGAGTAGTTACCATATCTCCTTCTCATACAACCTTGTAGTTTTTGTGTCTCATTTATCTCTTTGATTCTTTTAGACACGTCATCCCCAAATAAATTCTGCCCTATTTCCTCGGTTCGATTGCAAAGGATGTGGTACTTAGTCTCCAAATGAGGCTTCAATATCATCTTCCTACTAAATGATAGCTCGAAAAACAAACTACATAGCATAGTCATTAGCTTTAATACATTTTCCCTAAGCTCAGTAACATTTACATTCCTTGTAGATAACAACTCGGCCAATTTAATAACTGGGACAATAGCTGTACCAAGCAACTTCTGATTATTTTGCATGAGCAGATCTATAGACTTGATATTCCTCCTTAAAAAGGCCCAAATTTCAGCATTAATGCGTGGGGGGACAATAGTTTTACAATTTGAGGGAATTTTTATGTCCTTGACTACATTTTCTAGATTAGTTTTCTTTCTTGTTATCGCATTTACCATTTCGGCAATATTATCCTGGGCGCTCTCGCCATATACAACATCATCTTCAAAGATCTTAGGTAACTCAAATTTAAACTCGTCGTGCATTTGCACGTTCTCATGGGCAACCACAGCTTCATTTTGGGCATTTTCCTGACTGTTACCAAAAATATTAAATGAATTTACATCAACCGGAACCTCGTCAGTCAAAACTTCCGGTTCAATGGGTGCGTTCGACTTATTGCTACTATTGTCAAAATACGTCTCCATAAATTCACCCAATAAATTATATAAATTATCAAAATTATCTGGCCGACTTTTGTCATTTACTTTCTTTTTCTTACCAGAAGATGGACCGGGACCAGTATCGTCCTCTAAAATTACTTTTCTCTTCATTGGAGCTTTACCTTTTTTGTTTTTCCCAGGACCTTTCCCTGGACCTTTTGACGAACTCGCCTTTGCCGTGTCGACATTCTTATTAACTTTCAGAGTATTCTTAGCGGAGTCCGCTCTCAAAGTCTCACTGTCTTCTACAGTAGAAAAGCCACTAAATTCTCTAGCCTCCTCGTCGGAAACAAATAACTGCATAACTTCTGCATCATTTGAGCTAGGAATATCAACATTGTCAGAGTCTGACTCGGAGTCCGATAATCTCGGCATAACTATACGCAGGTCCACGTGTCGTGGTAGAAAGCGCGTTTTACTTATATAATTAAACTTGTAGTCGTCTACAGCCTTAAAAGAAAATGAGACAGTAGCAAGGGTGACTTGGCTATTTATAGGACATGGTTCAGTGATTTTCACAGGTGATCGATTTTACCTGTAAAAAAGGTCATCTACAGCCTAATGAAGGAAATATTCCAATTTAACCAGAGAATAGCCGAATGGCTTATGATATAGAATGTACTTCTGACAGCATAATGTAGGTTAGTTTCAATTAGAAAAAAAAAACAGATTGGCTTACTATATGCATTTTGAACATCTTTTGAATTTTGGATTTCCTTTGGTTGGGTTCTAGTGCTGCTGACGAGGGGTAACTTTCTGAAATGGCCATACAGCTTATAAAAATTAATTGCAGTTGGAGTTAACATATGTGTTGTGTGGTCTCATGTTCATATACTCCATATCCTTTCATAAAATTATAAAGGGGAATTCTAGATAATCACCTAATTGGATGTATAAAAAATTGTTTTGGGGGATGTGGGATAGCTTTAACAGGACAATCAAATTTATGCATGCTTTGGATGCTGGCTGTGACCTACATTTTTTGCATGGATGTCTGGATGACCACTAACAGAAGAATGGTTAAAGTCCATTCCTTCTTACAGGCAAATGCCACATCAATCAAATTGGTAATGTTAAGTGCATCTTGGGAAGCTTATCAAGATCGATGCATGGTTCAGATGCTTTAACATTCTTTTTCTTTATGGATGAGCACTTAAAATTTGAAAAGTTTATGTCAATTCCTGCTTTAGTGACATTAATGCGTAACGAGGTGAATTTCGTAATCAATAGATTACCTATGTTTTAATATTGCTCTTACAAAAGTTTATTGTTGCTTGTATTTCCAGAGTATACCAAATATGTTCAAAATTTAGGAGTAATTTGATATAATAAAACCTTCTCAAAAGGAGCAAATTCTTGTTTTGCTTGGTTTTTGGCATATCATATTATACAATTACTTATAGTATTAATAACATGTATGGGTCATCGGATTATGTCATAGATAGTGGTTGTCTCCCTTTGCCTGATGTTCAATTTTAAAAGAATTCTCTTGTATAGTTATGGAAATAAAATACTTTCATTCTACTCTTTGAAGGAAGGAAATTCATTAGTTTTGTTGAAATGCAATGAACTATTTTGTTTCTGGACGATTTAATAAAGTAAATGTTGAAGATGTTAAAGATTATTCTTTAAAAACAAATTAAAGATTATTTATTTATTAATTTCACAACTTTGCTGAATATTTAAAAATAAATATTTCTTATTGATTAGGTGTACCCTTTGGGTCCAATCTGAGAGTTTTACAGAAGGTCAACAGAAGTAGGTTTAACGCATGTCTTGATTAAGTATAGATTTGTGTTAGCCCTCCATGTCATACGCAGTTGTAGCCTAATCTAAAATTCTTTCTGTAGATAGTAGAAATTTTAAAATTTTACTTTTTTTCATATTTTATTTTGTATAATTTGTACTAATTCTTTATTATTTTTTATTTGTATTTTTGGTTTAAAATGTTTTTTATGTTTCTCATTTTGCAAACATTTTTATTATGTCAATTTTTGGTAAATTAATAATGTACTAGTGAAAATCATGGAATGATTGAAAGATAAAGATATCCAATGCATATAATTTGATTTTACAAAAAAAATATATTTCTGTTAGTAATAGACTTAATAATATAGTTGGAAAGTTTGGTTTTTCCAAATCGATTACTGATAGCTTTCAGACTTTTTCGAGAGCGCTTATTCCTTTAACCAAATCAGCTAGTCAAATATTTCCCAAGACTTCAGGCAGCAGATGCATGAGTGTTGCTTTAATACATAGTTTTAGAAAGATTAATGCAGTAATTTTCTGTCATGAAATATTGAAAAATAAATAAATTTTTGACTCAAGAAAGCAAGTTTTAGGAAAACTTCACTTTTGGAATGGACTATCCTGTTGCAATGAAATGCTAAAAAAGTACTGATAAAATAAAACAAACAGTATTTGTTAAATTTGTTTTATCATTAATTTGGTTCATTAATGCTCACCTGGCCCATTAAACTAGGTGAGCCTTTTATATTGTCAGTCATTATTTTTTTATTGAATGTTGCTTTGTAGAAGACTACCAGGCCCTCTAATGTCCATTGTTGGGGCACTTGAAAGGTAAATAAACATTGGTGTCAAAAGTATATAGTGGGCTGATGGAAATATAATGTGAAATTGGAGGCAGGAAAAGGAGAAATATTAGAATATTAGTCAGATTTCTTTCAAATAAACAATATCATTGCAGGAGTGTGAAGCAATTTATGATGCTTTATATGAAAATTAGACATTAAATTTTAGAGAGCAGTGCAAAGTATACTGCAATTCAACCTTATTAGATCACCTGACCCAAAGGGTCAAGTGAGCTATAGTCATCACTTATGCATCTGTCATCTCTCTAACTGTTCAACTAAATGTCTCCACACAAGCCATTATAGGCTGAAGTTGTATACTGATTCTTGGTATTTTTCTCCTCAAATGCCCTCGATATTGGTAAATGATCCTTTTCATTCTATTGGTCATTTAAGCCAGGTGAGTGGTGACTCTTGTTGGAAGTAGATATCATACTTTCCTCCCTTTTTCAGCAATTTGATAAGATAAGGATAATTTGCTGGATCTTTTTTCATTTAGACTGTATTTGGATATAATTAAATACGAAAGAATATGGAATATGTGCAAGAAAGACACGATCTACATATTGAAATGATTTTGATAAACATACAATGCAAAATTTCACTGCGTGTGAAGCGCTTTTCTGGATTAACCTTCATCAGACACACTAGGAGTAAAAAACTTGAAAAATTGGTAGTATTTTACCTTCATGATTTATATCCCAACAACCTATTTATTTTCTCAACCTTTAATTTTTCATATGGACCCTATTATATATAGAATATTATATACTTTTCTTTTTGATACTATCTTTATCTAGGTTAGTATCAGACAAGTCCTGTAGGATGAGTCTGATAAAAACTAGATATAGATATTATCAAAAAAGAAAGTATATATAGAATATTATGTACTTTCCTTTTTGATACTATCTATATCTAGGTGAGTACCGGACTCGTCTGATACGAGACTAGATGTAGATAGTATAAAAAAGGAAAGTATATAATATTCTTTTTATCTGTAATGACGTCACAGTTATCAAGTGCTCCCACCTGATATTTTCTTGTATCACGGACTGTCCATGATACTAAAAAGTATCAGGCAGATGAGATCAAAGGAAAAAGCCGCTTATTACCGATAAATAATATTCTTTTTATCGTTAATTAAACACACAATAAACTGGTTTTCAGTACAATAACGTCATATGACATCACAAATTACATCACATTTCATCGCATGACGTCACAGTTATCAAGTGCTCCCACCTGATATTTTCTTGTATCACGCACTGTCAATGATACAAAAAAAATATCAGGCAGATGAGATCAAAGGGAAAAAGCCACTTATTACCAATTAAAGCATATATTCTTTAACTTGTAACTCACTCACAGTTCTATGTCTAAGACAATTTCCTTACGTTTCCTTTTATAGACGATCAAGACTGAGACGGTCTCAGTCAGACGATGAGTTAAGGTAAACCTATAGCATGGTAAAAACGACTAACAGTTATAGATCTAATCGTCCTTATAGTTTTGTATTCCCTCTTTTTGTTTTTAGTGAGTAATCTCCCATTGCAGTCCAGAAGGTATTTGATACTAGTTACTGTGCAAATGGTGTAGGAAAATTTAAGTTTGTCTGCATTTATTTTTTTAGTTGGTAAAAAAAAAAATCAAAAAGTTGATAATAGTTATTTTCAAAAATGTATTTAATTTGTTATCCTAACCACTAATAAGTCCAATAAGTCCACTAAGTAATTTATAAAAAATAAAACCCAATTTTTCCCCCTTCATTGCAATGTAATATACCTACTGTAATGGAGTATAACTCTTGCAAATGGGAGAAAACTCACTAATTACTAAAATAGGAATAACTCCCCTTTATCAATATAAAGTACTAGTAACAATGAATGCAAAAGGCTGTTGGTCCTTCCACAAAAAAAAAGACTTTGTTCAACCTCAACTTTCCCCCACAAATTCACTAGAGCTGGTATTTAAGAAAATAATACATGAAAAACCCAAATTATTAAATGCATGATTGCCATGAAGCCATTCAGAGGTGGAGGCGGATACAGGATTTCAGTTTGAGGGAGCCTAAATTTGTTAATTGCTTAGCAAAGGAGGGTGAAATTTTTGTGAGATTTTACATGAATTTTATGCATTTTTTGGGGTGTCAGTTTTAGGGAGGGTGCATCCTTGGATTTGTGCCTGCCATTCAACCATAAATTCACTGGATGTTGCATATAAAATAGTTATTCTTTTAATTAGGTGTAGGTATATATTTTATTATTATTATTACATATATATGGTTTGGGTTAAAATTTTGTAAGTTCAAGCAAAGCTATGTGCTGTAAAAAAATAAAGAGTAATGATTATAAATATGCATATATAATCATGTTTCTTTTTGAAAATGTAATTGTAGTGTTGTATATTTCCCTCAGTTTATTTTATTCTCTCACTGCATGCTTTTTGTCACACTGTGTATATATTCCTTCTCATGTAATTTTAAGTGCCTATTTATTAGATAGTAGAAATTCCTTATATGATAGAGTAGTTTATAGCCTTAACCCTCTTGAAAACTTGTGTAGAATCGTTTTGGGATGTAAAAAAATGCATCCTATTCTATACCAATGATATGTAGTTTTTTCTTTTAATTTGTTACTGTCCTGATTATGACTGAAATTATTATTAAAACAAACAACAATCAATCAATCAATCAAAAGCAATCTTAAAAGTTGCAATGTGTATATGACATGACATCCTTAAAACTGCAATTTAAAAGGTAGCAATGTGTTTAAGCAAGCACCTTGGTATGATGAATGGTGAAGATGCTGGTTTTCTTGCAAAATTTGAACATTGTCTGGTCAGTTTATTGTAGCCTAATGTCATCTTTCATTTTTTTCAGAGAATTTTATCTAGTGTCATTTTCTCCAATTTGTTACCATAGTTCTATTAGAGTAATTATTGCCCTATAAGCTAATTAGAATGCAATATATGACAAAATTATTATTGAATAAAATTCAAACAATTTGAATTCTGTTTATGACAATACACAATGAAAGATCACTTCATCTATAATCTTATTTCTGTTAGAGTTATTGCCCTTTGAGCTAAAAAGTTCTCGGTAAATAAAATTATTTTTAATTTGAATATTTTTTTCTAGAATTCTATTTATGGTTAAAAAAAAAGGTTTAAAAGAACACTACCTTGTAACCTTAGTTTTATTTGGGTTATTGTCCTTTGGCTGTGTTTCAATTAGAATCAAAATCATGATAGGAAAAATTATTTATTTGAGTAGTTTAAAGGGAAAATTCGCAAAAAAATAATTTTTGCATATGTTTTTCATCACATTTTACTAAACATAAATATACAAGTAAAACTCTTCAATCTTCACTAATAAGCGAGTATGAGAGCGTTTTGTATCGATAAATTAGGACGATGGGTGCGGCCATTTTGTACGGCTAGTAGGCCCTATTGTCACGTGACCATCACCTAATATCCAATAACCACATAGTACCAAAACGATAACGACACGCAATGGTCAACTCTATCGTCATCTATTATCATGCCATGTTAATATTGATATATTTGTAATTATAAAATGTTTGTGGACATTTTTTGCTTATTTTTTGTGCTAAAACCATTTAATGTAAATGTGTTTATGCAAATAAATATTGTCTATTGTCTATTGTCTAAAAATGTCTTGCATGATCATGATGATAGTTTGGTTGTTCTATTCAGCGTAGTAACGGTTAAGTGTTATTCCGTTTTCTTGACCTAAAGAAAAAGACAGACTTGCATCTTAAAAGTCTTTAGATTTGTCATCCACTATCAGCAATGTCAAGTATACAAGTTTGTGTGTGAAGACCATTTTGAAGCAACATCTTTAGAGGGTGACTTAATAGTAAGCAGTGTACTTTTGTCCATGAAAAATGTTTATATATATCTATATTCGTCAATAATAATTTCATTATTTTTTAGTCAAACGTTTCTTCCATGTTAGATTATTACCTAGAATGCCCGGGCTAGTATGTAACGGTCAGAATCTTTGCTATAAAAATCCACAAATCCACAAGACAAAAATATCAGTTTTGTTTAAAAAAAAGAATTATAACGGGTGTGCGTAAAATTAAGAATATAACCGAAAGCGGAAATAAACTTATCTTTTTGTTTTGTATAAGCGTTTTAACACTTCAGTTGTAACTGTGCATTTATTCAGAATATTTTTTTAATAACTAGTAAATATACATTTTAAAACAGACAACAATTTTTTCTTCATTTTTTTATCCATTCCCTATGAATTCCTTAAAAATGCGCAAATGTATATTTTTTTTTATCTTTAAAGGATTTCTTAAACGTTCATTATAGTAATTCACAGTCGGGGGCAACGTATTTATACTTGTGACACTCCCAGGTATTACTTACTTCCCGGGGATGGTAATTAACAGGTGGTTGTGTAATGGTTTATGACAGAAAAAGAGATCATTTGTTTCTGTTAATTATTTATTACAAAGTACAACGGAAGACCTACAATTTATCACTCGTGTCTTTGATTTTTCGACATCTTTATCTGTGTAAAAATAGTGAAATTGTTCTTCTTCAAGTGATTTTTGAAGGTCTTTTTTTAACATTTCTCTTTTAAAAAGTAAAACAAAAAAGCATACTATACAGAAAACGCTTCGTGTTACCTTCATGTAGACAGCCGTATGAGCTATATACCACAATCTTGTGTTCTTAAGATTATAAAACGTATGAATATTCTATCACTTGTATTTCTCTGCATAAGAAGCCCAAACAATAATATATCCAAAAGACATAAACATTAGGACGTACGGATTGACGTACAGAAACAGACACTATATGTCCTCCTACTCCTTCTTTAGTAGATGGGGCATAAGATAGACAACAACACCAACAACTTTAGAATGAAATCAATGTAAACAAGTTCTACATGTTCAAACTCTTAACTTTGTCTGACGACCGTTTCTAATATTTAAAATGTCAGATCGGTTCCAAAGTAAACTGAGAATGCGAAGTGTACAGTAAAAATAAAAGCGCCAATACATAATTAATTACTTTGATCTTGCGTTTCGTATGCAAGTTAGAATATTTGATTTTTTTTAGGGAGGGGGGCTTTAGATATATATTTCACTTCGTACGTACTGCCTTTTTATTTTCGAGAAAACTGGAGCCTGGATATTTTTCTAACTATAAAATTTTCAGCCAAAAACAACATCCTACCATGCCTTTTTATTTAATTTTGACATCCTGCCTTTTTATTTTTAATTTCACAATAACCCTCCCATGAAAATCCAATGGTCGTCCCCTTATAATCAGCAACAACAACAAAAAACACACAAATAAATGATGAAATGAGTTTATATGAGGTTATGCTAATACATTTTATAAGTTATGAATGGAAAACAAATTTTAACTAAGCTTAGTGTCACCACTATAAAAAAAGTATAAGTCATTAAAGGAAAATCTATTCAGAGTTTGTGTCACTAATACACTCTCTAAATCCTTCCTACATATTGTCCATCTGCAGAAGGACATTCTTTTCTGATGACAGACACAACACAAGCTGGCAGTACAACACGATGTTTTCTTCCTAAAGGTAGACATATTCTGACCCAACATACAAACTGTCTGTATGCCATAAGTCTGCTCTGGCTGCAATTAAGATGTATTTAAAAAGCGGTATCTAAAGTTACCTTGCCTTTACATTATTACTTCCATGTTTAGTACTGTTAACTTTTTGTTGGCTAAGAATATATAGAACTTTTGTTTGATGGGTCAAGAAAAACTCAATGTTTTCAATCAGTGAAATCTTCGGCAATACCTTATCACTCTCAAACAAAAAAAGTAAACGTCTATTCATATACCTATTTAATAGGACGTCTGGTGCTCTCCCCCGGTGGCGTTTGTACCACAAGAAACTAATATAACTAGTTTTCAGCACAACCGTAGGTTTAAACAAACTATCTTGAAGTCGTGGTTACACCAGGGTCGAAGATATCGGTGAATAATGTTAACTCGTGGCAGCATAGGCATTCTGCGAGCAAGGGCATTGGCACACAGCGATCGGAACATTTGCACCATTGAATGTCAAATTGGGTTGCTTTGAAATTCAGTCTAGCGATTTATCTCCAACTCTTCTATCTACCAGATTTCTTCCTCTGTATATTCTGATTAAAGTTGATGCCCCTACTGACCCAATTCGAACTAAAGCTGCTAGCAGACATGTCACTCACGTAATCAGACATTACAAATATTTAGAAGGGACATTTGTGCAAGGTATATTATATAGCAATTAGTTTTCTCATTCTCTCGAAATAACGATTAATCTTTTACAAAACCAAAAACTTATTAAACCCCGTTTAACAATCAGGAGACGAAAGCGTCTAAGAAAATGTAATACCCAGCTGAAGATCACCGTCTCTTCTTTGATCTTTATGAGGTGACTATTAGACATGCTTAATTGATTTGAATTAATTCGTTAAACTGATAGCCTTACAAGGATCAGTTAATCAGTTTAATAGCTGTCTAATGAGATTAAAAGGCCGGGGAAAAGGTTCAAGTCGAATATACAAAATTCTTACCTGGGGCAAATTACGTAATCACCAATTTGCAATTAACACCTGGTGACACCTTGTTGTTTTAAAAAGCGTGATTATCATATGAAAGAGAAAATTTTCAAATCATTTTAACGATGTAAATTAAAATAGAGTAATTTATGGAAAAGATTAGAATTATGTAGCAGAATTTTAATTATTATCATGATTTAATTATTTAATATTGATGTTTAAAAAATCATTAATTAAAAATTTTGTTCGCAAATAATGATAAAAATACTTCATATTTGAAAGAAATCTTCATAATAATTATGTTATTGCGTATCGGTTTATCGTTATTAAATATTTTCTTTTGTTTACCAATTAGACCACGCGTCACCACTGTGTTTTATTAAATATAATATCGATATCGATTATATAGCGTTAATCGGATAAAGATGTAATACACAGATATCCGGTCATATCCCACAATGCACTCGAGACCATCTCACTGACGTCACTGAGTTACTTTTGAAATCAGAAAATGCCAAATATCTCTGTTATAAATAAGAATTTTTTGAAAAAAATTTGGATATATATTTTTGATGACATATTCTATCATTTAAGACCATAAGTCAAAATTCGTGAATTTTCCCTTTAAATTCCAATGGAAATGTATGAGGTCTTTAAAATAAACTTTCTGAACATTTTTTGATAATAAAAATGTAACAAACTGAAGTTTTTGCTCAAACCTACTTACTTTAATTCTTGTGTTAATTGATCCACTAAAATTTAAAAATCTTGTTCATTAAGACCATATTTAAAGATACCTTTCATTAGAAAACAATGAGAACTAATGCCTATATATAAAGACCATCTGTCCATGATGTCTTGAATTTTGTCGATCTGGGTGAGTCTTTATAGGCAGGGTTTATTGTATCTTTAACAGTGAAAAACAGAGTAGTGTAGGAAGTAGTCGACCTGGAAGCTCACAGAGCAGTGTCAATGTTGATATGCCTGATCGCCCTCGGACAGCATCTCGGAAACCTGACAGCGGGAAAGGCCCAATCAAAGAAACATTTACATTCAGGTATCTGCTTACACTTTTGAAGCACCAGTTTGCTAACTATTGTTTTTTAATTGCTAGAACTTTTTTGTGCATTACAATATTTTCATTGGTGTTTTGTTTTATCTGTAAAAACACTCATTTTACATCTTGTCAATGTTGCTATTTTGTTTTTATCAGTTATTTCATTCTTGTGTTCCTTTTTGTTTTGAATGAGTTGTCCTTTTAAAACTTGTTTGTTTTCACAGGCATATTTTACCCCAAAAAAATAAAGTTCCAAGATAATTATACATGTATATGCTACTAACAATTTTTTTAGGTTAATCATAAAAAAGAATTACCGGTACAAGGATTTTTTTATTTCAGTAATGGAGATTCTCGCTCAGGATCTGACCTCAATAACCTTGCTGACCTTGAAGGTGACACTTTGACCTTGTATGGCAGCCAATCATTAGAAGCTTTTGATAAAAATTGGAGTATGCAAGTCTCCTCAGCAGTGACTCATATTATCTTCAAATTTATGGATTTTGAAGAAATTGTGAAGCATTTGTACAAGATTAGAACCAAGTTTCCTGGTGTTCAGGTAGGTATTGTGAAGGTATTATTGTGGATATTTTGTTAATCTTTGGCCAGATTATGACAAGAACTAAAGCTTTGTCTAATTTATGCCTACCAAGTTGTTCCGTCTCATGTCCGACTGTATTTGGTCATCACAATTTGATCTCTGTTTAATTTTAAGTGGACTTCATTGAAACCTTAATGCAAGTTTTCATGAAACTTTGTACCGATATAATTTTTGTCAGAATTAAGACAGAGGCGGATCCAGGATTTTAGTTTAGGAGGTTAGTTAAGTTTAGATTGGTTTGACCAGGCTTAGCGAGGCACAAAAATTTTGTAAGTGATTTTTTTCTTGGATTTTGTGCAAAAACATACTTTTTAAGAGTTTAAGGGGGGCATACACCCTGTACACCTTTCCTTGGATCCATGCCTGAGAGATACAAGGGTTTATATTTGTGAGTTTAAGGGGGGCATACACCTGGCAGGCCTTTCCTTGGATCCATGCCTTAGAGATACAGGGGTCTATATTTGTTCTATGGACACATTTCTTAAAAAGTTTACTTAAAATTGTATTGACAGGCGAAACATATATCTATTTTCTGCTTTTATGATTTATAATTACATTAAATTGTAGTTTGAGCATTTTCACATACAAATGCCTTGAGGTGGTTAAATATTGCTACTGTGTAAAGTGCCATTGGTTTTGTTCATTTTACAAATAGTAACAATTTCAATTAAATGTTACATTGAAGGAAAAACAAACAAGCATTGAAATCGTCATGAATGCAACTTAATACAATACATTTATCTGAGTCTAAACCAACAATATATCTTAAAATTTTAAAAGTTAAAAGGTTTAAAAATCAATTGTCGAATCTAAACTAAAACACATAAAATACAAGTTTTTAATCCATGTTTAAATAACAGTACCTATTTGAACATTTGAAATATAAGAATAAGTTTGCCTTGAAAATTTGGACTAAATGCTCTCTGTCGAAGTCACTACTTTGGTCGGTCAATTGAAAAAATTTAATCCTTGCAAGGTTTTAAACGATTTGGTTTTACTGTATATAATTAGCTTAACATTTATGGATTTTTATATTAATGACCTCATTTTCTAACCCTTTGGATGAATTTATTGATAATAATGTCAAACTGTTTATCAAAATGTGTATTGGATAGTATATTTTCTAATGAAATAAAAAGTGGTAAGTGTAATGAAATAAGAGTTATCCTTTCCTTGTAACTCGATTGAAAAAATATATTACAAGAGTTGCTGTTCTTTTCTAAGTTTAGGTATAGTCTAAAAAATAAAATGTGAATCATTGCTATGAAAAATATTTTTAATGGTTTTCAAATTCATGCTATTGTCATTTAGTCATGTTAGTTTTACTCATTAATCAGAACAAATTAAACTTTTTTGATGTCACATAAAAATTGTATATGAGAACTACTACTGCTAAAAAAGTCATGCATGTACATCTTTTAAAATTTGGAGGAAGAATGGTCTTCTGGTTTCTACAAGTAAGTTTCACTTTACCTTATTAAAATGTACAGCTAATTTTCTTACATTTGAATAATGATACATGTATCACAAAGTATTTTCAAGAATTCACACAGAATCTAGTTTTAAAACATTTTCAGACTAAAAGATTAAATGAAATTAAGTGCAAATTCTACTGAATTATATATTAGATCTTTTTTACAAAATTGATCTGAATTTACAGCAGAAATTACCAACTGATAAATGTTAATTTCGATAAAAAAAAAAGATTGATCAAAATGATGAGAAAATTAATGCCCCACCTACAATGGTAGAGGGACATATAGTGTTTGATTTAGTTAGTTTGTTAATCCACACCAAATCAATAGAAAATAATGAGTTGTGGACATAGTGAACGTGACACAGCTCACATCACATAAACAGGGGTAATTTAGAAAAATCACAATGGAAAATCGCCAGCAGCCTTCAACGAGGCCAGTAGGCACTACTCCCCAATCTGCAATTGGCCCAAGAGCATAATTCAAATCCAGTCTTGCAATAGTCAAAGTGAGACCCCCTTCTTAAACAAGGACGAAAAATGCCAAAAAGACATACAAACAAAAGCTAGTTGACCTTAAAGTTGATGATACTTTTCCCTGTTACAAGGTGGGGCACCATGTCTTTTGGACATTTTCATGTTAACCATCAAATCAGATAAATTGATTATCTATCTAACATCCCTTTATTTAAGATATAAGTTATTTATTAATTCAAAGAGACATGCATTGTTCTGAATATTTTTATCACTGGGTAACTCATTGATTCTATGTAAATTTTTATCCTGTAATAGCTCCATGTATTGAATATTATACTTAAAAATTACTAATAGTCCTAACTTTAAAGTTTTATAAATTTACAATGCAGTAGGCACTCTTTTGACCATTAAAAGTTAGCTGGATAATAAGAGGCACAGGTTAAATTTCGTATTCTTCCAAAGACTTATATACGAGGGTTAATCTTAAGAATTAATCTACAAATCGTATCAGGGATAAAGATTTAAACTTTATTGTGTTGATAAATAGTTCTTAAATTTTACAGTGATTTAAGTATTTACCAAAATATTTTAATGGTCTATAATTGAGGATATTGAATGTAGACAGAATATTCACAATTTGACCTACTTCTTAATTTACTATCTTAAATTTATTCCTCTTCTTGTATTTAATTGAAGAACTAATCTTGAGGTATAGAGTATGCTTTTGAACTCCACTCATAAAAGAAGGTCTGCATTGCAATCGCCTTGTCTGGCTGTCCATTCACAATCTTTGTAACAGATTTCTCAGTTAATTTCAACTGAAAGGATTGATTTTAGTGAACAGCTTTAACATGATTTGTACAAAGCTTCAGTTGGTCATCTTATTCCTGTTTTCCTATCAAACTTTTTAAGGGTCAAAAATGAAAAAAAAAAACTTTATAACAGATGTCTTGGCTTCTATTGAAGGGACTGGTTTGGAATTGCACAGCTTTAGCACGAAGAGTTCTACAGTGCCTTGGCTTTCCATGTCAGGAGGTCATGTACTTCCTGTTTTCTGAATAGTCTTGTGGTATGTTTAGCATGGCCTAGTGCAACCTCTTGTAACCATAATTTTCTTTCTTTTACAGACTTTAACCTTTAGTGCTACAAATATCAGATCCTACCAGCAAATCAATGCTTTGTCAAGTGTTCGTAGATTTGATAACTTGGTCATAGAAAATGAAGGAAACCCAATCACAAAGTTTACTTTGTGGAGGTCCTATGTCATCTTTAGACTTGCACACTTTGCCTTGAAGAAAATAAATGATATGGAGGTAAATATGATTACTACTGATTTATAGAACGGGACTTCCCATCTGTATTTATAATGAGGGTTGTCAGTTAGCTGCCAAAGGTTGGTGGTTTCCTCAACCACAAAAACTGACCTCCCAATATGGCCCAGGTGCGTCAAAAAGGGTGGTGTTAAACCCCAATAAACACTCACACATGGTTCTTCCAATAGTCAAGGAAGAATGGTAGTTCAAGGCTAATTGTTAGCAGAATCTTTGTCATAAGTATTTAAAACACCATAGATAAAAGAATCAAGGGAAGCACTCACAAACCTTAACTGTTGATTTAAACAAAAATGGCAAATAGATACTGTAAACCAATTTTTTTTCTTCCGGACTACTTTATTTCACATATTTGTGAAATGGTGAATTTGCAGCTCTTTTTATTTTCTCAAAAAATGTCAGAAATATGCATGAAATACTACGAAAATTAATTCATTTCAGGGCAGTTTATATTTTCAAGTTTTTGTCCTCACCAAGTAAGCAAAAATAAATGACTGGGGAAAATTACTTCGCATACAGTACCTACATTGCTGCATAATGTATTTAAATTGCTGGAAGTCAACCAATATGGTGCACTAATACCGTGGATAATTTCTCTAAGGTGCTAAGATTTAACTGTTCTTGTTATTATCATTACATATACCAGTATTGGCAAACAACAATCAATCAACCAATCTGATTTTAGGTAACAGCAGGGGATATTGTCAATGCAGAGAAGTTATATGGTCCTGTGTCACATATAACAACATCACAACTACCACAATCAAGACTTTTATCTCTGGTTGGAGATGCAAGGTAAGCTAAATATTCCCCTTCCTTGACTTCACCCACTCTTGCCACAGCTTAGGGTCATGGTCCTGAGCGAAGTCACAATTATCACAATGTTTGTTGAAGATGTGAAATATGATAACCATCTTCAGAAATGAAGGAAGCATACTGTGGTTTCATTATTATTCGTTGGGTATCAATTTTCGTGATTTTTGTGGGTGGCCATGACCCACGAAATTTGATACCCAATGAAAAGAAAATTTAACATTGATCAGTATGCTGTAGACTTTAGAACCACAAATTTAAGAATCCACGAAATGGTCCTATTTCATCAAACCATGAAAATTGGTACCCATGAAAATAAATGAATTCATAGTACCCCTATGGCAAGATAAATATCTGTTGTTCCTCTCATTTGACTTTTTACACTGTAGCTAAATCCTAGCACCATGTGCACTTCATCACTGGAATTTTTGATTGTGGATGCAAGGTAAGCTAAAAATTCCCCTTCCTTGCTTAACTGCAGGGCCATAGAATTTGTCATTAAAGGAACCACAATCATAACTTTTAACTCTGGTTGTGGATGAAAGGTAAGCTAAATGAATCTCTCATTCCCCCTGTTTACAACTGTTACCCTCTTGCCAAACCCTAGTGCCATGTGACAAGCTGGTTGGGGATAAGAGGAAAGCTAAAAGTACTTCTTTACTTCCTTTGCCTTTGTAAAACACTAGCACCATGTAAAATGATATCAAAGAACTTAATCAAGACTATTTATTTCTAAACTGGGATCAAATGTTAGCTAAATAAATCTGTTTTGTCTCTAATCCCCTCTATCCATTATAAAGTGTCAGTGCAACACATCTGAAACTACTCAATTGAATTCAACGAAACTTGGTATGTAGGAAGGACATCATATGTTATTGAGCATATTAACAGGAAATGTTGATGTTCAAATTTTTGTGGGAGTTATCACCCTTTGAACTTAGAAATTTTCAGAAAATCCTCAATTATCCCCTTGTCATTACAACTCCACTGAAACTACAGGTTAGAATTCAATGAAACTTGATTTAAAGGAAGAACATTATATGTAGTTTTGCATATAAGAAGGAAATGTTGATCCTCAAATACCGTATAGCGGGTTATTCTCGCGGGGGTAGATATTAATGGTTATTGTGTCATAATGTATGTGAAAAATTTTGTCCGGTTTTATTTTAACGGACTGTGATAATGTTTGTATATGATTTGCAGTAGATAGAAAATTAATCGAGATTTATTTTCACAGTTTCTGTCAACCTGCGAAAATAAGCAAAAGTTAAACCACCGCGAAAATAACCCGCTATACGGTATTTGTTTATGGACCTTTAAACTTAGATTTTTGTGGGCTTAAACGGGGGAAGACATTGTTTTTGTAGGCAAAAACATAACTCTAATTCAATTTTGTGGTTTAACGGATCCACCAAAACCAAGTAATTTTATGCCCCACAATATTTGATACTTTTACAGAATATGAAATACCTTCATTCTTGATCTTGTATATATGAAATTCTCAAATATTTAAATTGGAAGAGTTTTCAACATAAAAGTTTTCTCCAAATTCAACCGCTAAACGTTAGTATTATCATGAACTGTGGGTTACAGAAAAAAAAAATCTGGCTTAAGATTTCTTAAGAGCCATAACCTATTCAAATACAATTTACAATTTTCAAGTATGAGTTTCGTAATCCTGCTCTGTCAAAAATCAATAATTTTTTTGTGACTTCTTCATGTGTGTATTTGAAACTCTGTCAATCACGGTAGAAAGTTGACATAATTTATCCTTAAATAAATAAAAGGGGATAATATTTCAATCTCAAACTTAATACCATCTCAAATTTTCAAAGAAAACTTTTGATAAATTATAAGTAAAAGAGTTTTTGCATTTTATTTTATAAATCAGTGTCTTAAATAAGTAAAAGGGTTTTATTGATTTAGTAAATAAAAGTAGTAAAAACAAGATAGGTATACTTAATATTTCGACACAGATTTCCAAACAATTCGGGTCAATTCTGTCAAAAATAATATTTTTGTAGTCGTTACAAAGTGATTTGGACCTATATGATTGTTATCCGCACGACAAACAATTCGTCAAAGATGTAACTTATAGATTTAACAAGAAGTTTAAAAGGATGGAATGAATATTGTGAATTGACCCATTTTAATCAATTCAATATAGCAGAACACTGGAAATGTTAAATTCTTATTTATCTCTTGTTGTGCCTATGTGACACAAGTGTGTGTTTATTGTCTTATAATAATATTTGTTGAAACACAGTTCTGATCTTGATCAATTTGATTATTTGTCTTATATATGTTTGACTTTGAACAAATAAGTACGGAATCAATTTTTTGATGAACTTGTATCTAAGGATGACTGATTGCCACCTTTCGGTTATAATCATTCATTACACAGCAATTTCGTCCGTCTTGCAAACTTTGGCATTGTTTAAACGTGCGACTTAATTGATTGCATTGTTCTTAAAGGTATAATTTGTTGTTTAGATCTGTTATTCCGATTCAATTTATTGACGGTTGAATTTTAAAGTACCTTAAACGACTACCTTTTAGGATCGCCAAGAGATAACGCTCAAGTTTGAAGTGAGGAAAGGCTCGTTACAACTTAAAACCATATTTATTGGATAAATGGAAAGTGTCTAAACATCTATCTGTCACGTACTTGCGACAAATTATCTAAAAGATATAAAATTGTCAGGAATTTAGCTACCTGGTTACCATGGATACTAATTACGGCAGTTTTGTCTTGAAAGATGATCTTAATTGGTGATATTTAGATGAAAAAATTCCTGATGAAGGAAAAATCTATTGGTTTAGTTAATTTATGGTGATACTCTTATTGGATTTTTTTATTGTTTAACATATCTTTTATCTCAAATTCTCTTCAAAGAAGTTATTGATAGATTTTGATTTGATTTTAACAAAATATTCATATAGGAAACTGAGAGTTAAATATATCTGAAGATGGAGTTATTTATTGTTAGATTCAAAATTCCAAAGTCATGTTTGGATGTAAAGATTAGTCAAAAAAGTGTGCAATTATAGTTTTTAAAAGCAACATTTAGTCTATAAGGAAGTTTTAAAACAGTTAAAAAAATGTGATGAAAATTGAGTTAAACATGTTAAAGGAATAAACTGGGATTTTAAACTATTAAGGATTTATGCCATTTGTCAAAATTTTATGAATGGCGCTACAGAATGTGCTGGTATTTTGATTCCACAGTTTTAATGAGTGATCCAAATTTCATCAAAATGAACCTTGCATATGTACCTAAGAAGGGTCAGCAACAAACATTATTCACTCAAAGGGAGGCAACTTTGGCTGCTAGGAATCATATCGGTGAATTGACTAAAGCATTTGCTGCTATAAACACAAATAAAATTGAAATTAAAGCAAAACCTCCTATAAAAAGGAGTTATTCTGTCACTCCTACTGGTTCTTCGACAGGATTGAAATATCCCAATGGAACTTTCCGTAGTAATAATAGATTAGTGAAACACAACTGGCATAGCATGAACGATTTGTCAGGAAAAGGAGAAACGCTTCTATCACCACAAGTTTCTAGCAGTAATCGAAATGTTATTCAGAATGACCTACTTCCTCAGTCTCGTCTGCCAAATGAGGTCATTGCAGCCGCCAAAAAGATTCAAAGTGAGGTTCTAGCCTCAACACACTTTATAAAACCTGACATAGAACAGAAAACTATTCAATATACTCAGAATGAACTGATACGAAGAAATTATGCAGAGCAAGTGTATAAGAAATTGACTCAGTCAGAAGACGGTGTTCTTCAGAAATCTGCTTATTTTCATAATAATATTGCACCCAAATTAGCCAGCTCTAATAGTGTTTTACAAAAGCAGCCTTTTAGTGCATCACAACAACCCGTCCCTAGTTCATCTTTACCTAAATCTGGAGAGAGTAAACAAGCTGTTACTTTAAAATTGATTTCTGTTCAGTCTGCTGAGGAAGTCAATGATTATGATCAGTAAGTCAAAAACAGTTGAAATTTCAAGTCCCGGCGCCACAAAACTTGAAGAAAATTCTTAAGTCTGAGGATATTCTCAACTCCCATAGTAAACTCAATGAGTTGAGAATATTCTCAGAATTCAGAATTTTTGAAGTTTTGTGGCGGCAGGGCCTGTTCAAGGTAAGAAATCTCATCAGTGGTGGTGTGATAGTATAATATCAAGATGAGAATTTTTTCTGTATATGCTTCTTGTTTGTTTTCTGACATCTTATTTAGAACTACTGTTGGTTTATTTATTTCATAAGGATCAATTTTCATGGATTCCTCAAAAAGACATTTCTTAAGATTATTAAATGTTTTAGATGATTTACTTTGGATTTATTTATTTTTGTCGTTTGATGATACAGGTTCAGTTTGTGGATTCTTAAATCTGTGGTTTTGAAGTCTGCAACATACAAATCAATATCAAATTTCGTGGGCCAAGGCTATAGCACGAAAATTAATACCCCACAATTAATAATGAATCCAAAGTAAACAATATGTAACTTTATTTCTGTAATATTTTACAGGTTAGCATACCATGTGGGAACTATGGTATTAAATCATCCATTTTCAAACTTTAAAAGCTGCAATAAACTACTTTATACCTTGGTGAATTGGTTACTTAACTGATCATAAACTTTCAGTATGTTTGAATATATTGGAAAATAAATATCAGTTCTTGTATTTCACGCCTGTTAACCATTATATACCAGTGGTAAATATGCAATTTATATGATCATGTATGTACAAAATAAAAGATATGTTACTATAAATGGCTAAAGTTATTTATAATGATTTGTTATTTTGTAGAAGGAAGCAAGTTCTTTCCATCACTGAGGATAAGTCCAAGAAATTATTGGAAGGAAAAATTGATAAATCTCAGAATGATTTTGTGGGAAGAGCTGGGCTGATTCATAATAACTCGGAGACAGTTAGTCAAAAGCAACAGGTTTGTTTTTGTTAAATTTAGTTATGGCTGATGCATTCATAAAGTCTCAGTTAAGAGCCTAAATAGGGGTTGTCAGTCTTTGCCAAATTTTACATCTATAGACGAGTAGAAATCCTAAATTAATCTTATTCTGACCTTTAGTGACAACTTGAAATTTTCAAAGTGAAAATGAAGGGGGTTGGCAGGTCAGATTTTTTACATTTTTTTGGAATCTTTGTATACCCTACAGAATAAGGTACATGTGTAAAAAAAATTGCCCGGTTCAAACAAATTTTTTTGTTTCTTTAGGTATTTCATTACAATGATTTCTTTTCAAATTCTGATCACTTTTTCACCAGTTTAAACAGCTAAAATATTCTAATTTTAAAGCAATGAAAAAAGCAGAGATTACAAGGGTGTAGCCAGGGGGTGTGTTTGGTGCGTTTGCACCCCCCTTTTGAGAGAATTTTTCTTAATTTCCTAGGGAAAATTGACAAAACTGAGGTTTACAACCCTATTTTTCACCAATTTTTTATCAAAACGCACACCCTTTTGAAAAATTCTGGCTACGGCCCTGGAGAAATCATTTTTCTGTCAACTTTTGAACCTCTTATTATGTTCAAATTAAAATGACAACAAAGTTCTTATTATCTTTAAAATGAGTATCAAAATTTTGAACTGTATAAATTTTAAATTATTCCCTTATGACTTAAGCATTAATTTGCAAAATCTCATCACTTTCAAAGTCACCTTAGTCCTTAGAACATCCTTAAAAGCAACACTTTCCCCCAAGAAGCCCTATTTTCTCCACATTTAATGTTTACTAGTTGATATAAACTACAAAATGTATGTAGGTGTTACTATGTTGCCATCATGTCGTCACTTCAATACATTTTGCAGAACCAACATATAGGGTCACTAAACTCAATATCCTTTGTAGTGTTTCTATGTCTTTTCAAAAATTTCTCTATTAAATATATTTCCTAGCATCAACTTGCAATGAACTCTATTACTTTTAAGTTGTTTTAACATTTTTGTTGTCCTGAATTTTCTGGAAGACTGCATTCAGTTATTGTTCTTCACTTTGTAAAAAACAAGGCAAATATGATTTATTTAAGCCATATTGGTCAATTCCACTTTGTAAAAGCAAGGCAAATATGATTTATTTTAGCCATATTGGTCAATTCCACTTTGTAAAAACAAGGCAAATATGATTTATTTTAGCCATATTGGTCACTTCCACTTTGTAAAAACATGGCAAATATGATTTATTTTAGCCATATTGGTCAATTCCACTTTGTTAAAAAAAGGTCAATTCCACTTTGTAAAAAAATGAGGCCAATATGATTTATTTTACCCATATTGGTTAATTCCACTTTGTAAAAAAATAAGGCAAATGTGATTTATTTTAGCCATATTGGTCAATTCCACTTTGTAAAAACAAGGCAAATATGATTTATTTTAGCCATATTGGTCACTTCCACTTTGTAAAAACATGGCAAATATGATTTATTTTAGCCATATTGGTCAATTCCACTTTGTAAAAAAAGGTCAATTCCACTTTGTAAAAAAATGAGGCCAATATGATTTATTTTAGCCATATTGGTTAATTCCACTTTGTAAAAAAATAAGGCAAATGTGATTTATTTTAGCCATATTGGTCAATTCCACTTTGTTAAAACAAGGCAAATATGATTTATTTTAGCCATATTGGTTAATTCCACTTGGTAAAAAAATAAGGCAAATATGATTTATTTTAGTTATATTGGTCAATTCCACTTTGTAAAAACAAGGCAAATATGATTTATTTTAGCCATATTGGTCAATTTCACCTGCTGTAAGTATATGCAAGACAAGTGTCGAGCTGTTCTACATATTAGTTGCTGTAAAATATATTTATTTTAAGTTGCAGTTTCAGTTGATTTGTTGGGGCCTGGGTGACTTAGTGGTGAAAGGCCCTGGTAAAAAGACCAAATTATGAATCACTTGCCCAATTACGTCTTCAGAAGAAGTTAAAAGTTTTAACTTTAGGTTGGTCTGTATTCTGCCCAAGGTGGATGGTTCGATCTGCTTTCTTCCACCATTAAAACTGACTGCCCTACACAAGCCATGTGCATTTAAAAGGGGTTAAACCCTGACACTCAATCAGTTGATTGTTAAACGTTGTATAAAAAGGCTCTCACTGTATGTCTGTCATTCTTAAAAAAAATCATTTATTAAAGTCTCATTTGGCAAATTTAAAAATTTCAACTTTATCTTTTAAATGGCAAGCAGTCTACAAATTTAGCCACAAGTCTGACGGCCCTAGCCAGTAAAATAGCTTTCGGACCAGTAAAATTTCTTTAAAATATGGAATTACAAGCCAATTATATGTAAAGAAAAATTCTTAAAATAGGGCTTGTGCTTCAAAAAGTTTAACGTGAAGACTGGCAAGTTTTTATTATATTTGATGCTTAAAATGAGTTTTTGAATATTACGTTGTTTACAATGCATGTTTTTAAGGTTATAAGTGGGTTTCTAGCACAAAATTGGAATTTTGAATTCAAGCGCCTGGTATTGGAGCAATGGAGATTTCTTCACTATTATATATGTACATGTATAAAAATATATATTCTTCCAGCATATTGCCAGAAAGCTCAGATTTAGAGAGTGTGATTTATGTAATCAAAAGTTTTTTTTTCAAAAAGCCTTCAAATAAAATGGCTGCATAATGCTAAAAACTGAAATCTTTGCTCAATATAGATAGGTGTTTTGTTTACAGACATGTATGAAATTTGTTGCTCTGTGCTTTAACTAATTGTCTAAACATTTTTTATTCCCCCAATGTCAACATGTTGGGGGGCATTAAGTTTTACTCATGTCCATCTGTCTGTACATAAAGGTAATAACAAAACTACTGAACTTGAATGATCAATCTCATAGTCCAGAGAAAATGACAAAAACGAATCAGTCATACCGGAAAATTGGTGGATCGCAATGGTCCTGACTTGGTACAGGCATTTCAAACGAAATGGTGGGTTAAACCAGGTTTTATGGCGCCAAACCTCCCTCTTCCATTGCGATCTTAGGATCCGGTAATGACCATAGAACACAACATAGTGGTGAAACACAATAGGGATATTGAGGTGATCATCTCAGTACAGCAGACCAGTCAAACACTAATTAAAACAATTAACTATCATATCTTTTCACTCAATTTTGAACTTTTCTACTAGTGGCTGATAACGAAGAAAGAATTTTTTTAGTGATCGTATGAGACGTATTTTCTTATAGCCCTGCTCCAAAAGTCGGTCACAAAATCGGTGTCTGATCAAAAAATCTGTGAAATGTGTGCAAGCTCTAGCATATCGAATAAATTGTGAGTTATAAGCACCGTATGCTGGAGAAGTAGGTATATTGCTCTGTAGATTAGGAAAATTAATGATTTGAAAATTAAAATCGTCTCGTTTATCGTAAATTTTTGTACTGAGATGACCACCTGGGTCAAATTCGAGGTGCAAATCCAAGAAAGACGTGAAGCAAGTTGATTCGGTGGTCTCTTTAATCTCCAATTCCGGAGGATATATTGAAGGAATCCAACTACCAAATGAAGTGTTATTGACAGAAAGGACATCATCAATATATCTGAATGTTAGATTAAATGACCTTGCCTCTTTCATCTTCTTGTTCTTTACGAGTCCCTGAAGAAATTCAGTCTCGTAAGAGTATAAAAACAAATCTGCGAGGAGAGGAGCACAGTTTGTGCCCATTGGAATGCCGATTTGTTGTTGAAAAATCTCTCCTCCGAAGGTGACAAATTTACATCAAGCTTTTCTTAGAAACTGTACATGGAATGATATGATATTTTGCAGGATGGTTAAGTATGACAAACTGTATATCCTAAGGGACTTTCGGACCTGTCCTGTTAAGGGTTGGACCAATATGAAAATCGACCTGAAAATTTCCATTAAGCTTTTCTCGGAAACTGTACATGGGAATGATTTGAAATTTGGCATTATGGTTGAGTATGACAAATTGTTTGTCCTGAGCAACTTTCAAACCTGTCAGACCTCTACTTCCTGTTGGGAGCTGTACAGATTTGAAAATTGACTTAAAAATTTCCATCAAGCTTTTTGAAACTGTTCATGAGAATCAAACCTCTGCTTCTTGTTCAGGGCTAGACTGATATGAAAATCTCAGAAGTCTCACTTTTTTAAAAACATGTATAAGATTTGCCCTGTCCAAAATGGGGTGGTTTAGGGAAACCAGAAAAAACTGTGTTTTATTTGAAATATATGCAGACATGTTAATATGAATGGAAACTAAAGGAAAAGTCCCCAAATCAGAAGGATTTTTTAATTGTTTATCCAGATTGATGTCTGGTTTGTTCAGAAATCCTTTTTGCAGGTTTCACTGTATTTTTTAAACAATTTTAAGTATTTATAAATTCTTCTTAAACAGTATGCATGTATAATGAATTTAGTCGTATCTTTACTGAAATTTATCTCTGTTTATTTCTCAGGAACAGAATGCCAGGAGGAACTTTGCCAGAGCTTATGTCAATGAAATAACTAAAGAAGCAATATTTACAGATAGAAAAAGGAATGAACTCTTAAAACAGTGGCCATTAATGTTTCATGAGATGGTTTATACGGCTGTTACGGACATGTCGGACATGCAGGGTTATATGAAAAAATGTCTAGAAGAGATTGAAAAAAGCTAGCGTTTATTAGTTGATAGTTACTTGCGTTTTATTTTAATGCTGCCTTTCTTAGGCCATTGTTATGTGCCATGGAAACAAGTCTTTCATGTACTCTGCTCTGCCGCCTCTGACATTCCAAGAACGATATCTGCCGATGCGTAAAAAACTGTGCTCTTGACAATTCCAAGATGAATGTCCTTGGACATCCCATGACATCCACACTGTGATGTAGACACTAGATTAAGTGTGAAGGATTATTTATTTGTGTGTAAAAAATGAGTATAAATGTGCATATGGGTAAATGTATGATTTCGATAGTGAATGGAGATGCTGCAAATGTGACTGAAGTTTTAGGGTTCATCTGTCATGAATCTGTTAGTTTGTGTTTTCATGTTTTATGCCTTAAGGACTTGTCATAATGGCACTTTATAGGGCCCTAAAATCAAGATACATATTAAGCACAATAATATAGTTTTTTTGTATTTTTTGTCCCCTACTTTTCATGAAAGCAGGGAAGTATAAAATCCATCTGTCCAAAATTGGTTCCAGAGTTGTAATTTTTGCATGCCTTGATGAGCAACTAATTTCATGCACTGTTGATGAAATTTCACACATGACATAGTCAAAGGTGACTGTGCTGGTATTTCACTTTTAGGCCTCAATGAGTAGAATTTTGAAATGATAAAAAAAAATTTGACTGTCTGATTTGATTGAAATTTCACTTTGAATGAAGCATGCTTAATCTTTAGAAGAACTGTGTATCATTAAGCAATAAATTTTATTCTATCAATGCACAATCAAATTTAATGTATATTTTACTTATGCAAAGCACAAGTTAGCTTGATATGTTTGTAAAGCAGTCATATTACAGAACATGTATTTTTATTTTATTTTATTCTACATGACATTTTTAAAGCTTGCAAATATTTGTATACAGTTTTCAGATATGTAGTACTCTACATGGATCTGTGAACATTAAGTCCATACAGAAAATTACTTTAAACATTGAACTAGTAATGAACTGACTTTGACAAAGAAGACTTATTCTAAAATACCATACCATTAACTCATTTCATTTCATTTTATCTTGAATTTTTTTGTTATTAAAATGATTTGTGTGGGAAAATATGTTTCCCAACATTGTATTAATTTGTATTTAGTGCTTTTATTTCTGATTCCTGGACTGTCTCAAAGTTTTAGGATCTGTGAGTCTATCTCCTTGCTTATTCTTCTGTCAAAGGGTTAATGTGTATATTGGATTGTCAGAGACCACGAGTTGGATTTTTAATGCAACTTGAACTACATGTAAACTTGTCCACAAATGCATCTGCTTATGAAATGAAAACTTTTAAGAATTGGGGAGAAATATCTTAAATAGTGTGAAAGTAAACCAAGTCTTTCACTTTCGAAGTATGTGAACTGAAAGGAGAGAAATTTAATGTCTGGATCTTGAAATGAATACATTGTATCACCTTCATTTACTTTTGTCTTTCTATAATCATATCTTCATGTTAAAATACCTCTATTTTTGTAAATCAAATGTTTTATATGCAAATAGTGTTTGTTTACAAAGGGGAGTAATTCAATGTTGTATTTTGGTATCTTTATCAATATTTGTGCTCAATTGTTTTGTTATGTTATCTTGAAAACAGTTATTGCCAAACTGTTAAATTAAGAATGCTATTATTTATTGTTTCTGTATTACACATTATGAATATGTGAGAAAATCTTCACTCACTAACAAATAAATGGTGATGAATACTGTATTTTGTCTATTATTAATAGCGATGACGAGAAGGCAGGTTCCATGTGTTGCTTCATGTTAGTAAATTATACCCCCACTCGTAAGAGAGGGGGCTATATTGCAATCACCTTGTCTGTCCGTCCGTCTGTCCATCCGTAACAAACTTTCGTAACAGATTTCTCGGCTTCTACTACATGGGATTGATTTCAAATTTGGGATACAGCCTTAGGAAGAGTTGTATCATGCCTCCCCTTTCCAGGTCAGTCGCATATCTACTTCCTGTTTTCTGAGACGACTTAGTCTTTTTTAAGGGTAAAAAATAGACAATTTTTTGTAACAGATTTCTCGGCTTCTACTGAAGGGATTAATTTCAAATTTGGTATACAGCTTAAGCATGAAGAGTTGTATGGTGCCTCCCCTTTCCAGGTCAGTTGCGCATCTACTTCCTGTTTTCTGAGTGGTCAAGTGGGGGTATTCTTAGCACGAATAAGTGCAACCCCTTGTTACATTTCCCCCAGTTTTGTGTGAAGAAATATTGTTTTTGTTGTGTCTGTCCATCAAGTCTTCTGAAACTACTGAACCTTGGTATGTAAGAATTACACCATATGTAGTTCTGCATATATTTATTAATACCAGGGAATATTGATCCTCAAATTTTTGTAGGAGTTATGCTTGGCCTTTTAAACTTAGAAATTTGATGAAAATCTCTGGAACTACTTTATGGAATTTTTACAAAACTTGGTATATAGTAAGTGCACCATTATGTATAGCTGTGCATCTTGATAGGAAATCTTGATCCACAAGTTTTTGTGAGAGTTATGGCCATTTAAACTTAGAATTTATTTTTTCTTTTATATTTATTACTCATAGTTTCCACTCAACTCCTCTGAAACTACCCAACCAACTTTTATGAAGTGCAAAACAGTTGGTTTACCCATAGCAAATGAATATGGTTTCCATTTATACTTTGTTCTGGTACCTCTATTACACAATTGAACAGATTTAATAAAACTTTTATCAAATCTATTTCATATGACCATCCCGAGTTTATTTTTGAAGAAACAGTTGCTACTACAGATTTGGAAGTAACTGCTAAGATAGAGTGTACCCATAAGGCCAGAATAAAAAAATATCCTATATTCTCCTCTTTCTGGCCTTTATTTTTTCTGCTGCCTGAAAAAAAAAAAATTTGATTTTTGACAAATTATATGTTACCTGTTGGTCAATTTCTTTGGCAGAACATTACATCAAAATGGATTAAAAAAAAAATGGTAAATGTCTGTTCACCCCACATTTTAAAGAAATTTGGATGAGAATCTAGAAGTTATTTTATTGTGGCCTGATAACAAACTTAGTTCTGCAATGAGCCAGTGTATAAATTAAGAAATTCTTAGTGTTTCTGTTCAGGACCAAAAGGACCAGCATTTAAGATAAGATTTGGCTATACATGTATCATTTGTAGAAAATATATGTATGTAGTGATTTGGCTATGTAGCAAGACAGAGACGGCTGTACCATCACAGTCATTTACACTATTTGTCCCATTTGAGGAGGGAATATAGCATTTGGTTCTTCTGTACATACATGCATACATACTGGTACACATGTTATGATTCTTGTTGATGTCAATACCTTAGCAACTAAAACTCATAGAGGGATGATATTTGGTCAGTGGATACACTTGTGAATAGCAACCTGCTTCTTTACCAAAATACCATATTCCATAGGAATAACTCGGGTTAAAGTATTGGTTATAAAGGAACATATCTCAGCAACAAAATGTGGTGGAGGATGAATTTGATCATCTTGACCTATTTTTCAGCATCAGGTTGAAGCTTTGGTTAATGCCAAATCTCAGCATCTGCTGGTGGTAGAGGAATGATGTTTGGTCAGTGGATGCATCTTTTAAGTAACCAACAACCATTCTGGAATTTGGTTACCTAGACCTACATTTTGGTGTTAACTGGGGAGAATTGCTGTCGTTCGTGTGATACTGCTCCATTTCTTTATTTGTCACTACAACATGGGCAAGGTTTGTACTGGTCTCATTACAAGGCAAGAAAGTTGCTATTGTAATCCTGCTTAAAAAGAGTATAGTTTTTACAACCTGCTTATGATAAGACCAATGAGTCTTGAGGTAATGAAACTTGGTATGTATATGGCCAAATGTACTTTATTAGCACCGATGTACAAGACTAAACTTAAATTTCTTCAGGTGCTTAGGGGTCATAAAATCCACCTGAATTCCAATTATTTGATCTTAAAATTTTTTATCAAGGGACAATCATTTTACAATGGATGGAATAAAGGCAACAATTTTTGGGTTTCTGGGATACATTTTTTTAACCTTGGTACTTCAACACATTATAGTTTATGACTTTGGGATCAATAGGTCAAAGGTCAAGGTCATACCTTTTAATAAATTATGCATTCGTAAAATGAGTCGGATGATATAGTGATGATTGCAAAGACCCTTATTTAATTCATTGATATCCTAAATATCAGATGCCCAGTTATACTTTCTAAGAAATTCATTTTACACAAAAATCTTACAAAGAAGTTTACACCCTGAAAAAAAAAACCCACCTAAATTCACGTAGTCACTGAAAATGGGGTAAGGGTCACAATGCATGGTGACAGTTGCATAGACCATATCCTCAACTGTCTGTATACCAAATATCAAATGCCTAGCTATTATTCTTTTCAAGTAATTCATTTTCCACAACAAAAAAGTTTACACCGCTGCAGCAAAGTAATACCCAAGTCTAGCCTTTCGCAACTATTCATTGCAGGAAATCACTGATATCATACAACTAAAGCTACTTGTTGAACCACGCCTGTTGCATTGTCTAATGATTAGCTTAGGGTGGCACAAGTCAGATAAATCCAGAAAATATAGAAAATCATTATGCTCACATCTGAATGATCAAATTCCTGTATTTGACCATGAGCACACCAGGTTTCTCATGAAATTTTTTAGGGACAACATTTCCCTGTGCCATCAGCTTTTATGTTCAACATGTATACAACACTGACTAAGTATGGCTTGTACAGTATGAAATAAACACAGTTTATATAAAATTTATTTAATGGTCCAAAAAGATGAAATGCATATCAGTGTTTAATTTAAATATGAAACTCACTCATACATGATACTCAATGAACTACAATTTAAAATTTCATCCAATCTTAAAACAAAATATTTTGATTTACTTGAAAGTATGAGGAACATAATAAATGATAAATCTAATCATAATATCAAAATATCTCAACCAAATCATTTTCCCAATCATGAACAATTCTTCATTTTTCTTTTAGTTTCAGGGGAGGTAATAAACTCAAAGATTGAGCTTGATAAAACTTAATAACTTTTTGACACGGATAAATAATGGATACATGTCATAATAGAATAAAAGATAGTTTTAAGCTTGTACAAACAAATTCATACATCATTCATTCATATTTAATGGGACCAAAAAAACAACTAAGGTATATAATACCATTTAGCACTACTATTATTTGGATGTGAACACTACATTGTAAATGCCTACAAGTGGGTTCAACATAAATATTGCATATTTGGTATAAATCATGACATTGGTTCAGTCAAACACACTTAACATGTATATTACACTTTTTGAAATCTTAATAAACAGCAACTTCTCAAAATAAAAAGCAAAAGATTTATACAACAACAATAATCACAGATTTTATAGCAAAAGCAAGTTATATAACTAATAAAAGAAAAAGAATTAAGCTGTATACATGATATGGAATTAACTGACTTCAAAACAACAAAATAAAGCCTTCTTTCTATGTACAAGCAGAATTTATATAATCAACAAGTATTTTTCTGCACATCAAAATTCTATCATATGAAAAAAAAACTTTTATTGCTTTATATTTTCTGTTAAAAAATTAATTTACAGTACTTGAAAAGACAGTGAAAATGATTATTTTTCTTTACTATAAAATAATATTCCTAAGTCTTTAATGTAAATAATGAGATTTTAGTAAAATGATTTTCTATTTCGTTGATGAATGAGAATTTATGCACTTTCAGGTGTGGCTGCTTTCTCTACAGCGAATGGTTCATCAACTGGTAGACTTCCACAATCAGCTATTTTTACTTCTTTTTTAGGTTTGTCTCCAGCAGCTGTTGGATTATTTTCTACTTTTCTGATAACACTCTGAAAAGAGAAATGAATTCATGATCTACCTTGATTTTTTTCTAAAACTTTACTAAAATACTGACAAAATGAAGAAGGGTCAATTCTGCAAAAAAATCTAGTTTTCTTAAAATATCTGATGGATTTTCATGAAATTTTAATATGCAATTCTTCTAATGATACTTAATCACTGTTTAAATTTCAAATCTGTACTCCATATATAGTTTTGGTAATTTTATCAGAATAGTTTGCGTTCACAAAAAATTGTTGACGACAGACAAAGTGAAACAATAGGGCTTCTGCATACTTGATGTGGGCCCCTAATTTATAAGGTAAACAAAACTTATTAAAGCCTTGAACTTTTGATTTTCAAATTTCGTTTAAGGACTCCATAAACACATACATTGTATTAAAGGGAAAGTTCACGAAAAAATGAAAATTTGTCATATGATTTCTTATGCATTATCTAATTATGCTATAACATTTAAACTTTCATATTCAATTTAATAAACTGACAAAAATGGAATTTTATTTTTTATCTTTTGGTTTCTGTCATTTTAAATTACAGAAAACATCTGAATACCACAAAGTCTCCTTTTGACAGTGACCCACCATTTACCTAATTATTGAATTGCCAATACATAATATTTTTGTGTGCATCTATGTTATGGCATTTTAAATAAGTGATAGATAAATCCTTATCAAAATTAACTAAATTGAGTTATTCTTTAATTAATAATTATGATTTTTTGGTATAAAAATCAATTTAGATAAGTCATTTTTAATTATCTGAGTCATGTTGTGATGTGATAATCTTGCATATAAATCACATTATTGTTTTAAATGCTAGAATGAAAATAAAATGACCTAGTACATAAAACTTTGTTTCGGAATGTTTGTATATTAGGTTTTGACACCTGTAGGTATTGATAATTAGAATTTCCTGTTTATTTCACCCAAGTCAGCTGTGACTAATTACATTTATGTTTACCTAACCATTACACAGGTACCTGCTGAGAGACAATGACAATGAATTCACATTAATTAACACTTTTAGCAAACCTAGTGGGGATTAGAAAAAAAAATGACATGTAATTTACATAATTAAATCACAATTATTTTCAATGAAATATGATAGCTTACATTTAAATACACTTCTTTCTTAATAATAAATAAAAATAATATTTTTTTGAATTATAGAATTTAAATTTTAACTAATTGATTATAAAGTTAAATTTAAAAGAAAAAGATAATAGATTAATAAAACGTTTTTGAAAAGATTTTTATATAGATTTTATATAGAAAGTAATTTGAAAATATCTTGTTGACTTTTGATTATTTTAATTATTTTGTTGGTTATTGGACGTACCACATGATCACTTAAACGTTTGAACTAATATGATTTTTTTGCTACTCAGTAGAGATTCTGATTAACTGAAGTAGTCCCCTAATGTAGAGTAGGGGACTATTTCAAATAAATAATCTCCAATATCTTTGTTATAAGTCAAGATATGAGAGAAAAAATTTGCACACTGTTATAAAACATTGTTCTGAACAATTTAAGACCATACATCAAAAATCGTGAACTTACCCTTTAATACAAGCAGTTGAATTTCTGTTAATATTTTCAAACACTAAGTATCGTTCCAGAGTCAATAAAACAGAAAACACTCATTTGCTCATTTATGCTGGATATACCATTTCAAAGTGTATAAACCTAATATCAACAGCATTTAACATGTTTAATTTGTGTCAAATCTGTAAATGAGGCTGGTGATTACCCTTGGGAACCTCTGATTCACCAGCAGCATTTTCATATATATACATGTATCTTACCATTCCTTCTAAAACTTTTCCAAAAACAACATGTCTGCCATCCAACCATTCTGTTTTCTTAGTTGTAATAAAAAATTGAGATCCATTTGTATCTTTTCCAGCGTTGGCCATTGACAACCACCCAGCTCCGTAATGCTTCAGCTTGAAGTTCTCATCAGCAAATTTTTCACCATAAATACTTCTTCCTGGAATGGAAGAACAAAAATACAAATTACATTTTTATACCAAACCCTACCCTACTTTCAGAAAGGACATAAAAACATGATGCACCACCTCACAACATGCACAACATGATGAATATATGTGTATAAAGTTTCATGATGATGGAATTCTTCCTACAAAGAAATTTGAGTAACTTTAACCTGAAGGTAATTTATGGATCTACAGATTTGACCACTATATTCATGTAGAAGTTTCAGATGATTCAATGCAGTTACAGATACCCCTATTGCAATTGCCTGCCTGACAGACAACTTGACCCAACTCTTAATAGACCTGCCATCAATTCTGGCAACAACTGTATCAATTACCTCCTGTCCCATCTCCTCTGGTAAAGTCTCCTCCTTGAATCATGAAATCTTTTATGACACGATGAAATTTGCTGTCTTTGTATGTTAATTTTTTTCCATCACGTTCCTGAAGAGAAAAAAATATGTCAAGTAAAAAATGGCTGGATTTCGTTTAACAGGAAGTAGGTGAGCAACAGACCTAATATAAAATCCCACGTTATGGGACCCCACCCTGTTGCTGTATACCAAATATCAAGTGGCTGTGATTAGAAGTTGCTGAGAAAACTGTTACAAATTTTTTTTCCCTGCCCACACCCCACCCGCCAGCTAGCCCAACATTCACCATTTTATAACCCAGATTATTCACTCTGTGAAATCCTGCCAAAAATGGAAACTTTATGCTTGTTTACTTATATTCATGTTATTAATTTACATAATAGAAAAATATTTAAAACCATGGTCATGCATATGTTTAAATTTCTGTTAAATTTGAATGGATGTTTGGCCCTATAAAATGGTTCGATCCATTAAATATATTTCTATTAAAATGCCTTTTTTTAAACAGAAATATAGAAAAATTGCATATACATAAACAGAGTTGGAAATTATAGCCCAAACACTAGCCCGAGACTGGTAATATTCATGAAATTTGACAGGCTTATATAGTAAAAACAGGCAGAATTTCAATTCAGGGCTGATTACTTTTTCATCAAATTTCCTACCCTGACATAAAACAGTCAACATTTTTCAACACGTTTTCATATTTATATACCTCAGATCCTTCGGCTAGGGATTTAAAATTTTTCACAGTTTTTGGCACTGTTTTTCCAAAAAGTCCAATTACTACTCTTCCAGCCTTTTCTCCTCCAATTTCAATATCAAAGTACACCTGTAAAATAAAAATGGTTCCATGACTACAGAATGAACAGTTGAAATAGCACCTTTTTCGATACAGTAAAAATGACAACATAGGTACAATGTAACTTGTTACTGCTAATCAAATCATAACCAAAAGTATGACAACTGCCCCTGCTGGACTAAGCCCTGACAAACACATAGGGCGCATAAATAGGAATCGTCTGAACACCAAAGTTAGAATGTGGAGAAAATGAAAAACAAAGAGCATGATCCACACCACTGCCACTGGGGATGGAACCTTGACCACCACGGTGCCAAGCCAGCTTGTTACAAATAAGCATAGTAACCCTGCTACCCTGGACCAACACAATCCTACTAAATCTGTCTCAAATAGACAGAGTCTAACCCTCTGCACCAAAGAAGTACAGTGTACTTCCCTAGCTGAGCTGGTTAAGGACGGCTATAATCTTACCACACTTCCAGTCACACAACACCTCCCCCCTTTTCTTCTTCACGAGGGTATTTATCCTCATGGGTCCACTGCAGGAGAGCTACTGACACCCAATATCATCTCAACGTATCTCTCTCACTACAGTGGACACCCGCAGTACCAGAAACCCTGGACCTGCACAATTGCACCAAATTGGCCGCCCATTGACAGCATTCTAGCCCTCTTATCCAAAGAAGTACTTCCCTAGCTCAGCTACAGTAGTTAAGGCTGGCTATAGACCTATCCCATTTCTTGTCCCACAACAAAAGTGAGCAATTTAAACCTTTTTTATTACCTAATAGAACACAGGTTTTTATACTGTCCTGTAACAAAGTAAACAGGAGATGCTTTGAAGACATTTTCCTCCCACTATTCTGATCATGAACATGCAAGCAAATATACATGTAGTACTTAGTATGTAGGGAGTGTTAGAGATGTCATTATATTTTTGTAGTACTTACAAATGTTTGAGCTGGATTATCCTTCTACATGCATGTCCAGTTTAACACGCTTGGTTTCCTTAACTTTCAGTGTCTTTTTATTAGTTAACGCTTTTTTCTTTGAAAATTTTGTATGTCATTAAGCACACACGTGATCTACCAGAAAAGCAAGTATGGTTTTATTTTCAAATACAAATTGTTTCAATTCATTGCAATATAGACATTTTAATAACTTTTTTAACTTCTATAAAAATATATTTGAAGAGGGGAGTGTCAAAGTTTAAACCTGCCTCATATTATTGTGAGAAAATTCCACATGAGGGCCATATCACTCAAATGCCCATTCTGAAGCAGTCGAATCTGTATAAACAGCAGGATGTCCAGTTGGGTAATTTATGGACAGTCAGACAGGGGGCAAAGGTAAGTACTGGGATTGTATACCCCCTCCCCGAACTTTGTTACCTAGGACAAGGGTATAACTAGGATAGAAGTGTCTCAAAGGCGGATTTAGGACGGGCATGCTGGACAAGCGCCTTCCTGTTTGAAGAAAGGAAAATTTGATTAGGAACTGTATGCAAGCAGAGATGCCAACCCTAAGCAAAGGAAAATCCAGAATAATTTTAACTTTTGAGGGCTGCTTCACAACCCGAATACGCCGCAAAGCGGGGTCTTTACAGCCGGGGGTCTGGATGCCGCTCAAGGCCCCCAGAGACTCTGGGGTAAATGAAGCAAAATTCTGCATTCTGGGGCTCTCCTGGCAGTAAATTTGGGCTTTCAGAAAAACGTTTTGAACTAAATTTTGTTAAGAGAAGAAAAAGAAAATACAAAAATTTTTAACCTTACTTAGGTGTTTCTTAACAAGGGCATTTTTTTTTTAATCGGAGTAGCAAGATAGTGAAATCGGAGCGCGGATTTTTGGTAAAAAAATAGGGGTAACTCCCACTAAATCGGAGGGGTTGGCATCTCTGTGCAAGGTGGATCCAGAAATTTTTGAAAGGGGGGGTCCACATACTGGGTTCTGTGGGCCAAAAGGGGGGGGTTTCAGACCAATTTTGCTGAAAATCTACACAAAAATTAAAAAATTTCCGACCAATGGGGGGGTTCCGACCCCCAGAAGATTTCGGAACCCCCTGGATCTGTCACTGGTATGAAACAAGAGGGCCCAAGGCCAAGAAGTTTTTTAATTGCGTGCCCTCCCATTTGAAAATTGCTGGATCCACCACGGTGTCTTAATTCTCACTATATCAACAAATTTCTATGATGCTTGATATTGCCAACAATATACTTAATTTACAATGTAAGAAATTGTTTATAAATGCAAACTAATATAAACATTACATAGTTTTCCCACTTTGTTTTGATTTTCTCACCTTGTCAGTTACTTTTGGTCCTTTGGCAGCATCTGTAAACAGCGCTGGGACAATAAGGATGATAAGAAGGCACCCTACAATCATTGTAAGGAGAAGTTTCTTCTTCCTTTTCAATATTCTAACTAGCTCTTGAAAATTCAGGTTGCCGGTTTGTACCACGGTGCAAGTGAGGTGGAATGTTTTGATTGGACGATAAACATGGGAACGAGTTTTTGTGCGGGGAAAATTCGATTTTATTTTTTAAGTTTGTTGCAAACTCCCCTTTTTATTAGGGGCCCCTACTTATTTGTTCCCACTTTTGTGTGTCTTGATAATTTGGAGAGTATTTAACGGTCTAATGTGTAATCAAACATTACTTGCACGATTTTCAACTAATTTTTTTTCGATCGTCCCAAGATTTGAGGACGAGACAAAATATTCGACGTTTCATTTCCCGGCATTTGAATCCCCACTAAAGAAAACTTCACCTGGAAAAACAAAAATGTAACAGGAATTTTTTAAATGTGTTTGTTTGTGATAACTTATTTATAACACAGTTGCATGTAGTTCTTTTTACCTAAGAAAATCATTTCGAAGAGAATCCAATCATCCTATTAATAAACATATGAAATGGCTGAAAATAACAGTGTCATTCTTATGTCAAGATCTAGGTAGGATCCTCTGGATTAAAATTTGCTGTTTCTACAGTATATTCAAATATGAAAGTATTTTACATGGCAGTGTCTGCACGTCCACGCCGCGTGGATGAATAGTCCACAGGCTGCACGTCCACGCTTCCGATATAACGAGTAATTAAGGATTTTTTCCGGACAGTTTCCGTTATTTCGTGATTTTTATAAACTTCCCAATGCGTAGAGCAATAAAGTTATTAATATTTAAACATAAAAATGTATTTTAATATTAACTGATATACAATTTAAGTATTAAAAAATTGAAATTTAGCGAAAACTGCTAGAATTTCGTAATTGTTTTTATTAATTTTTATAAATCATCAAAGGGAATGCAGTGTAAACAATAATTCTTTGGGATTTTGAAAAAAATATAAAGAATGATATAAAAACGTAATTATGGTGTCTAAAAGAAACCAGAAAACTCAAACTGAACCGTTTAAATGCAGACTGCAATAAATAATTGCAGTGAAGATATATTAAAATCGTATACATGAAACAGTTAAGCTATCAGTCGGACACGGAAGAATCTTTCCACAGGAATTTTAAGCTTACGGCATACACTACTACATATACTTATGATAGAACGAGGACTTGCTCACATCTATCAATATTATGCCAGGATTCAAATGATAAAAGTTGGTACTAAAAATCTATAGCTTGAACAATCAGTCTCTATCAATATTTGATATATTTTAAGAGTCAATGTGCATACGAAAAAAAAAAAAAACATTTTGTTTGGTTTTGTTTTGTTTTCTGTTAGGACGTTGCTGGGATGTCCGAAATTCTGCATTCTGTTGTTATTTTGGCAGAATATTCTCCTTTTTCTAAAGATTTTGACTACTTCAACTTGTTCTCGTTATTAAAGTTTATATAAATTAGAACTTTCATTTACTGAACTTCCATCCATTGTAGTATGAAATTGAATTCTTTGTCATTATTTGTACCTGGAAATTTCAAAGTTCACATTAGATGCGAAATGTGCATGCCGAAATGCAAATACCGGAAGCGTGGACGCGCAGCCTGTAGTCTATTAGTCCACGCGGCGTGGATGCGCAGACACTTCCATTTTACATCGCTGAATTTCTCATACATTGTTTAATAATATTTTCGAAGCGTTTTATTTATTATTTTGTTTGTAATTTAATAAAATCTGAAGGATGGTGAAAAATAAAGAATCAAACACACAGATTGATATTTGTCACAATAAACAAATTTCCTTATCGAGAGTTATTGGCCAGCAGGCGTCCTGTTAAACTCAATTAGTTGAGCTGAATTTATCCAATTACCTAATTTTTTCACCTGAATATATTCTCGAATCATTTTGCTATTTAAACATTTTCTAAGATATACTTAATGGTTGATTAGCTAATATCCAAGGTACCAAAAAAAAAATAACAGTACTAAATAAGATATTATAAGGTCATGAAGGTAAGATTAAATATTAAATGTATTAGATTTCCAAGAGGTCTATTTCTAAGTTTGAATTTGGAAAAAAAATGTACCATTGACTTTAAACTGTTCCTTTGGAAAAATGTGTGATTAAAATGAAAAGAAAATATACTCTTTCCAACGATGTACACCGTACATGTATATATTTCATATGTACAATTCATTATGAAAAAGTTTACTTGCTTGTAATGCAAGTGCCTATTTCAACAGGTCGAATCTGAATATACAAATAAGCCTGAACACTGTTATTTTAGATTTATAGTGGAGACCAATCTCTTTAATAATTGTCTTAGGTTTAACCTGTGACACTCCCGAAATTAAAATGTATCAATAAATATCTTACAAGCTAAAACTAATTTTAAAAACATTTAAATGCGATGATTTTGTAACATTCATGTCCGAAAATAAAACCAAGTTAGCTTTTCTTGTGGGTCACTTGTCGCTAAATGGCGTATGAAATTTTCAAAGGAAAAAATGTTAAAAAGACGCCGAAAGTTTGGGAAAACAAGTGTGCAAAACTGGATGTTGTAGGAAAATTCAGCTCATAGTGCAACTAAAATATTGACATTTCTACCATAAACGCTTCTTTTGGGAGCATATAATATGAATAAGTTTGCAACTTATAATACAGATCAAAATAGTTCATCAGTATACAGTAAATGGCCCCATATTCTTTGCAATGAAGCTCATAAATGAATCTGAGAAATAATTAACGAGGTCAGGTACAACTGACAAGCGAAAAGCTACGGTTTTCACCATCACATGGTGAGAATTTGTCAAGAATTGAGAAGAAGGATTTTGTTAATTCAAACTGATTTAAACATTTAGATTTTTTAACACTAAAATCCAATAGGACAAATGTAGGATGGTGATACATTTGATATTTTTAATGTTATTTAATTTAATTGAATTTTTTTCCCTGTGACAATTGTCATTTTTCCCCTGACCCTAACAGTGTAATCTCTAGTGCTAAGAGTACTTAGGATCTCTGAATAGGCCAAAACAAAATATATGTTTGTTTCCTGCTTCCTACTCTTGAAAGTTAGGGTAGGTAGGTAGGAAATTTTTTTTTTTTTACAAAATTATTTTACATTGAGTCAACATGGTCAATGGGGAAGCAATCCCAACTTTAACAGTGCTTGTTCCAAAATGCCAATAAAAACTTTAGGGTAGGGCCCAAAAAATAGGGTAATTAGGGAAGCAGGAAACAGACATATATTTTTTTTTGGCCATATAGAAAGAAAAAAAATGCAATCCATAAACATGATAAAAGGCCATTATAAACATGATAAAAATATCATACATGTATTAAATTCTCATCCAAATTTTTGATGATTGGCCAAAAAATTATTTATTTTTTTTTGAGGGACTGAAAAAAACAGGGGGGTGAGAATCTCGGATATTTTATATATTGGCATTAAGAAAAAAATGATGATCCTGTATTTATTGGGGCTTGTGTCCCTTATCGTAGAATAAGATTATCCTTGGGGTATTGTGTAAAAGTGATGGATTGCATAGGATTTAGTTGCACTGACTGGGAGGAGCTAGCAGCTAGTATAATATTATTTTAAAAATCCCCAGTTGATGCAATAAGTGTCTTCATCATCTGACACTGTGGCACACTCTATTTTACATGTACAATATCTTCATAGTAGTTCCACTCAATTGCTGTTCTTACAATATTTTGTACTAAAGGAAACACCTTTGAATTTGGTACAATAATGGCTCTGGAGTTGTTTATACATGAACTTTGTTGTTAACAATGTTTCGTATACTCAGTCTTTATGCTTTGTTGCTATTACATGTATTATCTGGCATTTGGGTTGTGAGATGTGATTAGTTCACTACAAAGGAGAGCCAATATCTGCCCCTTTGTCACTTTGTAAAAGATTGGCCTACCCAGGTATGTTGATGTCAACATGGTCTGGATCGTTGATATAGTAGACGATAATGAGATGTGGAATAGCATAAATTAGTGTACACTTCACAACTCACATAAATGAGCGGCAATTTAAAAAAACACACAATGGAAAACAACCAGCAGCATTCATTGACTTCAATGTTAGTGTCCAAGATCGATACAGTTCTTTAGACATCAAGGCTATACTACCAATATTTTCTTCATATTTGTAGTCCCAATTGACAAACCTTGCTCCCCGTTTTTGGATTGGTACTACATGTACATGTACATGTAGTTTGTAAATCACATTTTATGCATGGGTTTCAAATGATTGATCTTTTATGGCATTCTTTTTGACAATGTTGGAGATTTTGCTTTCAGAATCCTAGAGTACACGGTGGTGGTGTGAGCAGAAGTGTGCTGTTTCTTCTGGGTTCATTCAGGATTTTTTATTCAAAAGACTCGCTTATCTTAGTAACACCTTTAATATAAGGTGTTTGCAATTACAATGATTACCTTGGATAATCATAAGTTACAAAGATTTTCGATGCCTTGATTTTATTCGTGCAAGTTGAGTCTCATACTCATTCATGTTACAAAAGTTTTAAAAAATGTATTAGTTTCTACAATGTTCTATATATCGTGTCTATGGAATAAAAGACCATCAATAATGTTTTACTTTTAATAAAGGTTAACATATCCATGCCCCGTCCTGTCAAATTAATAATGCACCAAAAATATTTTTGATTTGATTTACAAAATTTAGACACATGTTAGATGAAGGAACATGTAAAATAAACATATTTGTTTAAACATGTATGTAGAAATAAAAAGGGAAAAAGCAGCCACTGTTCCTGAATTCTGAATTCCTTTTTGTTAACAATTTTTCTGGCTTACATTGACTTCAACATGTTATAATGCATGTTTGAAAAAATGTTTTTATGATAGAAGTTCTATTTTTTTCAGAAACTTATAATGCTTCAGATAGGGGCTCATGGAATTTGCAAGAGATGCCTTAGATTTTTGTCAAAAAACACAAACAGAAGATTTAAATGGACATCAAGTGATGTACGTCAATCATTCATAGACTTTTTCTGCCAGAAACATGACCATCAATTTATTCCATCGTCATCTGTAATTCCTAAGAGAAATGAAGGAACTTATTTTACTAATGCTGGAATGAATCAGGTAAAGGTTATATTTTTTTACAGTTTGTACTACAATACCACTTTTAAGAATTGTTGTTATTGGCTTCCAAATATCTGTTTTCATATTTATGACTTGCAAAAGAAAGCTCCACCCCACAATCCTCACCCTATCCCCCAAAATAAAGGAATAGATGATAAATAATCAAATTCATCCATGTAGCCAAACTAGCTACATTTTGACCTGCATCGCCAAAGGTCTAGAAGTCAGGTCACTCTATTTAGCAATTAGGGGTCAAAAGGGGGAAATTGAAACTTCAATTTTTTGTCTGGCTTTGTGTTTTATATTCTTGTCAGATATAAGGATCTTAAATATTTTTATTTAAAAATATTCATTGTCAGTCTATAAATTTGGTTGCATGCATATGTACCAAATATGCTTTGTCAGTCCACCATAGGATGCAAGTGTCAAAAACTATTTACTGTCTATATTGGGCATAGAAGTACAGGGTTCTACGTTTTGCCATGCGATGCAGGGCCAGACATCGATTGGTCTTGTCGTAATTTAATTTTCATTCTTTAATAATCATGATAATCAATAGCATATGTTACCATTTTCTCTAATATTGAACTGTATATGATATTGAAATAAGTATACAAGCATGACAAGTAACATTTGGTACACTGTTAACTTATTTTTTTTTATTGTTTTTGATGTTTGTCAATATTGATTTTAAAAAGTTTTAATTCAAAATGTTCAGCATCATGCATTCCTTAGATTTCTTTTTATCACATGTTATGAGTATACATTTATAAATGTAATTTAAGTATTGAAAACTAAACATCACAAACTATTGATATATATCTAATTGAAACTCCATTAAACAAAATTCACAAATATGGCAATGTATATCAACATAGCTTTTGCTACCAAAATTTCTCTTTAATTTTACCAAATGTTTCTACAGTCTATGTTACCTCCCCCATCCGCCCCCCAAAAAAAGGAAATATTTACTATGTGTGCTTTTACATGCATACTCATTTTACCATGGTTTGACCCTATAGGCTTTATGTTTATCTTTTCTCTTCAGGAATTTTATAGGTAAAATACATGTAAATGTATATATTCTGCATGTAAAACAAGCTGAATTGTAGTAAAATAAGTAGATATTTGTAGACAAATTATGAATATTTTTTTTAATATAATGTAATTTTTAATAAAACATTTCAGACATCATTTGTAAAATTTTAATATAAGTAATTGATTTTAATACTGATTATTATTTTTCAGTTTAAACCAATCTTTCTAGACACAGTTGATGAAGGCCATCCTTTGAGAACATATAAACGAGTGGTTAACAGCCAGAAATGTATCCGTGTTGGCGGGAAACACAATGATCTTGAAGATGTTGGGAGAGATCTTTACCATCATACTTTCTTTGAAATGTTAGGAAGTTGGTCTTTTGGGGACTATTTTAAGGTGAAAAAACACTAACATTAATGAGTGCTGGTTTTACTCAAGGATAACTTTTTAGTACATTAACTAATTGATATCTTACTATACACAAAACCATTAATGGATTAATGGTGAATATGTTGTTTCTTATACCCCCCCCCCAAACCACCCCGGCAAAAAAAATGAACAACAAAAACAAAAAAAGACACCCCCAAATTTTACAATGTAGAACTTACAGTACTTAAAATGAAAATGATTTATTACATGCATGTGATTCTCCCGCCGGGAGACGAAATCTTGACTTTTTGATCTATCTCCTGTTCTCCCAACTTTTTGTGTAAGCCGCTTTTTTGAGACATGACAAAATTTTAGTTTTATAGACATTTTAATTGTTCAGTCGTAAAATATTTCCGGTGTTTTAGGGGTTTGTCAATTAGGCAGACGTTAATTTAACAGGTAAAGGTCTTAATTAAAGGTTTATTGCCATAATTGACCTGATGATTGTATTAACAGTTGGAGATTAATCAGTGAAGCCATGTATATTTGTCACATGCCAGCGTCTTCTATTGACATTGAAATGCAATTTTAATGAGCGTTGAAATTCTCCCGCTTTTTTGGCCAATCTCCAGCCAAAAACATCAAAATCTCCAGCTTTTTCATCACGGATCCGTCACATGTATGTTATTACTGAAATGCAGCAACTCATTCCTAGATGTATATGAAATTACTAAAAATGTTTACATATTTTGGATAAAAACTCTTATAATTAAAAAATTGCTCAAAGCAGCAAAAGAACATAAATCTATTCCTCTAACTGTTCATGAGTATATGTTGTTTTTATTTTGTTATTTTCAGAAAGAGGCCTGTAGTATGGCTTTAGAACTGTTGACATCTGTATACAAACTTCCAGTGGACAGACTTTTCTTTACATACTTTGGTGGAGATGTTAATTTAGGGCTAGATCCAGATTTAGAGACCAAAGAAATATGGCTAAGTCTAGGGTAAGAGGCTGTCTTTCAGGCTAGATCCTGATTTAGAGACCAATAATTTGGCTAAGTCTAGGATAAGAGGCTGATTCAGAATTCTTAGTGGAGGGCAGTGAGAATGAAATAGATTCATAGTTGCGACCAGTTATTGTCTACTGTGGCGGATCCAGAAATTTTAAAGCGGGAGGGCGCACAATTAAAAAAAATCTCCTGGGAACTGTTGTTTTGTACAGTTCCTAACAGAAAATTCCTGTCAAACGGGAAAGCTTGCACTCAGCAGACTGGTTCTTTGGTCTAGATCTTTTAGAATAAAGAAAAGAGAAAAAAAATTAGACAGAAAAAAAAACTATTAACCAAATTGGAGAAATAAAAAAAAATGGAGTACTGGGATGTCATGTAAAAAAAAAACAAATGCCAGAACGAAAATGAAAATGAATGATACTTAAATTAATAAATGAATAATAACAAAGATAACTGAAAAAGAAGCCACAAAAAAGCAGCATTAACTTCTTCTTAAGTAACTTTAAGCCCAAGTGCTGACAAATAGTTTATTTCATCAAGAAAAAAGTTAAGTATGTTAATGTTCAAACTGTATTCACCCTCATGCATTTACTGTAAACATGAGAATTTTTGTGGGGTTATTTTCGCTTATTTTGTGTTAAACAAATATTCGCCAAATTACCCCCCACGTGAACTGACCATTCTTTTAGTAAAGAGTATAAATTATCAGAAGAAACATAATTTTCCCCTTACCCAAAAGGTTCACCTTATCAAAACGTGAAAAAAAAACACCCCACAAAAATTTCCACGTTTACAGTATAAACTTAACATACACATTGTTTCATTTTTTTCTCTTTCAGAATTCCATCAGAAAGACTATTACCTTTTGGAATGGGAGATAACTTTTGGGATATGGGAGACACTGGTCCTTGTGGTCCATGTACAGAGATCCATTATGACCACAGAGGTGGTCCTGACTCCTTCAGGCTGGTAAACCAAGGGTCAGCAGATGTCCTAGAAATATGGAATCTTGTATTTATGCAGTATAATAGGTACTCATGTATTCATATTGAATGAGTGGAAAAAATTATAACAAAATTATAACAACAACGCAGATGATGACAACATCCTACGATTATAACGTATGATGCTGTTGTCGTCTGTGTAGTTGTTTGTTAACCTTATTGAGACATCGCAGAATGGTTGGTGAATGGGAAGAAAGTTTTTTTCATTGCATTATTTTTTAGGCATGACAAGTCAAGCACAATAAAGAGCAGTTGATCAAAACATTCTTTTCTGCTTATAAATGATGGAATCTTCGATTCTGATATTTTTTCTATAAATGTAAGAATAGATTTTGAATTAAATGAAGTATTTACGGTTTAAGAGATAATATTGTTTTCATTTCACAAACATTTTTGTTTAAGTCTACGGGCCAGCAAATCACTTTGACTCTCAAACTATTAACTATTTATAATTGAGGAATTTTTCTTGAAAAGCAATGAACTATAAAATGATGTACTCTTCAGTTCCAAAGGGGTGCTGTCCAGATAGGTTTCTCTGTAATAGCTTTACATTTATGTTCTTACTCAATTCTTGTATCAAAGTGCCTCAATTAATTGTATGGGATTGGACCATGAAAACTCTGTAAGATAATCCATATTAGTCTATTTTTATGCCCCATCTACGAAGGAAGGGGCATAAAGTGTTTGTGTCCATTTGTCCGTCCGTCCTAAATGTTGAAAGATGTGCATTATGTAATTTGGACATATTCTTGTTATAAGGATATGTACAAACTTGAGGGACTTGATCATCTTTATAAACTACATTAAGTAAAGTAGACATTAAGTCTAAAAGTATTGTACTCTGTTTTAAGCTGTAAATGTTTTCGTTTATTTTGTAGGAGAACTGATGGTAGTCTAGAACCGTTGAGTAGGGTACATGTTGACACAGGGATGGGTTTGGAGAGAATGTTAGCTGTTATGAACCAGATGTCTTCTACTTATAATACAGATCTATTTATACCTATATTCAATGCTATACAAAAGGTGATTTATACAGGTTTTATACTTAGGCCATAAAAATAAATTTTTAGCTTCCAAGCCATTTTTTCAAAATGTGATGAGGGAGGGAGGTTTCTATCTTATTTTTTTTTTATTTGTTCAAAAAGAAGTTGAGGCAACTTTTTACATTGTAAACACTAACAAAAATTGATGAGGCAGGTGATTTTTTTATTTGTTTTTTATTTCAAGAAAAAGCAAAAAAATGGGACAATGAGGCTGCCTCTGATTGGATGAGGCAGGGGCCTGAGACGCTAAATATATTTTTTTTATTTGGCCCAAGATTAAAAGAAAGTCAGGTTGGTGTTCCTCTGTTTTTCCTCATTTGATTGTAACAACGTCTTGCCACATTTTTTCAACACCATCAAAATACAGAAAGACACAAAATGATCAGTTTGGTTTTGTTAAAATATGTATACATTTTGTATTCTCAAAAGTAGCAATATTCCATATTCTTTCGTTTTTAATATAATAGGTCACCAGCAACATGTAAATCATCTTTTAATACTAGGCAAAATCAACTCGTTTTTAAATGCATTTAATATATATGCTAAATCAGTCTCTTATAATTGTAGTTTCAGTTTTGTAGTCCAGCACTGCAACAAAGTTTGAGCAACATATCAAATATAGCTTACGGTATAGATATATATAAGCTAACAGTTTTAGCTTGCCCAACCTAGAAGATATAACCATTCGAAATATTTTCTTCTGTTTCAGTCTGGTAATTTAGTACCCTATGGTGGAAGTATGACCAGCCCTTTAGATATAGCCTATAGGATTGTAGCTGATCATGTTAGGATGGCCACTGTGTGTATTGCTGATGGGCTTTTACCAGGCAGTAAACATCAGGGGTTTGTAAAGAATTTATTTCTGCAAAATAATACCTAAGGGCCAATCAATTTTTGGCTGGATTAGATTCATGGAGTGAAAAATCTAGGTTATATAATACTAAATGACAGACAGGCATGGAAGTTTTCTCAGCAACTACTAATCACAGCCTTTTAATAATTTCTATACAGCATCAGGGTGACGTCCTATAATGTGGTATTTGATTTCAGATCTGTTGCTCATCTACTTCCTGTAACGAAATTCGGCCTTTGACAGATTTTTATATCAGGCCTTTTAATGACTTTTTTTGCCCCACAAAGAGAAGTAGAGGGCATGTAGTATTGGTGTTCTATTCCTTTGTTCCTCAGTTTCAAATCAGGTTTTCCTTCAGGCTTATGTTTTTTTTCCATGAAGGATGTGTGATATCATCATGAAACTTAATACACATGCATCAGAGTACAATGTAACAACTATTATAATAAAGTTATACACTTACCATCAACTTCATGGTTTAGCGATTGTTGAAAAAGTGACAGGTTGTATGGTTGGACATCACATCTTTTAGAAATATGCTTTTTGAAGTACAATCTATCACCAGAACAACATCTATCAATACTAACCTTTATACTACCGTATAGCGGGAAATTTTTGAAAGGTTTTAATTTTCGCTATATTCGCAACCATTACTCTATCACGAAATTTAGAACCCGCGTAAAATAGAATCAACATAAATTTGTATTTAGAATACTATTAAATCGTGTAAATAAATGTCCGCCTATATAACAACATAGTCATTTGGTATGAAATCGCGAAATTTGCACACCGTGAAAATTACCCGCTATATGGTATCATGCTAAGGATTGTAGGTAATTTCTCAGAATTTGTTATTGAATATAAACCTTGGCATATTTCCCATAATCCTTAGCACGACAATAAGTGTTGAAAGATGCTCCTTCTGGTGATAAATTGTTTTTAAATGTATTTAAAACCCTTTGAGTATATATACTACTTCATGTTTGTTGTTACTTTCATTAACATTTATATGTTAAGTTATAATTCCCAATGTTTGACTTGACAGAAATGTAAATAAAATCACAAATTTTGCAGACAAAAATTAAGATCAGTATTATTCAGATGTCTCCACCAATCAAAGAAGATGTTACATATGCCTGATGGGTCCATACCTAACCTTGTAGATCATGTAGCCAACTCTCTGGTTTGTATGGATAGATAATAGTAAGATTTGCTATACTGTGGTTTCATAATTATTCATAGGGTATCTTTAAAAGTTTTTGTGAGTGTCTGTAAACCACAAAAATAAAAATCCAACGAAGTGTAATTCTTTCATTGATAACATTTAGCAACATTTGCAAACCACAGAATTGAAACCCAACATATGCCTTTTATTGGGAAACCATGAAAATTGATACCCAAGAAATAAATGAATCCACAATACATGTATAAGACTTAACATTTATAAAACAATCGCAATAAAAATCATATAAATGCAAAATTATTCAACAATCTTAATCATAGACAAATAGTTTCTGCTGTCTTGCTTTTGGTCTCAGAAAAAAAACTGTAATGCATTTTGAAAAGAAAATCAAAAGTATGTCTAGATGAATATGCTTGACATTGAGTATACAATATATTATGTAAATAAGAGAAACATATATGGCATTAAGAGTTGAACAGGAAATATTAATCTCATCATAAAGAATGTCATCATTGTCAAACAAACCTTTGGTGCTCATAAATTTTATTGGGTGTAACTAAAATGTTAATTTTAAAAACAAGCCCTCAATAAATTAGTATACTAAATTGCAGATACAAAGTTGCACTGTTTTCTATAAAATATTTAACATGTTTAATAATTTTGTGTTCTTTTAGGGTCAAGCATTTCCAGAAATTCCTGAAAATCAAACAAAGGTATAATTTATAATTAGAATAAATGAAGTAAAGTGAAGCAAAGATATACCTAAATGAACAATGAAATCATAAAGCAAAAGAAGCATCAATAGAAAAGCAAGACTAAGATAAAACAGAGAAAAAAAGAATACACACAAATGGAATTTTGAGAAGTATAGACATACCCAAGACATCTTCAAAGCAATACTTCATTTGTTTTAACTAGACATCAATAATCAGATATTTCTTAGCTTTATACATTATTATTTTTGTTTTAGATAAAGAATGTGTTATTAGAATTTGAAGATCATTATAACAACTATTTAGAAATAGGACACAAAGCATTTCATAGAATTAAGAAGAAACATACTGACCAAAAACATTTATCAGGTATGTATGAAGAACACATAGAATATCAACTTTTTCCCTCCCTCATTAAAATGTCATGATAAATGATATTAAAAGAAACATTCTGGCCAAAACCTTTTATCAGGTAGGTATGAAAAATACATAGATTATCAATCTTACCCCTTCCTCATTAAAACTTTCATGAATTATGAAATAAAAAAAAAAACATCCAGGCCAAAACCATTATCTGATTAAACGGAAAAGTTAACCAACACAGGTTTCTTTGGGTCCATCAGAAATCCAGATGAGGATACCTCTTGGTATGCTGGGTTGTCTCTATCAACATTAAAATGAAAAGAAAAAGGACAACAACATCAACTGGATTTGCAAGTCTTAAGACATAGACTTGCAAATCCAGTTGATGTTGTTGTCTTTTTTCTTTTCATTATCTGATTAGTATACACATGTTAGTCCAATTAAAATTTCTAAATGGGTTATTCATCCCCCTATCTTTCAAAACGTCCTAGACTGTTAATTTTTTTGTACACATTGGTTAGATGGAAATTCATTCATTAAAAAGCATGGTTAGGCCTGTGTCCATCTAGTTTTCTCTCCCCCACCCCCATTTTTGGCAAAAGTTTTATTTTATACAGTAATTTGGCATGAGTGCTTGGTTCAAAAATATTAACTTTACCACATTATGTGTACATGTCCTGTATAGTGAATTAAGCATCTGGTGACGTTCCACTTGAAACAAACTTTATTGGGTGAAGTTGTATCCTGAATGTGTCCAGGTGGCAATGCTTTAGTTCACAACCCCAGTCTAGTTTCATTGAAATTCTGCAACAATTTACTTATAGAACATGCTTTATCTAGAAGGGATTATAAACCTGGACACATAAGTAAGTAGCCTGGTGTGTTTATCACTACACCACTTGGTTTCAATTATTTGTATTTTTTTTTATCTTGTGTATGAATTGCATAATTTTTTTTTAGATACAATCTGTTGAAAATTCAATTTTTAGCCACTTTTTTCTTGTTTTATAGATAAGATTTTGCTAGATTTGTTTGATGGAGTCTATAGTGATGGGAATGCTGTACCAGTAGATCTGGTTCCTGAATTGTCAGAAATCCATCAGGTGACTGTTGACATAGAGGGCTTACATCAGTTACTAGATAAAAGATATAGTGCTCTTCAACAGGTAGAAAAATATAGAATAGTTTCAGTGGATAACATACATGTAGAATGTATCATGTGTGCAAAAAAATTAAGGATTTTTTTTTATTATTTGGACATACTTATTTATCTTGTTTGTTTGATAAATCAGCTACAGAAAATATTTGTTTTCAAAATAACCATCCGTCTTAGAAGTGTAACATAAAGTTTTAAGATAAAGCATATTTCTTAATTCTTGATTGGAAAAAAAGCTTAATTGCTATGTGAATCTCTCGTCAGTATTTAGTTTTTAGTAATTTCACAATGTTTAATACTTATCTCAAAGTTATACGTTATTATGTCTCCCCCCACTTTTGTGGTTAGACTTAGGTTTTGTCTTGTTCGTCCGTTTGTCCATCACAAAGTTTGTCAGCACAACTCCTCTGAGACTACTGTACTGAATTCAATGAAACTTTTTAAATAGGAAGGACACCATATGTAGTTGTGCATGTTTCCAGGAAATTTTGATCCTCAAATTTTTGTGTGAGTTATGGCCCTTTGAACTTAGAAATTTGCTGAAAATCATCATTGTCATCTTGTCAGCGCAACTCCTCTGAAACTACGGAAGCGAATTCAACGAAACTTGGTATATAGAAAGTACACCATATGTAGCTGTGCATGTTAACAGAAAATTTTGATCCCCAAAGTTTTGTGGGAGTTATGGCCTTTTAAACTTAGAACTTTTGGGGGGAAACGGGGAAGTCATCGTTTTTGCAGGCAAAAACAAACTTTAATTTACAGATATAAATGTTTCAATTTAGATCACAAAATATTCAGTTATGTTTGTCTTTTTGACCTCTCTTTATTAAGTGAATATTCATGTTACAATTAAAATGGTGAGGGTTGGGAAGGGGTCAGGGTAATGTGGAAATATTTATGTATTGATTTCAGTGTTTTGTTTGTATGTTCATTTAATACACATAATTTTTTTACAGGAACAGAAAACAGACAAAGATATAGTCTCTCCAGAATTGATCAAGCAGCTGATAGATAGTGGAGTCAGACTTACAGATGATAGCTTAAAATATCAGTACAGCAGACAGGATGGAAAATATGGTATGATTTAACACAGTGACGGATCCAGAAGTGGGCCTAGGGGGGGCAATATTTAGGAAATCATTGAAGCATGACAAGATGGCCCCCTTAACGGGACAGTGATGATTAAAGATCAGATGCTGCACAAAAATTATACCTATTGTTTCCATCTCAAAGCAAAAAACATGGAACTTACCAAGCAGACCTACTTCCTTTTACAGTAATGTTTAAAAAAGTTCGTTTTAAAATTTTTCAATAAATAAAGTGCATATCTTTCAGCAGTAAGCAAATTAGGATCTTATTATCAATTCTAGCTTTCTGTCAAGGAACTCCAGCTACGATCTTAGGCATAATTCAGAATGATAATCTCACCAGTGAAGCTGCAGATCAGAAAGAGTTTGGAATATTACTGGACCATACAATTTTCTACAGTGAAGGAGGTGGACAAGCTGCTGACATAGGAACGATACAGTCCCCAGTAAGTTAGAACTGGAAAATTAAAAGATTGTTCTTTGAATATTAAAAGTTCAAATGGTCATAGAAGACTAAAATTTACTATTTGCAAATTCAAACACAACAAAATATTTAATGGAATTATTAGTGATAAAGGAGATTCATAAATGCTTGAATTGTGTACCAAGGAATATTTTTGAAAAATCTGTAAAAGTAAAAATTGGCATGATATTGTTAAAACAGAAAGTATGTTATCATCAAACCTGAAATCGAATTCCACAAAATACAGACTACATGCTGATGTTGCATATTAAATATCATAAGGCTGTGATTAGAAGTTTGCTTAAAGATATGTTTAAAAATTTTTCCCAACGTTTCACTGCTGCCTGCTTAATATTTACCTTTTTATTACATGGTATTTCAGTGTGAAATTGTGCTTCAAAGGATAAGATTATAAATCCTTTATTAAATTATAAAGATAAATTAGAATAGTAAGAAAGTATTTAACAAAACATTTTGTGTATTATTTTTGTCCAGTGAATTGCATGACCATTTATTATGTCGCCTGCAACGTCTTGCGAAGCAACATATAGGGGTTACTTTGACACTATCTGTTGTCTTGCGGTCTTGTGCATCACTAAAATTTGTCACATTTTTCTGGGCAATTACATGTTAAAGCCTCTTGATAGTACTATATGTTGTAAAGCAATTTTATGCCCCTAATTCATCAACTTCCTGTTTACCAAATGTTTTAAGATCTTACGCCACATACATCTTCCATGTAAGACAGCCATTAATAAACTGATTTATGTTCTCTGACTGGGACCTGATTCACATAAAAAAAAATTAATGATCATATTTGTCTTTTTCAGAGTGGTAGTTTCATTGTCAAAGATGTTCAAAAGATAAACAACTATGTCCTTCACATTGGAGAGATGACATCTGGAAAGTTATACAATGGAGAAACAGTTACTCTATGCATTGATGAGGTAACTTTAAACATGTAATACATTTTCAGTAAAAAGTATTGGTCCAGTTTTATTAACTTAAACTTTTTATACACCTGCAAGCAAAGTTGGGGTGGGTATATAGGAATCACCGTGTCTGTGTGTCTGTCCAACTCTTTGCATATCTCATAAGCACAACTCCACCTAATTTTAAAGCTTTTGATGGAACATCACAGGAAGGAAGCACATCAAAAAAAGATATTCATTTAGATATATCATTGCTCTTGCCATATGAATGGATATCATTCAGGGGAGATAATTGCACTTTATTATTCTTTCATATTGGTTTTATTTTTAGGAACACCGATTTGGATGTATGAAAAACCACACAGCAACACACATACTGAACAGCTGTTTAAGAGAGATGTATGATAATGTTAGACAAGAGGGCTCCAGAATAACGCCTCAAAAATTTACATTTGAATTCACATCTACGGTATAAAATACGAATATGTAACTTTGTGTCCTCTTTCTGTGCTCTATATTAAGATCTTAGCTAGTCGTAAAACACTGTTGGTGCACATGGTTACTTTTATTTTCATTTTTTGTATCATGAGCACTAAAGCACATTATGTTATGGCAGACACTTTTAAAATCTTCAGTTTCTTTTCATGTCAATTTCAAACTATATGAGGTTTGGGATTGAAACCTTGAGTATTGCAAGCTCATTGAAACCCTTAGACCTGCAAGTTTATTGAAACCATTTGTATTTCAAGTTAATTGAGACCATTAGTATTACAAGTTTATTGAAACCATTAGTATTACAAGTTTATTGAAACCATTAGTATTGCAAGTTTGTCTTAACTTATGGTACTTTTATTAACTATGATGCTTGTGGAATTTTTCTGCTATAAAAACTTAGAGGAAGCACTTTACATTTTACAATGTGCTTCTTTTTGTTGTTATACCCCCACTCGTAAGAGAGGGGGCTATATTGCAATCACCTTGTCCGTCCGGTTCAATTTCTCTGCTTCTACTGAATGGATTGGTATCAAATTATGTACACAGCTTCAGGATGATGAGTTATACTATGCCTCCCCTTTCCAGGTCAGTCCATCATCTACTTCCTGTTTTCTGAGCCGACTTACACTTTTTATGGGTCAAAATAGACAATTTTTCGTAACAGATTTCTCGGCTTCTACTGAAGGGATTGATTTCAAATTTGGTATACAGCTTAAGCGTGATGAGTTGTACCGTGCCTCCCCTTTCCAGGTTAGTCGGTCATCTACTTCCTGTTTTCTGAATGGCCGAATGGGGGTATGCTTAGCACGACTTAGTGCAACCCTTGTTCAAATTGTTTCACTTAAGATTTTGACTCTGAGCAAGCTTAATTTCCTATATAAAATATCATATTCCATTTTAAAGTTATTGTTCAATTGAATGTGAATGCATTTAAGTAATAAAAAATTATATTGAAGTGATTTTATTTTAAGTTGAATTAATTTCCATATTTTTTACAGTCTCAAATCAAAACTGAGGATCTTGATGAACTTCAAACTAGAGTTCAAAAGGTGATTGGTCAAAAGATACCAATTGATAGACAAATCAAACCATTTGATGAAGCATTGAAGATACCTAATGTTATTTCCTTACCAGATGAGGTACATGTATTGCAAACTTAAAACATAAATTTTAAAGTGTTGGTTTACCTTATTTCATGTTTGTCAAACAGTTCTTTTTATTCACCTATACAAAAGTATTCAACTAGGAGATATTTTTGCAGATAATTTGTGATTGTGAATTATGCAAAAATATCCCTCCTTAAAAATTGCTTCATGTTTAAGAAATACACAGAGTCTTATAAAAAGCAGTGAATTTCTAGCTGCATAGCAAATAAATACTAAAGGCACATATATACAAAATAAGCTGAATATAACATGGCAATTCTTTAAAGTTCACTTATTTTAAAAGAAGATTTGTAAATGATTACATGTATTCAAAATACTGTGGATTCATTTGTTTTTGTTGGTATCAATTTGTGGATTTTTACATTTGTGGTTCTGAAGTCTGCACCATACAGATCAATGTTAAAAATGTCCCTTTTGTTGGGTATCAAATTTCATGGGTCAAGGCCACCAAAGAAACCCACAAAAACTGATACTCCTCAAATAATTATGAAACCACAGTGGTGTGAATCCACTCTCAAGCTCCCACAAAGAACCTGTGCACAGTGGTAGACGAGTAAGTAGTTTTAAAATAATTCATGTGCACAGTGGTAGACGAGTAAGTAGTTTTAAAATAATTCTGTTGCAACTTACCTGCTTTCCAGATTTGTCTATATTTGATTCTAAATGATAACTTTATATAGATTTCTATTTCAGGAATACCCTAGTCAAGTTTTTACAGTTTCAATAGGGGATAGTGGTGATAGATTCTCAACAGAGCTTTGTGGTGGCACGTAAGTTTGAAATCACAGTAATAAAGTTAAAAAGATTAGACAAGTGTGCTTTGCTGGATATTCTGAGTCCTCAGAATATCCAGCAAAGCACACTTGTCTAATCTTTTTGTGTTATTTGACCAGTGGTTGCTGCTTTCTGTTTAGCAATGGGCTCCAGATTATAAACAAGGCATATGATTCAAAACCAATTCTAAAATTGCAAAAGAAAAACCCCCTTTTTGGACATAAAAAAACAAACATAAAGATGTTGAGTACAAATTCATGCTTTGATTAAGATTTCTAGCTGTGGACAGGCACATAGAGTTAAAATTGTGTTTAAAAGGTGTTTTATGAAAGACTTATTAGAGACTTTCTATAAAGGACATTGGTTAATTTGTAATTTTCTGTTCGATTCAGCTGTGGGATTTTCTTTAGTAACTTCATGTATTTTATTCCATATGTTATTTGATATACCCCCTTCCCACTTCTCCACGGGTTTCATATTTCTGTGGTATTTACATTTACATGTATTTCAACCAAATATTCAACTATGACATCACCGTTTCTATGTAGCTACGTACCACGATATTACGAGATAACAGAATACATTCATGTTAAAAAATTTCAGTGGTCATTATCATTAAAAAGTAATTATGTTTTGTTTTTATTTTTCAGTCATTTACAGAACACATCTGATGTAGGACACTTTTGTATAACAGCAGCCTCACTGAAGTCTCAAGCATCTAAAAGTATCACTTGTGTGACAGGGAGATATGCTCAACAGGTATGAATTGTGTACTGTAAACCAACTTATTTTTGCGAGTGATTTCGCAAGGAGCAGAAACTCATGAAAATATATCATTGTAAACAACATGTATCTCTTTTTCATAGTTATGTTATTGTTGTTTACCAAGAATCACAAAAATAAATAGCCACAAAATTGCCTTTTGAAAATGAAATGCAAAATATTGTAGTTGAGAAAATAAATTGATTTACAGTATTTGACATCCTGTACTAGAATTACCTATTACTTGTGTAAACAATACATCATTTCAGATCACATCAGATGTTGACAAAAAAAATATTCAGCTATCCGATTATTTACTGGAACTTTTGTACTTTATATAAACACAAAACAAATGATTCAGGCATTTTGTATGATAAAAATGAGATTTGCTATATGTGTATTGACCTTTTTATCCTCTAACCAACAGCAATTTAAAATCAGCAATGAAAAGTCCATCAGCCTTCAATACGAACAGTTATCTTTTTATTTTTACTCTGCCATTCTAACATTTCTTCAGGCAAAAAGAGTATTCTCATATTTAAAAAAAAAGAACATCAAGCTTGCTAAATTATGAATGAAAACTTACACTTAATAAGGACAGAGAATTTGGAAACCCTGCAGTTTACATTTTGTCTGAAGCCCTTTTTTAGCTCACCTGATCCGAAGGGTCATGTGAGCTATTGCCATCACTTTGCGTCCGTCGTCCGTCGTCTGTCGTCCATTAGCTTTTTAGCTCACCTGGACCAAAGGTCCATGTGAGCTATTGCCATCACTTGGCGTCCGTCGTCGTCGTCGTCGTCGTTAACTTTTCTTTGAAAATCTTCTCCTCCAAAACAACTGAAGGGATTGCTTTGAAACTTTGCACACTTCATCTATGGGATGTCCTCTACCAAGATCGCACAAATGGTGACCCCCGTCCAAACAACATGGCTGCCGTTACTAAAAATAGACTAGGGGGGTCAGACTACTGTTTTTGGCTTTTAAATCAAAAAGTATAAGAGATAGATGAAATCTGATGCCACGCTACTGCTTCAGCATCAAAAGCTCTACAATAGTCTCCATTAAGTCGAAGTTGTCAGATGACCCCTTATAGGAGTTACGGCCCCTTAAAGGTGAAAAATAGCATTTTTAGCTCACCTGACCCGAAGGGTCATGTGAGCTATTGGCGTCACTTGGCGTCCGTCGTCCGTCCGTAAGCTTTTTCAAATGTTAACTCCTCTGACACCATAAGTCCAATTGCAACCAAACTTGGTATGGTTGTTCATTAGCATTTGGTGCTTAGAACTGATGTGGGGATTTTGATTCGTCGTAAAACATGGCCGCCATGGCTAAAAATAGAACATAGGGGTAAAATGCAGTTTTTTGCAAATAACTCAAAAACGGCTACAGATATCAAAATTCTGGCATAGGGTAAAAGTGATCAGCACCTCAAGATCTACCTACCCTGAAAGTTTGAAGAAAATCCAACAACCCATGTAGGAGTTATTGCCCTTTTTGTGGATTTTTTGCAAATTTTGCACCTGTTTAGCTCAATATCTTGAAAACTATACAAGATATTTGAGAAATTTAAATTGCATATTGTTAAGCACATCAAGATCTACTAAATATGTAATAGGGTCAACTTTGTAGTACCTTTCTTTTGAGGAGTAATTGCCCTTAGAACGTCAAAATTGAGCTTTTAAAAAGCATTTCCTCATGACACTGAAAACGTTAACTCCTCTGACACTTTAAGTCCAATTGGAACCAAACTTGGTATTGTTGTTTATTAGCATTAGGTGTATAGAACTGATGTGGGGATTTTTGATTGGTTGTAAAACATGGCCGCTGTGGCTAAAAATAGAACATTGGGTTAAACTGCATTTTTTTGCTAATAACTCAAAAAGGGTGACAGATTTTTGAATTTTAATTGAGATAAAAGTGATCAGCACGTTAAGATGCACCATATTGTCAGATGGCCCCCTTATTAAACTTATAACCCTTTCAATGTCAAATAGATTTTGCCTAATAGCCTTTACTTCAGGCTCATATGTCAGGTGAGCGATTCAGGCTCCTGGGAGCCTCTTGTTTCATGTTTTTTGGCTTAGTGAATGAAAACTATAGAAGATAGAGAGAAGCTGCTGCTTGCTTAAATGTTCAGCTCATTAAGGTCTACAAAAGTCTCCATAGGATCGAAGTTGTCAGATGACCTCTTATAGGGAGAACGGCCCCTAAAATGACGTTTTTTCATGTTTTTTGCTTAGTGAATGAAAACTATAGCAGATAGAGAATAGCTGTTGCTTGCTTAAATGTTCAGCTCATTTAGCTCTAGACAAGTGTTTACATGTTTAGGGTTGACTCAAGACCAGATGAGCGATTCAGGCTCCTGGGAGCCTCTTGTTTCCAACATCTTCTTCTCTGAAACTGCTTGGCCAAATGCATATGGTTGTTCCTTAGGGTATTGTGCAAAAAGTTTGCGTTGGGATTTTTGATACGTCAAAAAACATGGCCGCTGTTACTAAAAATAGAACAGGGGGTCAAATACAGTTTTTTGCAAATAACTCAAAAACGGGGACAGATATCAAAATTCTGGCGGGGTAAAGTGATCAGCACCTCAAGATCTACCTGTCCTGAAATTTTCAAGAAGATCCAACAACCGATGTAGGAGTTATTGCCCTATTTCTGGATTTTTTCAAAATTTTGCACTTATTTAGCCCTATATCTTAAAAACTATACAAGATATTTTAAAAATTCAAATTGCATATGATTAAGCACATTAAGATCTACATTTCATGTAATTAGGTCAAAGCTGTGGAACCATTTTTTTTAGGAGTTATGGCCCTTAAAGCGTCAAAATTTACCATTTTTCATTACTTTTTCCCTGAATTTCAAAGATTAACTTGTCTGACACCATACATCCAACTTTAACCAAACTTGGAACAGTTATTTAATAGCATAAATGCTACAAGTGTATTGTTCAGATTTTTTATTTGTCAAAAAAATATGGCCGCCATGGTTAAAAATAGAACATAGGTAAATTGCAGTTTTTTGCTAAAAACTCAAAAATGGTTAAAGATATCAAAATTCTGATTGGAGACAAAAGTGATCAGCATCTCAAGATCTACTTGCTCTGAAAGTTTCAAGAAGATCCAACAATTGATGAAGGAGTTATTGCCCTTTTTCTGGATTTTTTCAAAATTTTTCATTTATTTAGCCATATATCTTGAAAACTATACAAGATATTTCAAAAATTTAAATTGCATATGATCAAGCGCATCAAGATCTACATTTCATGTATTTAGGTCAAAGCTGTAGGACCATTTCTATTAGGAGTTATTGTCCTTAGAACAACAAAATTTACCATTTTTCATTACTTTTCCCCTGAATTTCCAAGATAACTTGTCTGACATCGTAAGACCAACTGCATCTTTACTTGGCACACTTGTTTAATAGCTTATATGCTATAACTCTATCGTTCATATTTTTATGCCCCCGCGACGTACAAATTTCCGTCAAGCTTTTCTCAGAAACTGTAAATGGGAATGACTTGAAACTTGGTAGGATGGTTCAGTATTACAAACAATACGTCCTAAGCGAATTTTAGACCTGTCGGGCATCTACTTCCTGTTTGGGGCTGGATCAATACCAAAATCGACATGAAAATTTCTGTCAAGCATTTCTCAGAAACTGTACATGAGAATGACTTGAAACTTGGTAGGATGGTTCAGTATGACAAACTATATGTCCTAAGCGAATTTTAGACCTGTCGGACATCTACTTCCTGTTTGGGACTGGACCGTTACCAAAATCGACCTGAAAATTTCTGTCAAGCTTTTCTCAGAAACTGTACATGAGAATGACTTGAAACGTAGTAGGATGGTTCAGTATGACAAACTATATCTCCTAAGCGAATTTTAGACCTGTCAGACATCTACTTCCTGTTTGGGGCTGGACCTTTACCAAAATCGACATGAAAATTTCCGTCAAGCTTTTCTCAGAAACCCTACATGGGAATGATTTGAAACTTGGTAGGATGGTTAAGTATGATTAACTATGCATCCTAAGCGACTTTCAGACCTTTGGGACTTCAACTTTTTAGCTCACCTGGCCAAAGGCCATGTGAGCTTATGCCATCACTATGCGTCCGTCGTCGTCTGTCGTCGTCCGTCGTCGTCGTCTGTCGTCCGTTAACAATTTCAAAAATCTTCTCCTCTGAAACCACTGAACCAATTTAACAGAAACTTGGCAGGAATGATATATGACATGTTGGCAACAAACGATCCTCATTTTGAAATGCTTTGATAAAAAACATGGCCGCCGTTGCTAAAAATAGACTAGGGGGGTCAGACTACTGTTTTTGGCTTATAAATCAAAAAGTATAAGAGATAGAGGAAATCTGAGGCCACGCTACTGATTCAGCATCAAAAGCTCTACAAAAGTCTCCATTTGGTCAAAGTTGTCAGATGACCCCTTATAGGGGTTACGGCCCCTTAAAGGTGAAAAATAGCATTTTTTCATGTTTTTGGCCTACAGAATGAAAACTATTGCAGATAGAGATTAGCTGTTGCTTGCTTAAATGTTCAGCTCATTTAACTCTACAAAAGTCTCCATAGGGTCGAAGTTGTCAGATGACCCCTTATAGGGGTTACGGCCCCTTAAAGTTGAAAAATAGCCATTTTTCATGTTTTTGGCCTACATTTGAAAACTATTGCAGATAGAGATTAGCTGTTGCTTGCTTAAATGTTTAGCTCATTTAGCTCTACGAAAGTCTCCATAGGATGGAAGTTGTCAGATAACCCCTTATAGGGGTTACGGCCCCTGAAAAATGGCATTTTTTCATGTTTTTGGCCTACAGAATGAAAACTATTGCACATAGAGATTAGCTGTTGCTTGCTTAAATGTTCAGCTCATTGAGCTCTACAAAATTCTCCATAGGGTCGAAGTTGGCAGATGACCCCTTATAGGGGTTACGGCCCCTGAAAAATAACGATTTTTCATGTTTTTGGCCTACAGAATGAAAACTATTGCAGATAGAGATTAGCTGTTGCTTGCTTAAATGTTCAGCTCATTTAGCTTTACTTAATTCTCCATAGGGTTGAAGTTGTCAGATGATCCCTTATAGGGGTTACGGCCCCTGAAAAATAGCCATTTTTCATGTTTTTGGCCTACAGAATGAAAACTATTGCAGATAGAGATTAGCTGTTGGTTGCTTAAATGTTCAGCTCATTTAGCTCTACAAAAGTCTTCATAGGGTCGAAGTTGTCAGATGACTCCTTATAGGGGTTATGGCCCCTTATAGGTGAAAAATGGTGTTTTTGGCCTATAGAATGAAAACTATTGCAGGTAGAGAAAAGCTGTTGCTTGCTTAAATGTTCAGCTCATTTAGCTCTACAAAAGTATAGGGTCAACATCAAGACCAGGTGAGCGATTCAGGCTCCTGGGAGCCTCTTGTTATTTGAGGCCAGCGGGGGCATCCGTGTCCCATGGACACATTCTTTCTTTATTTATTCGTAAAAAAACATGGCTGCCATGGCTAAAAATAGAACATAGGGGTAAATTTCATTTTTTTGCTAATAACTCAAAAATGGTTACAGATATCAAAATTGTGCAAGAATCAAAAGTGATCAGCATATTAAGTACCTGTCCTGAAATTTCAGAAAAAATCTGACTGCTGATGTGGGAGTTGTTGCCCTTTTTCTAATTTTTACTAAATTTTGCACTTATTAAGCCCAATAACTTGAAAACTAACCAAGTTATTTCAGAAAATTAAATCACATATATGGTTAAGCACAATAATATCTACAAAATATATGTATCTGTGTAGTTCAGGTGAGCGATTCAGGCTCCTGGGAGCCTCTTGTTTTCTGAATGCCAAAGTTCATATCTATAAGAATACAGATCTGATATTTAGCCGGATTTCATGGAGTGAAAAATCCGGGTTATAAAATGGTGAATGTTGGGCGGTGGGCGGGGAAGAAATTTTCGTAACAGTTTTCTCAGCAACTACTAATCACAGCCACTTGATATTTAGTATACAGCCTCAGGGTGGGGTCACATAACGTGGGATACGATTTCAGGTATGTCGCTCACCTTCTTCCTGTTTAACGAAATCCGGCCATTTTTGACTTTGACAGATTTTTTCCATGGTGAAAAATTAGGTTTTTGCCAACTGAGACCATACTGAATTTGTCATCATTATTATGTCGCCTGCAACGTGTTGCAGAAGCGACATATAGGGGTTACTTTGGCACTATCCGTCGTCTTGCGTCGTCGTCCTGCGTCGTCCTGCGTCCTGCAGCGTCACAAAAATTTCCGTCGCAGTTTTCAAGGCAACTACATGTCACAGCCTCTTGATATTTGGTATGTAGCTTTATCTCATAGTACTATAAGGTGTAAAGCGATTTTATGCCCGAAAAATAACTACTTCCTGTTTGACAATTACTAAACGTTTTATATATAATGGACATTGATGCCAAATTTTCGTCGCAGTTTTCCAGGCAACTACATGCCACAGCCTCATGATATTTGGTATGTAGTTTCATCTCATAGTACAATAAGGTGTAAAGCAATTTTATGCAGGAAAAAAACCTACTTCCTGTTTGACGATTACTTAACGTTTTATATATAATGGACATAGATACCAAATTTTCATCGCAGTTTTCCAGGTAACTACATGCCACAGCCTCTTGATATTTGGTATGTAGCTTCATCACATAGTATTATAAGGTGTAAAGCGATTTTATGCCCAAAAAATAACTACTTCCTGTTTGACGAATACTTAACGTTTTATATATAATGGACATAGATGCAAAATTTTCGTCACAGTTTTCCAGGCAACTACATGCCACAGCCTCTTGATATTTGGTATGTAGCTTCATCGTATAGTACTATAAGGTGTAAGGCAATTTTATGGCTGAAAATTAACTACTTCCTGTTTGGCGAACAAATATAGATACGCAGGCGACATATGCCTTCCGGGGAAGGCTCCATCTAGTTATTGTTAAGAGTTATTATGAGGTGGCATTGCCCTAAAAGCTTGAGAAGATAACAAAATAAAATTCATTCCACAGGTCAATAATGTGAGATAAATATATTGTCATAGTATTTTCTGCCATTTTTCAGCACATGTGCAGGCCTTTTTTGAAAACGTCTAAAAATCCAAATGGAGAAGAATTTTATTTGAAGGATCATATTTTGGATCTGGTGCAATTTGGCACACTCTTTACATTAAAGAGCTTCGCTTCAATCTCATATTTTTTTTTTTTTTTTTATATAGGCTATTGAATGTGGTGAAAGATTAGAAATAGAAATCACAGATTTAGAAAATCTTGTAAATTTAGAAAAAGAACCAGAAAGTTACCTAAAAAGGATAAAACAGATAAATAAGGTTTGTTGATGTTCGATAAAGATTCTTAAATTTAATTGAGATATAATTGAGTGAAATAAACTTTAAACAACCTTAATGAGAATTAAGTTGTTTCTCTCATGAAATATTGTTAAAATTGGTTTATTTCTTGTTTTACATTCTATTCAACATTTTATTTTTTGCACGAAAATCCTTAGGAACTCAATTTTTACACAAGGACAAAATAATTAGTTTTTTAAGAGAAATAATGTGAGAAAAAGATGGGATTGATACTTTGAAAAACAATGAACTGGACAATGTATAACTGTTGCAACCAAAATAACAGATTAAGCTTAGAATTTAAATCATAAAAGTCCATTAAACAAGACACAACCAGGAGTTACTGATGATAACAAAACTTCAATCAACACAGAGCACAACTTCACAGCAGCAACTGGAGCTCCCATTAAAAAAAATGAACCAACATACTGTAGTTGTTTCTAAAAGGGTAGTCATATCTTGCATGTTACAACATATCAGTACACACACATGACACGTCATATTCCAATTGTTAGTCTTTCTTTTAAAAAATTATACAATTTTATTAAGAATTGTTTATTACTTATTCATGTATATTGTGTGGAGTTCTAAATGAAAGGAGTAGGGGCATGCTGATAAAATATTTATATTTGTCCAAAATGAGAAACTATATACATGTATATTTTTCTTAATTCTAAAATGTTTTGACACAAAATATGGATGAAACTGACCATAACTCCGGAAATTGCTAAATAACATCAATTTTCAGCATTTTTAAGATACATTTTGGACTAGAAAAGTATCTCTGCACACAAGAAACACTGAAATATTTTTACAGATTGTTAATACCGCATATATAAACCTTCTGTAGAAATATGACTTGTTTCTCATGTGCGGACGATGTTTTCTGGTCCAAAATGTACCTTGAAAACGACCAAAATTTCTCATTTTTTGTCATTTTAGAATTATGACATCATTATGACACTTCAATCTTAAATTCTTAAATTTTTGGACATGTTTTTCTTTAAGACAGAGTTAACCTTATATGGTAACCAGAAATGGACACTTTTGCATAACCTTTTATATTTTTAGGCTAATTAAGGGTGTTATCGCCCCTACTCCTTTGAAAAATTGTAAATATAGCAGAGATTGATTTGCAGGTTTTGAGTGATGAAATTCTCCCAAAGACAGTTCACGACAGTATCAAGCAAAGAGTAGAATGGATTGGAGAACCTATGAAGAATATACTCAACACGATAAAAATGAATCAGTTAAAAATGGTAGGTTCCTTTGTTCTTTTAAGCTCTTTTTGATTTACTTATACATTTGCACAATTATTTAAATTGTGAGTATAGGAATAGTATGTCCACATCAAGGGTCTGGAAACGGCCATATTTGCCGGTCATGACCGAAATTTTGCCCTAAATGACCGACTAAAAATTCTCCCAATCGGACAAATCAAAATTTTATTGTAAGCATTATTTGACTTATCGGTCATATAATTGTTTTATGATCTACCTTAGCATCCGGTCTTGTGGTCATTAATCAAATAATTAACACCTAGGTGTCAAACACAGGTGAGAATTAATAGCCTCGGGGTTACGCTAATTAGATAATCAGTCACACCTTTCTGATCATGGCCATCAGCATTTACCTGCATTGTATGGGTTTAATTAAATGAATCAACTCGTGTTATTAATTTGTCCTGAGATGCCCGTTATGTTTATTTAGAAATAACTTCTAATAATGATGGTATTTATCAAAACATGTGCACACCAAATTGTATAAATTTGCATAGTGTTTGATTACGCATGTGCGGGGAATATATTTATTTTGTAAATACTCATTCACTGTACAGATTATTTGATACTTATAGAAACAATACCAATTTCACAATTAAAGGAGCATTTCTCAGTCTTTCTGGACATTAGATATGTTTATTTTCAACAGAACGAGGTGTCCAATTATCAACATACGGGTGATTCTACTTTCACTTTCACTTTTAACATGAAACGTGTTTGTTTTCAATGAAAATAAAAGAAATTTCTATCTTTGAAGAGACTCTACCTGAAATAAAAACATGATCTGGATATCAAGTTGAACGTCAGAAAACTTTATACAGAAACAAACACTACCTTTATAGATTAAGAGATGGATTTCAGGGGAGGATAAGGGAAAAAAGGGGGGTCATTGTAATGTTCATATATCGGACAAAAATGACCGAAATCAGCTCAGAAAATTTCCAGACTCTTGGTCTACATATCTTGTAATTGCAACTCCTCCTACATTGCTTAATGGATTTTGATGAAACTTTAAATGCTAAAAAACAAAATATTTGCATGAAGAAATTTCATTGTGATTGAGATAATAAGATTTAACTTAGATATAACCATTACATAGTTCAATATTAAAAGGGGATGTATCCTTTTGTTAACATGCTCACATTGTTCTTAGTTAAATAATGTAATGTAAAAATTGGTGATCTTATTGCCTATGAATTTTGATTCCAAAAGTCTGTGAACATAGAATATATTAAGACTTTGATTCATTAAGATTAAAAACCTATTAACTTCAAATGCGAAATCAAAACAAATGCTGTTTTTTGACACCAAAAGGTGTTTCCATGTTAAACTGAAATAGAAATTGACATGTAACAATTCTACCGAAGCTAGACATACATGACATGATGTTGGTTACATGTTAATTATCAAAGAAATAAATTGCCAGATTTGGTTAAACAGGAAGTAGTTGAGTTACAGACCTGAAATTGAATCCCACAATATGGGACCTGACCTTGACGCTGTATACCAGATATCAATTGGCTGTGATTTGTAGTTGCTGAGAATATTGATACAAAAATTTCTTCTCCACCCGCTGGCCATCCATAATTAACCATTTTATAACCCAGATTTTTCACTCTGTAAAACCCAGCCAAAATTGCAGCCGCAGAAGGTAAAGGAAATATTTCATCCATGATTTTCTAAACACATTTAATCATCGCGTTCATCAAATACCTTTTTTTTCAGGACATTTTAGAAAAATTAAAGGAAACAACATCATCTTCTTTGTGTATTGTAACTACAGATCTAAGTATGACTCCTCAAGTGGTATGTACTCTTTGATTTATTTATACCCATCACCAAAATGGCATCAAATGTTGTTATATCTTCTGTTAGTTAAATATTATTCTGCATAAGATTAATTTTAACAGATCAACAGATATTTTATATAATTTTGCACAACTGATTTATTGAACACAATGTTTTCTTTCTTAGATCCAGAGAGTCCTAGTTGATGTTAATTCTTCTACACCTATAGCTGTGGTCTCATCAACAGATGTAGATGCTCCTGTATTAGTGTGTTGTAGCCAGGTATATAATGCATTAATGTTTAAATTTAATGAAAGTTATAGAACATGGCATGGCTCTTGCAAAAAAAAACCAAAAAAAAACATATTATTTTTTAGCATGAGTTGTACATACATGACGTCAGTTACATGTTCATTATCAATGAATTAAAAATCTGTTTAAGTAAAACATGGCCAGATTTGATTAAATAGAGATTAGTTGAACGATAGATATGAAATTGAATCCCACATTACAGGACTCCACCCTGATGCTGTATATAAAGTATCAAGTGGCTGTGATGAGTAGTTCCTGAGAATACTGTTACAAAAATTTCAATTTTCAATTATCTTAAACTTTGTGATGCTGCCTATTATCCACATTAAAAAAAAAAAAAAAAAAAAAATAAAAGTCTCACACTGACTTTTTCACCTTCTGCAAACAGTTTGGGGGAGAGGTACATATAGAAATCATATCTTTAGACATATCTAATTCTCTTTAACCACTTGATGAACTTTGGGTTGTAATAATAATACCATCCCAATTCTATTTTGGTAACAATGGAAAGTTTAAAAGTTTAACCAATGACAAACTATTGACATACTAGTATCTGGGCACGCGAGATGTTTTACAACTTGTTTTTAATGTCACGTCAACTGTTGCTAGTTACCTTCTTAACTTGTCCAGTCACAAACTCCATTTACCCAGCTTTGTTGACTATGCAAAATTTAATTCAAATGTGTAGTCTTTATGTATGTAGTGAGTGACCGGCTTACATTGGGAAGGAATTATTAAAATGACTAAATTAATTTTAACACTAAGGAAGTACATGTGCATTATATGGAGTCGGCATGAAAAAAGTTCCTTATAGCTTTGGATATCTTTGAGGGGAGATAATTGGACTTGTTGTTTTTGAATGAATGAAACAAGGGGTGTTATCTTGCTTACAGTATTTCTAGGTTTTTTAATCCTTTATATCTTCTTTTTAAAGGATCATCAGCTAGATGAAGGCTGGTCAGAAGTATTGAAAACAGTGGACAGTAACATCAAATTAAAGAAGACCAAGAAAAAGAACTTTACAATAATAACCATTTCTCTAAAAAAGAAAACTTTAGATACAAGTCTAGCTATCTGTGATAAAATACAAAGTGCTTTTAGCTGAAAAAATAGTTTTATCAAAGCTTTTCTTTTTTGTTCTTTCCAAACAGAGACAGTTGGATCAAAATTGTCATTGTCTGCCAGAAATAAAAGTGTGTTGTGTATGCAAGTCTTCAGAAAAACCTGTCACTTTGTAGGGTTACAAGTTGTATGCAATAGATCCTATTGCCACTTTATGGAATATAGAACATTTTCATAAGTTTTCGAAGCAACTATTAATTACATTTTGATATATGGTATGCAGCATTCACATGGATTCCCTCTTATTGTGTGATTTCATTTCATTGTCTTTTGTTCACCTTGCTGTTTTAACAGAATATGGCAATTGTTGTCAATGACCCATTTAAAATGAGTTGAAGTTGGTTAACTCCTTGTAATAATTATCTTGAGCATTTTGCAAGACTGCATGAAGGCTTCTCCAGGAAAAAATGTCCAAGGAGGTTTTACCTCTCTCATTGTTATTCCCTTGGTGGTGGGTTAAACATATTTCTAAATGCTTAAAATATGTAAAAAAAATTATTACAATTCCTGTTGTGGTACCCTAAATTGGGAGGTGAGTTCAGCCACATTGTACATTTTTTCCTTGAAAATCCCTATGCACTGTCCAAAACTATAGCCTCATGGCTGTTTTCAATTGTAGATTTTTAACTTGTCATTGTTTTTGGATGTTTTGTTATGCAAATTTATTCTAAATCTTATCATCATTGATATGTAACCCATAAAGCAAGATGTCATGACTCACAAAAATAAGTTATTGACCTTATAGGTGACACATGTACAGAGCCTTTAAATATGAAATTAATCAAATTTAACATTGCAACAACATTTTCACAATTTTCACAGAAATTCTTTCAAACAGTGACAGAGAGCAAAGTTTCATTGGAGTCATTTCAAAAACTTTGAAGAATATTTTGAAAGTTAAAATTTTATGAAAATCCTTTGAGGGTCCATAACTCTATTCCATTTATGTCAGATGAATGAAGAATCAAACTTTTTTAAGAGGAGCAAATATAATATCCACTCAGTTAGAAAAACCAACCAAGGTAAATTTTATTAAAAAAAAACATTAATTTATTCAAAACACAGTCCAAAGGTTTTATAAATAGTCAATATTTAAGAATTGAAGATGAAATGGTTGCAAGGACCCCTGTCAGCAAAAACATTTTTTTTAACAGTATTTAACAGATTTATAATTCATTTGAATATGCCAATTTGTACTTAATCATTATATTATGTAAATTTTAGATTTGTACCCATTATAAGTTTGGAGTAACATCATTCACAAAACTTAAAGGATGGATCGACACACAAAGTGAAAACAATACTGATAAGGTTTTTGTCATCCTCATTGCTAGATCCTAATTCTGGTTTCATTATTATTCATGGGGTATCAATTTTCGTGGTTTTCGTGGGTCGACTTGACCCATGAAATTTAATACCCCACTAAAAAGAAAATTCACATTCATCTGTATGCTGTAGAATTCAGAACCAGGAATTTAAGATTCCACATACCGATCATTTTTTTTTATCATACCACAAAAATTGGTACAAACAAAAATAAATAAATCCACAATAAGTTTGTTTAGGTACAATGAATACAAATCCCCTGTGTAACATGAAAAAAATCTATTTAATATGAGGGTTAAATAAAATCTGTCAAAGTCAAAAATGGCCAGATTTGGTAAACAGGAAGAAAGTGAGTGACAGACCTGAAATTGAATCCCATAACAAGGGACCCCACCTTGATGCTGTATACCAATTATCAAGTGGCTGTGATTAGTAGTTGCTGTCAGAGAAAATTGCCCGCCTGGCATTCACTATTTTATAACCCACATTTTTCAATCAGAATTCCAGTAGGAATTGAAACCAGGATTTGTTAAATAATGTTTAATAAATACACATTTTATATGATACAGTTAAAATAAATAACATAATCAAGTTCCTGTATATCACAAAAGTATACAGTTAAATAACTGCTACAAATTTATTATTCTAATACAAAATACATCACACATAATACTAATTTTGGGTGAAGACAACAAATTTGAATATGTATTACAACAAGCATTCTGAGAGTATTGCAAAACAATACATAGTCCCCTACTGGCCTCATATTTCAGTCACTGGTAACAATTTGTCAAACAAATGAATACCTAATCTTGATCAGTTTATTGTCTACAAGGAACAAGAAAAAAGTGTAGAAAAAAATTGCAATGGATTTTCAAACTTCAAAGGGCCATAACTCCCATAAAAAATTGTGGACCGGCATGAAACTCTAAATTGATCTGTAACTCCTCAAAGTAAACTCACAGACCAAAAATCAGTTCATTGTCTATAAGCTTTTAGGAAAAAGTGCGGAAAACTGAAATTTTAGTGAATTTTCAAAGTTCAAAGGGCCATAACTCCCATAAAAATTTGTGGACCAGCACGAAACTCAAACTTAATCTGTAACTCATCATGGTAAAATTACATACCAAAAATCAGTTCATTATCTATAAGCTTTAAGAAAAAAGTGCGGAAAACTGATATTTTAGTGAATTTTTAAAGTTTAAAGGGCCATAACTCCCATAAAAATTTGTGGACAGGCATGAAACTCAAACTTGATCTGTAACTCATCAAGGTAAACTCACATACCAAAAATCAGTTCATTATCTATAAGCATTTATGAAAAAAGTGCAGAAAACTGATATTTAATTGAATTTTCAAAGTTGAAAGGACCATAACTCCCATAAAAATTTGTGGACCAGCATGAAACTCATACTTGATCTGTAACTCATCAAGGTAAACTCACATACCAAAAATCAATTCATTATCTATAACATTTAGAAAAAAGTGCGGAAATCTGAGGCGTGACAGACGGACAGAGCCCCTTCGGCTTTCACCGGTAGGGGACTAAAAAAATATTTCTAGAATATTCATGATTGATTTTAACAAAAAGTATACAGCTTCAGCAAGTTCAAAAGCTGCTACAGATAAAATATTCTAATAAATACATCATTCCACACACAAAAGTTATTTTGTATAGACAACAAAGTACAAAAATATATTTCCTGAATATTCATGACACTGATTTTAACAGAATGTCTACAGCTTCAGCAAGATTGTCTACATAGGCATCAGGCTTGACTGTTGGGTGGTTTTCATCTGATGGTCTGAAATTATAAGGTAAAATACAAATAATAAATTTATTTTATACAATAATAAAGTAACTTTTGTAAAAAATAAAGTCAACACTAAAAGAACAAATGAATTTCATGGACATTTTGATATGTTGGTTTGGCACTATAAAATGGCCTTAATTTGAAATTATAGTAATAACAAAACTACCGAATGATCAATCTCATTGTCCAGAGACAATGACAAAAACGAATCAGTCATAATGGAGAATTGGTGGATCTGACTTGGTACAGGCATTTCAAACGAAATGGTGGTTTAAACCAGGTTTTATGGCACCAACACTCCCTCTTCAATTGTGATCTTAGGATCATTCTTGGATAATACTAGGTGTTCAGCTAGTAACTAAAAGTTCTTGACTTAATTATCATATAGTGTGAGATCAATATTTTAAGACATGATTTAAAAAGTTGACCATACTTCAATTACATGTACGAGATTAATCAAAAGTGAAGGTCGCAGAATCTCCAGATCAGGATTGATATCTTGTGAAAAATTTGGTAGGGATATAATATTGGCATAGAATCATGTAAATGAGTAATAATTGTATTTTTAAAGGATTGTGGATTTTTAAATTGCAGATTGTTTATAAAGGTGACCTATGCACTTATTTCACATCGCAGTATCATCTATAATTGATAACTAGAATACTGACAAGTCAGAAAGGGCCCCGCGGCAAAAAATCTATGTGTTTTCAAAATCATACTAACTTTGATTATAACCATTAAGGAATGTTCCATGGAATGTGTATGAAACTTCAGAGCTGTATTGTTAATAGCCTTTGAGTTTTATTGTTCAAAAATTCCAATTCTAAAAATCTGTGATTTTCGATAAAAAATGAAGTTTTTTCCAAAAATATTAAACAGATTTTCACAAAATTTTAATATGCAAATCATGCCATGCTACTTAGCAGTTGTGCAAAGTTTCAGAACTGTATTGTTAACAGTTTTTTAGTTTTAGTGTTCACAAAGTCCAATTCTCAAAATCTGTGATTTTCGATTTTCTACAAAAATATTCATCAGATTTGCACAAAATTTTAATATGCAAATCATGGCATGCGCTTTAGCAGCTGTACAAAGTTTCAGAACTCTATTGTTAACAGTTTTTGTGTTTTACTGTTCACAAGAATTGTTGATGGACGGACAGACAGACAGACCAAGTGAAAACTATAGGGCGTCCACGACAGGGCCCTAATAAATCCGCTTTGCAAGCTTTTCAATGTGCATGTTATCAAATTAATCCTTATAGTGGATTATGTAAAATGTGCACTATATAATAACCGAAAACTGTGCTAATGAATAAGCCAAACTTCATGAAAATTAGCCCTTATACACAAAACATAAGTATAATTTCCATGAAAAAAGCTTTAAAAAGATCATTATACCTGTACTTTCCAGTTCGTACTTGGACACCTTTCATGCCACATGCTTGAGCTCCGCCCACATCACTGACAATATCATCCCCAACCATAACAACCTGTTAAAATAGAAAATAGAGACCAATGATAGGATGGACCATGAAATTTTTTAAAAGAAAGGTACTGATGGGATGACCATTTAACGGACAACAGATGACGGACCCAAAGTGATGGCAATAGCTCACATGGACCTTCAGTCCCGGTGAGCTGAAAAGCTGAGGAACTTTTTTTATTGAGCTTTTTTCTAAAGGATGCAAGTGTTAATCATGCATATTGTCATTCAAAGGGGGATAACAGCTATTTGACAGTGCAAAGTATTCTACTACTTTTGGAATAAATGGCACACATTTGCTTTATTCTGCATTTGAAACACATCATTGACCAGCAATTTACTGTTTATTCCAAGAAATTCCAGGAGTTAGACATAGTTAAAAAAAACTGAAAAGAAGACTAAGTTTCTTCAGACGAAAAAACACATCTATGTATATGTTAATTTACAATAAAAAGCTACGCAGAGCACAGCATGATAAGACTGCAACATGTTGAGCCCTGTACGTTTGCGGCCCAATATGGATTGTCAAATGCCTTGGACACATGCAGCCCATGGTGGACTCACAAAGTTTTTGACACATGCATTTAATTTTTTTCATACATTTATACCAACTTTCAAGGAAAACTCATAAGGGCACTTTTGGCCCCTCTGATCCCTGATTTCCCCAAAATGGTAGGAGAAGTTGCAAATCTGATTGAAAAATGCATGCAGGAATTTTTACAAGATTTCAAATGAGAAAAAGATTTTGAAAATCGGGCCTTAAATAAAAAAGTCAATTTAGTGGTAAGAAGCATCATTTGTCATACTAAATGAACTAGTATCATTATTTCAAAACTCTGTCAAAAGACCATATATTAAACCTTGACATTTATTAACTCTAATGACTTAAAATGCCCTAAAGGAGGAAAAGTCCCCCACCCCCACCCCTGAAAAAGGGATGCAAAAATACAAAACCCTCAAAAACAATTACCGTATAAGAACAACATTTTAAGTATTCTTTATATCAAGCTTATCTGTTTTGGGTAAAGTTCTTAAAATAAAATTTGTGGTTTTAAAAAATTACCACACTAATTGATTGGCTTGGCCTTCAGGTCTAATTTGGACTACAAGTAATAAGTATTGAATAAACCAACTATATACATTTGTTGGCCTTAATCTAATGTGTTCACTTTTACTGCACAGTGGTGTGGAATGAAAAGTGCTCATCCTTCTAAATATTCCCTAAAGGAATTTTCTACAAGTTTGAGAGCAAGCCAAACAGTGGAAATGAACTCCTAGTCTATTGGTCAGAAGTATATAGCCCTGGTGTTAAAATCAATTTCATTGGTTAGGGGAGTCACCTGACATTTGAAGCCCATGACAGAGAAGATTTTCAACAATGGAGAGAAGAAGATTTGAGTTAGTAAAATTTGCCATGAGTAACCTATGTTTTATTTCTATCTAATTTTATCATCAGATTTGGGATAAAATTAGGAAGGAAAAAAACAATATCCTGTCCTAACCTTGTCCCAAACCTTGGTTTGAGATCAAAACTAAAATGAAAAAGGGGGAGGGTCAGTCAGTCATGAGTCGACTTCTGTAATTCTACTTTTGAACATTTGAAAATGAATAAAAAAAATTATATTTTCATTTTAAATTTAGCAAAGAACAATGTATATACTCTCCCTCTATTTGCCATAGTTTTAATTTGAATATCAGTGATTTTTACTAGAAAATTCTTTGATAAAATGAGTTGTATCATCTGGAAATACTTCATTAAAAATACTGTGTTATCTGATATTTGTGGTTATCATTTATGGAAAATTTATATTTCAGAAATATTTTCAATGCTTACACCTCCTCCAAAAATTGAAGAATTTATCTTTGAATTATTTTTCTATTTGGATAATTCAGTTGAACTAAAATTGTAATAAAAATGTAATTTCCTCAAATATTGATGCACAGTGGCCATTTTCAAGAATTTTACAAAATACAAGTATATGCGTTCAACGATTGACTTCTCGTTTGGTTTTGTTAACAGTGTTTTTGGTTGTTGTTGTATTAATTTTTCTTAGAGTTTACTTCACGCTTACTTCACTCTAACTAACATCATCTAAAATAATGTTTTATCACCTAATTTCTGAATTAACAGAATCATTGAGAAGTTAATTATAAAAAAAAATGGGGGAGGGGTAAATATACTTTTCATAACGAAACATGGCTAAATAAAGGGGGCACAAAAATTGAAGTCTAAATTAAAAGGATAATGCACTAAATGCATATTTTAAAAGTGATACAAAATTTGATCTCTTACAAGGTTTGGTAATAAAACCACACAACAATGCAATACACAAAATATTATATGTGCAAATGTATGATGCTGTATATGGAAACCAAGATCAATGCTGATACAGTGACATGTAAAAATGAACTTCTCCAAACCCCAGTCTCAATAAAGCACCTGCACATCCTGGAATGAAATGCCAATAATAAAGAAGGAGTTGGCCTGCACCCCCCCCCCCCAATGCCCCCTATCATTATGGCTATGTGGAATGTAATGGAAATTTAAATTTACTGGAATCCCCAATAATGTTGAATTACAATTTTACTGGAATCCCCAATATTAAATGTTGGATTAAAAATTAGTTAGAATTACCCAATAATGTTGAGATTTAAATGGTATTAAAACATTTGGGATTGCAATAATTTTAAACAACTCAGAATAGCTGGGATATACAGTGAAACTTCTCTAAACCGGCCACCACAGGGACCATATAAAATGGCCAGTTTAGAGGGGTGGCCGGTTTTGTGGGTGTCTCCTTAATGTCCATCAATGTTACAACCCATGATCAAAATATATTGATCTTAAATTGATAAAGTATATTCTTTATCTTATACCTTTCGAAAGCTGTCTCAGTAACATTTAAAAATAATGTTATGTTTACTTATTTTATATTTTTATTATCATGATTATTTTGATATTTAATTTCATTTGTAGTAAAGCTAAAAAAGTGAGTATTTAAATATCAGGTAGTTTTATAATACGGACAACACTTTTGGTTAATTTTGTTACTTGGCAAAATTCTTTCAATGATCAGTCTGGCATAAATTAAAATGCAAAACATATCAAGTTTTAAAATAAATTCAAACGACTATTTTCATACCATTAATTATCAGGATTATGTTCAGCTCATTAATTCCAATTTACATGATCAAATTACCTATAAATATTTTGATCAGCTTGGACAGAAAGATTTAAATAAACATCTTTATGTCACAATAACTTACAAAATTGAAATTATTAATTATTCCATAAATGTCTTAATTATCATTTTAAATTAATTATGTTCCCCAAACGAAGTGTGGGAACATATTGTTTTTACTCTGTTTCTTCTTCTTCTTCTTCTTCTTCTTCTTCCGCACTCTGCCAAATGCTTGTCCGGGTATAGCCGAAGAGATGTGAAGACTGAGCTTTATGAAACTTTCCACAGTGATAGGGCACATATCAGAGGTGTGCACAACGTTTTCGAAATTTTCAAAATGGCCACCGTTTCCGAGTAAACAGCAAAAGTTCATTATATAGGACATTGCTATATCTCGGTAACCTAGGTGGTCAGGACCTTGAAACTTGGTAGGATTATAGAGCTTGATGAGTACTACAAAAATATCCAAAAAAAATTTGAAGCGATATTTACGGTTTTTCCGCAAAATGCAAAAATGTGAAATTTCAAAATCCAAGATGGCTGCCAAAATTTTAAAGTGCTTGGATTTTGATAAAAATTAATATTCTGGTAGATTTTGATGTTGCGAGTAATGCTCCACATCAGAGGTGTCCATAAGGACTTCAAAATTTTTTAAATGGTCGCTTTTTTTGAATAAATAGCAAAAGTTCATGATATAGGACATTGTCATATCTCAGTAACCCAAGTGATGAGCACCTTGAAACTTCGTGGTATTATAGAGCTAGATAAGTACTACATAAATATTTAAAAAGTTCTAGAGAGATATTACAGTTTTTCCGTAAAATGCAAAAACGTGAAATTTCTAAATCCAAAATGGGCGCCAAAATTTATCCAAGATGTTATGTTTAAACACAACATTGACAATGCCATGAACATTATACATATGTATTCTATATTTTTACATCATTTGCACATTCTATAAAACTGAAAAAGGCAGTATTTTTGCTGCTTTAAGGTACATCTTGTTCGTTTGGGGAACATCTGTGACGGCTGCCGTCACAATCAGTACTCGTTGTTTATATAATAATTCAAATTGACTTGTGAAGGGCTTCTAAATTCTTTAATTGCCTTTTATAACTTGTGTGTTGACAACTTTATTGCCTGTGGCATTGATTGCTTGGCCAGTATTCAGGGGTTTAAATTACTTGATTAATAAAGGTAAAGTTTAAATAAGGTGGCCGGTGTACGGTTTGGAGGGGTGGCCGGTTTTGTGAGGAAAATTTACATAGACTTTTAAAAGAAATTTGCAGGGACTTTTTGAAATGGCCAGTTTAAAGGGGTGGCCAGTTTTCAGGGGGTCCGGTTTAGAGAAGTTTCACTGTATATTAAAAAGGATGGTAAATTATCAAAGTTCTTGTCTTGCCTGGGAAGCAGAGCGTGCCATAAGTGTACTTTACCAGTAGCAGCACCTCCATATTTTAAGAACTACTAGTCCTAGATTGATTAATCTTGGTATGCATATTGCACAAGTAGCAACTTCTCATCTTTTGATCTTGTCTTTGATATGCCTGTTGAGTGACTTTGACAATTTTCAATACATTACAAAAGTTATGTTAAAGTTTTAGGAGGTGACCTTCATATCTCAGGATTAATAGGTCCTTGGTCGATGAAACTTGGTTTGCACATGCCCCAGTATACATGTTATAGTTAAGCACAATTGCCTCCCTGTCTTTTGATCTTGATCATGACTTTCTGGTTGAGTGACTGACAACTTTCAATATGTTATATTAGTAATGTTAAAGTTTATGAGCACCTTCATATTTTTAAAATTATCAGTCCTAAGTTGAAACTTGATATATTTAAATTGAGAGCTAGATTGTTACAGCTGCATCCTTATCTTTTGACCTTGACCTTGTAATATTTTCAGTTGAGAAACTTAAATAATTTTCTTTGATATTTTTAAAAATGTCTAATTTCAAGTTTGACTGTTTGCATAAAAGTTTATAAAATGTATTTATTATTGAATGAGACATGAAGCTCTTGCTAATTAGTAAACATGATTATACTGCATTGCTTAGTCTAGCCAAAAACATGGATACTAACTTCTTATGAATTTTAAGAAGGTAGTACATGTATCCACTGGTCAAAACATAATGTAAAACACATATGCCAAAGGTAGAGTTTATTAAATGTCTAGAGTGGTCATCTAAGCTTGTCTGCTTTGGTTTCATAGCTTACTTGGTCCTTATATTATTTTTCTGGTTAGCCATAACAGAAAATTTCATAAAAGGATCACAAAAAGCCATGGGCCCCGATCTTGGGTGATTATCATGTGTGTTTTTTTTTCGGACGCTTTTTTATTCAGCCTCTTTACCAGTTAAGCTAGAGCTACTATATTGATCTTGAGAACCAGAGGGAACATTCCACACAAATAAGCATACAGTTATGAAAAATATTATGTACCATAGAATACAGGTAAATACAGAAATTTGCTTATCAAGAGGTTTTTTATGTTACATGTACTTTGCTTTTGATGCTTTTTTATGTTGCTTTTGATTTTCAAGATGCTTTTTTAGCATTATTTTTAATTTTATAATGTTTTTATTGTTGCTTTAATTTGTTTTTCATGATGTTTTTATATGTTGCTTTTGGCTTACTTTTAAGATGCTTTTATTTGTTGCTTTTGCGTTTAAAGATGTTTTATGTGTTGCATTGGATTTTTAAGATGCTTTTATACGTTGATTTGCTTTTGCTTTCAAGATGCTTTAATTTGTTGCTTTCACTTTTCAATATTTTTTAAATAGTTTGTTGCTTTTTCTTTTTGAAATGTTTTTAATTATTTGTTGCTTTTGCTTTTCAAGATGCTTTTTAATTTGCTTGCTTTTGATTTTCAAGATCCTTTTATATGTTGCTTTGCACTGATTTTTAAGATGCTTTTATATGCTGCTTCTGCTTTTGAAGATGTTTTTATATGTTGCTTTTGATTTTCAAGATGCTTTAATATGCTGCTTGTGCTTTTCAATGATATAATATGCTGCTTTGATTTTCAAGATGATTTTATATGTTGCTTTGCTTTTGCTTTCAAGATGCTTTATTATGTTGCTTTGCTTTTGCTTTCAAGATGCTTTATTATGCTGCTTTGCTTTTACTTTCAAGATGCTTTATCATAATGCATTTGATTTTCAAGATCCTTATATACCTTGATTTGCTTTTTCTTTCAAGATGCTTTATTATGTTGCTTTGCTTTTGCTTTTAAGATGCTTTATCATAATGCATTTGATTTTCAAGTTGCTTTTATACCTTGATATGCTTTTGCTTTCAAGATGCTTTATTATGTTGCTTTGCTTTTGCTTTCAAGATGCTTTAAATGTTGCTTTTGATTTCAAGATGCTTTTATATGTTGATTTGCTTTTGCTTTCAAGATGCTATAATTCCTAGCGTTTATTTTCAAAATGTTGTTTAATAATTTGTTGCTTTTTAGCTCACCTGGACCGAAGGTCCATGTGAGCTATTACCATCACTTGGCGTCCGTCGTCGTCGTCGTCTGTCGTCGTCGTCGTCTGTCGTCGTCGTCGTCTGTCGTCGTCGTCTGTCGTCGTCGTCTGTTAACAATTTTTCAAAAATCTTCTCCTCTGAAACTACCAAACAGAATTTAATGAAACTTGGTATGAATGATCCTTAAGGTGTCCTGCACCAAACTTGTGTTTTGATTTTTAATCCGTTAAAAAACATGGCCGCCGTTACTAAAAATAGACTAGGGGGGTCAGACTACTGTTTTTGGCTTATAAATCAAAAAGTATAAGAGATAGAGGAAATCTGAGGCACGCTACTGATTCAGCATCAAAAGCTCTACAAAAGTCTCCATTTGGTCAAAGTTGTCAGATGACCCCTTATAGGGGTTACGGCCCCTTAAAGGTGAAAAATAGCATTTTTTCATGTTTTTGGCCTACAGAATGAAAACTATTGCAGATAGAGATTTGCTGTTGCTTGCTTAAATGTTCAGCTCATTTAACTCTACAAAAGTCTCCATAGGGTCGAAGTTGTCAGATGACCCCTTATAGGGGTTACAGCCCCTTAAAGGTGAAAAATAGCCATTTTTCATGTTTTTGGCCTACAGAATGAAAACTATTGCAGATAGAGATTAGCTGTTGCTTGCTTAAATGTTTAGCTCATTTAGCTCTACGAAAGTCTCCATAGGATCGAAGTTGTCAGACAACCCCTTATAGGGGTTACAGCCCCTGAAAAATGGCATTTTTTCATGTTTTTGGCCTACAGAATGAAAACTATTGCACATAGAGATTAGCTGTTGCTTGCTTAAATGTTCAGCTCATTTAGCTCTACAAAAGTCTTCATAGGGTCGAAGTTGTCAGATGACCCCTTATAGGGGTTACGGCCCCTAAAAAATAGCGATTTTTCATGTTTTTGTCCTACAGAATGAAAACTATTGCAGATAGAGATTAGCTGTTGCTTGCTTAAATGTTCAGCTCATTTAACTCTACAAAAGTCTCCATAGGGTCGAAGTTGTCAGATGACCCCTTATAGGGGTTACAGCCCCTTAAAGGTGAAAAATAGCCATTATTCATGTTTTTGGCCTACAGAAGGAAAACTATTGCAGATAGAGATTAGCTGTTGCTTGCTTAAATGTTCAGCTCATTTAGCTCTACAAAAGTCTTCATAGGGTCGAAGTTGTCAGATGACTCCTTATAGGGGTTATAGGTGAAAAATGGTGTTTTTGGCCTATAGAATGAAAACTATTGCAGATAGAGAAAAGCTGTTGATTGCTTAAATGTTCAGCTCATTTAGCTCTACAAAAGTATAGGGTCAACATCAAGACCAGGTGAGCGATTCAGGCTCCTGGGAGCCTCTTGTTTTAAATGTTTTGAATTATTTGTTGCTTTTTCTTTTTGAGATGCTTTTTTTATTTGCAATGTTATATCTTATTCATTTTCCTCATATAATCAATATTTCATATCTGGCATACTGCCCTCATGAAATCTAAAATTTTAAAGATACTTATATGTTGCTATTTATTTTCAAGAAGCTTTTAAATGTTGCTTTGCACTGAATTTTAAGATGCTTTTATATGCTGCTTTTGCCTTTGAAGATGTTTTTTATATGTTGCTTTGATTTTCAAGATGCTATTATATGCTGCTTTTGATTTTCAAGATGATTTTATATGTTGATTTGCTTTTGCTTTGAAGATGCTTTTTTGTTGCTTTTGCTTTTCAAGATGCTTTTTATGTTGCTTTGCACTGATTTTGAAGATGCTTTTATATGCTGCTTTTGCTTTTAAAGATGATTTTGTAAGTTGCTTTAATTTTGCTTTCAAGATGCTTTTTTGTTGCTTTTGCTTTTCAAGATGCTTTTTTATGTGGCTTTGCTTTGATTTTTATGCTTTACATGTTGCTTTTGCTTTTCAAGATGCTTTATTATGTTGCTTTGCTTTTGCTTTCAAGATGCTTTATATGTTGCTTTTGATTTTCAAGATGCTTTTATACGTTGATTTGCTTTTGCTTTCAAGATGCTTTAATTCCTTGCTTTTATTTTCAAAATGTTTAATAATTTGTTGCTTTTTTTAAATGTTTTGAATTATTTGTTGCTTTTTCTTTTCTAGATGCTTTTATTTATTGGCTTGCTTTTGATTTTCGAATGCTTTTATACGTTGTTTTTGATTTTCAAGATGTTTTTATAGTATGCTTTTGATTTTCAAAATGCTTTTTTAAGTTACTTGATTTTGAATTCAAAAAGCTTTTATACGTTTCTTTTGATTTTCAGGATACTTATATGCTGCTTTTGATTTTTTATATGTTGCTTTGCTTTTGCTTTGAAGAAGCTTTATTGATGCTTTTGCTTTTCAAGATGCTTTTGATGGTGCTTTGCACTGATTTTTAAGATGCTTTTATATGCTGCTTTTGCTTTTTAAGATGATTTTGTTTGATGCTATTCTTTTGCTTTCAAGATGCTTTTTTGTTGCTATTGATTGCAAGATGCTTTTTTATGTTGCTTTGCTTTTGATTTTTGATAGGGTTTTATTTGTTGCTCTTTCTTTTCAAGATGCTTTTTTATGCTGCTTTGCTTTTGCTTTCAAGATGCTTTTATATGTTCCATTGATTTGATTTTTATGCTTTACATGTTGTTTTTGCTTTTCAAGATGCTTATATGTTTCTGTTGATTTTCAAGATGCTTTTATCTGTTGCTTTGCTTTTGCTTTCAAGATACTTTTATTTGTTGCTTTTGCTTTTCAGAATGCTTTTTTATGTTGCTTTGGTTTTGATTTTTAAGATGGCTTTTATATGTTGCTTTTGATTTTCAAGATGCTTTGTGCTGATTATCATGCTTTTATATGTTGTTGGTTTTTTTTTCAAACTGTTTAAATATGTTGCTTGGTTGTCACAAACAAGGAGGTTTTTGTTTCAGGATTATTACAATAAGGAGTAATAAATAAAAAAATATATACAGAAATCATTAAGTTTTCCTTTTAATATTTGACCACAAATTGTCATGGTTTGCTTTTAAAGACATGTTTTTTTGGGTTTTTTTTTTATTTCAAATTGTGTTTTTTTTTTTTTTTGTATTTTGTGTTATAAAGAAAATAGTTATATATGTATAGAAAAGGTACATACAATAGATAATGGTTTCAATTGGGTTTTTCATACAAGTATACTAACTTTATGAGATAAATGTTTGATATGTAGGTTTTCAAGAAAATATCTGCTTGTTATTACTTTAGCTTAAACTGTTTCTTTTTTTCAAAATTGGCTTGTCATATCATGACTTTTAGACAAGATTAAATGTATGTTGTTGTTTTTTCTGCTTGTAATGACATATTCCCTCTTTTCAGTTTACATAGGTTATCTCCCATAAGCAGGAGTTATCTAACTTTGCAGGAGGTGTAATTTCTTAGCCCCTCTGTTCTTTTCATGGAAAATCAAAGAAAAATCTAGAGAGATCTGAAAGAAATTAGGGATTTCCCTAAATTTCACAAGAACTTTACTAAATAAAATCTTTTAAAGTTTACATTCTTATTGCAGATTATTTAATAAGTATTTTTGTAAAAGGAAATGTTTTAAAAAGTTACATAACTATCTCAAAATGTTGGGAAATCCCTTTTCTTTCTGAACCCCTCAAATTTATCATTGGACTTCAACAATAAATCCAGAGAAAATAAATTTCATACCTGCTGTAAAGTTAGATAACTCATGCATATGGGAGATAACCTATGTTAACTGAAAAGGGGGAATTATTATTGATTTCTTTTTTATATATATATATTTTGCCTGTTTTGTTTCTTTCTTTGTTTTATCATTTGGTATTTTGTTACTTAATTAGTAATATCTGATTATCTGTAATAAATAAATGTGTTTTTTTTTGTAATTCTTAAATAAAGAATTTCTTCAAAAGGTTTTGGTTTTTTTCTTCCTTTTTTCTTTTTCCCCCTTCTTTTGCTGCATCCCTTTCTCTCTTTTTACTTTTTCTTATTTTTTGTCTTGTTCATTGTTCATGTCCTATTCCCTTCTTTTTTTATTTCAACTTGTTCCTGTCTTACACTTCCCCATATTCCAGGTCTTTATTTGCTTTCTTCAAATACTATACATGTGAATTTGCTATCTTCAAATACATACTATACATGTCCATCTTTTCTATGATTTTTATCCTATACTTCAACAACTCATTTCTTTCCATTCAAACTTTTAGGACTGCATTTTTTTTTCTTAAATACTAGTACCCTTTCTTACATTCATTCTACATGCACCAATCCCATATTCATCTTTTTTTAGCCCAACTTTCACATCTGCCTTAAAATAATCCCCTACTGCTGAATAACCCTTCCTGTTACCCCATTCACATCTTCACTAAGCAAGAGTTAAAATCAGGCAAGGAGGAGGGCCTGATCATAACACTTGTTTAGCAAGAATGTTTCTTTCTTTCTATCTTTTGTCAAATCATCTTTTTTCCACATTAATTGTGAATGCAATCTTAGACTTTCTATTGACTTATCTTTCACAAACATACTGGTAGACATTTCAAGTCCAAAATCATAGTAATAAATACAATATATGTGCTGGTTTTCTTTTTTTTTGTTTTGTTTTTGTTTTATATTAATAATAACCTGTGTTTAAGATAATACTGTAAAAGTAGTATTTTTTGCAGTTGTCAAATTTTGCACATCAAAACTTTAAATTAATGAACTTATTTAAGTGAATTTCAAATGACCCTGAATATATAGAGATATTTAGCACATTACAAAAACTACTACTTATTGTATAACAGTCATAAAGGAAATCAAGCAGAAAACTAAGCTTTATTTTCTTAATGAATGTATGACCATAACACATTCACGCTCACATTGCCATATATGTTGAACACCTAGAAATTCAGCACATATCAGAAGGAACAAAAAGTTTTGTTTTCAATCAAAACAAATTTACCAAAAATATAAAATTATTTCTCTCTTCTTCCTTTCTTTCTTTCTTTCTTTCTAAGCTTCAATTCAAATCTTTTTTCAATTTCATAACACATTCCATCTTTTTATTTCTATTACTCTTTTGGTTTTCCTTTCCTAACCACTGTTTTTCATTCTTTACTTCTCTACTACTGTCTCTTCTAGCCCTATTTTATCTTGTTCTATCCATCTCAACCTTGTTCCATTTCTCTTCCCATCGTATGTTTTTTCTTGCCTCCCACATCCTTTCATCCTTTCCCACACACTTCTTTTCCTTCCTTGTTCCCTCCCCCTTCTTAGTTGCTTACCTATCCCTTATCTTTCTTTCCATTTTTCCCTCTTATCCTCCTCTTTTCTCTTCTTTATTAACTTCTCTCTCTCTCCCTTCCCTTAAAATTCATTTTTCATTCTATTCTTTCTTCCTCCCCCTATTTTCCTGCTCTTTCTTCATACTTTCCCCCTCTCACTTCTTTTTTTACTTCCTTTTTGTCACTTCTCTTCTTCCCTCTCTCTTCTTCATTCCCTTTTTTTCCGTCCTTTCTTTCTATACTTCTTCCTCCTCCAACTTCTCCCTCAATCTTTCTTTACTCTCCCTAATTCCTATCTTCATTCCAATCTTTCTTTTTCCTTCCTTCTCCCACTTCTTTCTTCTCTCCTCTACTTTCTTCACTTTGTCCTCCATTCTTTCTTTTCTCCTCCCTTTCCGTTAACTTTGTTCTTTCTTCTATCCTTCCTTTACTTCTTCCATCCTTCTTCCCTTCCCAGCTCTTCTCTTCTTCCTTCCCTTCCAAGTTCTCCCTCCCTCTTTCCTTATTCCTTTCTTCCAATCCTTCTTCATTCTGTCCTTCCTTTCCTTTTTTCTTTCCTTATTCCTCAACTTCTTTCTTCCATTCTTTCTTTTACCTTCCTTTTTCCACCATTCTTTCACTTTTTTTATACTTCTTCCCTTGTTCTATATCCTTCCATCTTTCTACTTCTCATCCCTTATTTCTTCTTCCTTCCTTCCCTTATTCCTATCTTCCTCCTTTTTTTTCTTGCTTCCAATCTTTCCTTTCCCTCCATATTCTTCCCTTCTTTCTTTTCATTCTTTCTTCCTTTGCCCTTCCTTCCCTTCTTTCTCTGACCTTCTTTTACTTTCCTTCTTTCTCCTTTCCTATCCAAAATTTTTTCCCTCCATCTTCCCTTTTCTTCCTCTTCCTTCCTTTCCTCCCACTTTTTCCTTTTCTTCCTCCATATTTTCTCCCTTCTTCCTTCCTTTCCTTTTTTTCTTCCAACCTTCTTCATTCCCTTTCTACCTCACTTCTCCATTCCTACCTTCTCTTTTTCCCTCCCTCTTTTCTTTCTTTCTTCAAATGGAAGGAAGAAGGGAAAAATAAGGAACTTTAGAAGGTAAGGAAGGAAGGAAGGAGAAAGAAAGAGGGAGGGAAAGTAGAGAACAAGGTTAGGAGTGAAAAAGAAGGGAAGAAAAGAGGATAAGAATGAAGGAAAGACAGGAAAGGAGGGGAATGATAATGGAAGGAGAATAAAGGATGGAAAGGAGAGAAGGAACGAAAAAGATGGAAGATGGACAAAAATAAGAAAGGAAGGAAGGAGAAAAGGAAGGAGAGAAGGAAGGAAGGAGAAGAGGAGAGAAGGAAGGAAGGAAGGAAGGAGAGAAAGGAAGGAAGGAAGGAAAGAGAGGAGAAAAGGAAGGAAGGAAGAAAGGAAGATGGAAAAAAGTAAGGAAGGAAGGAAGGAGAAAAGGAAGGAATGAGAGAAGGAAGGAAGGAAGGAGAAAAAGAAAGGAGAAAAGGAAGGAAGGAGAGAAGGAAGGAAGGAAAGAGAGAAGGAAGGAGAGAAGGAAGGAGAGGAGAGAAGGAAGGAAAAAAGGACGATGGACAAAAGTAAGGAATGAAGGAAGGAAGGACGGAAGAAGGAAGGAAGAAAGGAAGATGGATAAGTAAGGAAGGAAGGAAGAAAGTAGAGAAGGAAGGAAGGAAGAGGAACGAAGAAAGGAAGATGGACTGAAGGAAGGAGGGAAGGATAAGAGGAGAGAAGGAAGGAAGGAAGGAATGAGAGAAGGAAGGAGAGAAAGAAAGGAGCAAAGGAAGGGAGAAAGTAAGGAAGAGGAAGGAAGGAAGGAAGGAAGGAGACGAGAAAAGGAAGGAAGGAAAAAAGGAAGATGGACAAAAGTAAGGAATGAAGGAAGGAAGGAAGGAGAGAAAGAAGGAAGGGAGAGAAGGAAGGAAGGAAGGAAGGAAGAGGAAGGAAGGAAGAAAGGAAGATGGACAAAAGTAAGGAATGAAGGAAGGAAGGACGGAAGAAGGAAGGAAGAAAGGAAGGAGAGGAGAGAAGGAAGGAATGAAGAAAGGAAGATGGATAAGTAAGTAAGGAAGGAAGAAAGTAGAGAAGGAAGGAAGGAAGAGGAACGAAGAAAGGAAGATGGACAAAAGTAAGGAATGAAGGAAGGAGGGAAGGATAAGAGGAGAGAAGGAAGGAAGGAAGGAATGAGAGAAGGAAGGAAGGAGAGAAAGAAAGGAGCAAAGGAAGGGAGAAAGTAAGGAAGAGGAAGGAAGGAAGGAGACGAGAAAAGGAAGGAAGGAAAAAAGGAAGATGGACAAAAGTAAGGAATGAAGGAAGGAAGGAAGGAAGGAGAGAAAGAAGGAAGGGAGAGAAGGAAGGAAGGAAGAGGAAGGAAGGAAGAAAGGAAGATGGACAAAAGTAAGGAATGAAGGAAGGAAGGAAGGAGAGAAGGAGGGAAGGAAGGAGGGAGGGAAGGAAGGAAGGAGAGAAGGAAGGAGAGAAGGAAGGAGAGAAGGAGGGAAGGAAGGAGGGAAGGAAGGAAGGGAGGAAGGAAGGGAGGAAGGAAGGAATGAGAGAAAGAAGGAAGGAAGGAAGGAAAGAGAGAAGGAAGGAAGGAAGGAGAGAAAGAAGGAAGGGAGAGAAGGAAGGAAGGAAGAAAGAAAGGAAGATGGACAAAAGTAAGGAATGAAGGAAGGAAGGAAGGAGAAAAGGAAAGAAGAAAGGAGAAAAGGAAAGAAGGAAGGAGAGAGGAAGGAAGGAAGGAAGGAAGGAAGGAAGGAAGGAGAGAAGGAAGAAGAAGGAAGGAAGGAAGAAAGGAAGGAATGAAGGAAGGAGGGAAGGATAAGAGGAGAGAAGGAAGGAAGGAAGGAAGGAAGGGAGGAATGAGAGAAGGAAGGAGAGAAGGTAGAAAGGAAGGAAGGAAGGAAGGAAGGAAGGAAGGAGAGAAGGAAGGAGAGAAGGTAGGAAGGAAGGAGAGGAGGAAGGAAGGAAGGAAGATGGACAAAAGTAAGGAATGAAGAAAAGACAAATGGAAGGATGGAGGGAATAAAGAATAGAGAAAAGGAATAGAAGGAGAACAAGAGGCTCCCAGGAGCCTGAATCACTCACCTGAACTACACAGATACACATTTTGTAGATATTATTGTGCTAAACCATATGCGATTTAAATTTCTGAAATATCTTGATAAGTTTTCAAGATATAGGGCTTAATATGTGCAAAATATGGCAAAAAATAGGAAAAAGGGCAATAACTCCCACATCAGCAGTAGGATCTTTTTCAGAATTTCAGGAAGGAAGGAAGGAAGGAAGGAAGGAGAGGAGGACAGGTAGATCTTAATATGCTGATTACTTTTGTTTTGTGCACAATTTTGATACCTGAAACCATTTTATAGTAATTAGCAAAACACTGCAATTTACCCCTATGTTCTATTTTTAGCCATGGCTGCCATATTTCTTGACAAATCAAAAATCTGAACAATAAGACAAGTGTGCCAAGTTAAGATGCATTTGGTCTTACAGTGTCAGACAAGTTAATCTTTGAAATACAGGGGAAAAGCACTGACAAAATGGTAAATTTTGTTGCTTTAGGCAATAACTCCTAAAAAAAATGGTCCTACAGCTTTGACTAAGCACATCAAGATCTACATTTCATGTAATTTAGTCATAAGTAATTTGAATTTTTTAAATAACTTGCATAGTTTTCAAGAAAAACTATCCAGAAAAAGGACAATAACTCCTACATCTATTGTTGGATCTTCTTCAAAATTTCAGAGCAGTTAGATCTTGAGATGCTGATCACTTTTGATTTTTGCACAATTTTGATATCTGTAACCATTTTTTGAGTTATTAGCAAAAAACTGCAATTTACCCCTATGTTCTATTTTTAGCCATGGAGGCCATATTTTTTGACGAATCAAAAATCCAAAAGATAGGATTGTACCAGATATACTATTGAACATGTGTGCCAAGTTTAGATGCAGTTGATCTTATAGTGTCAGACAAGTTAGTCTTTGAAATTCAGGGAAGAAGTAATGAAAAATGATCAAATTTTGACGATTTAAGGGTCATAACTCCTAATAGAAATGGTTCTACAGTTTTGACCTAATTACATGAAATGTAAATCTTGATGTACTCAATCATATGCAATTTAAATTTTTGGAATATATTATATAGTTTTCAAGATATACGGATAAATAAGTGATAAATTTGAAAAAAAAAACAAAAAAAAGGGCAATAACTCCTACATCATTTGCTAGATCGTCTTGAAAATTTCAGGGCAGGTAGATCTTGAGATGCTGATCATTTTGACCCTTGCCAGAATTTTGATCTCTATCACCGTTTTTGAGTTATTTGCAAAAAACTGCAATTTATCCCTATGTTCTATTTTTAGCTACAGCTAAAGTTGATTTATGGGCGTGGCCTGTCTTTTTCCCCCTGTAGCAATGTATTGGTGAAATACATATCAAAATCATTGACACATTTAATAGACAGAATTTTATGAGCACTTCAACACAAAAAGAATTTTCAAAATTGAATGAATAATAAACATTCTACAACAGTTTTGTCAATACATCCGTTTTAGCCCCTTTGGCCCTTTTTTCTAAAATAGTAGGGGCCACAAACCCCAAATTCAAACCAACATTCCTTTAGTGGATATAATCATCATATTAAAACTTCATCACAATTGGCTGCCCCACTAATTTTTGGTATAAAACTATATGCCTTGACAAACTTTTAATAAAAATGGCATTATATGCCCCTTTGACACCTAATTTCTCAAAAACGGTAAGAGATATTGCAATATATATCAAAACCATTGACACATTTGGTTGACAGAATTTAATGATGAATTCAACAAAAAATGAACTTTCAAAATCTAATGAATAATAAACATTCTACAACAGTTTTGTCAATACACCCGTTTAAGCACTTTTTCTAAAACAGTAGGGGCCACAAACCTCAAATACAAATCAACATTCCATTAGTGGATATAATCATTATATTAAAACTTCATAACAATTGGCTGGCTCACTACAACTTAAATTTTGGTAAAAAACTATTTGCCTTGACAAACTTTTATAAATGGCATTTTTTGGCCCCTTTGACCCCTAATTTCTCAAAAACGGTAAGAGATATTGCAAATCTGTTGAAAAACGAAAGGCAGGGATTTTCATAAAGATTCCAATGAAAACAAGATTTGGAAAATCGGACCACAAATAAAAAAGTAAATTTTTTGGGTGTGGCCCCTTTTTGACCCCCAATAGCAATGTAACAGTGCAATATATATCAAAACCACTGACACATTTTGTTGACAGAATTTAATGATTGATTTTGAAAATTCTTTTTTTTCTTGAATTCATCGAATAATAAACATTCTACAACAGTTTTGTCAATACACCCATTTTAGCCCTTTTTGGCCCTTTTTTTCTAAAACGGTAGGGGCTACAATCCCCAAATATAATACCAACCTTCCTTTAGTAGTAACAAACATCATATCAACATTCATTACATTCGGTCAACATTTACTCAAGTTATCGCACGGAATCCAAAGTGTCCACAGACGACGACATCACCATAACATTATACGATCGCAAATTTTTTTCGGTCGTATAAAAAAGGGAAGGCATGAGAGAATGAAGAAATTGGAAAGGAGAAGAAAGGAGAGAAGGAAGGAATAAAGAAAGAAAGGAAGGAATATAGAAAGAATAGAAGGAATAAAGAATGAAGGAGGGAAGAAAGAAGGGAAGGAATAAAAAATAATGGAAAGGAGGATAGAAAGATAGAGGGATATAATGAAGGAAGTTTAAAAGGAAAAGGATTTAAGAAATACTGTAAAAATTCTTATTTTTGTGAGGTAATCATTTTCACCAATTATGCCACCAGGCATTTTTCAAGGTATTAAATACCCTTAAAATAACATGTATGAAAACAATAGAGTTCTGAGCAGAATATGCAAAATTAAGTATCTGTGAGCTTGGTTGAAATAGTAAATTCGTGAAAATAAGTACATTTACAGAAATCAAGGGAAAAGAAGAAAAGAGGGAGAAGGAAGGGTGGAGGAGGGAAGGAATGAAGAATGGAAGGAGAGAAGAAAGGAAGGAAGAAAGGAAGAAAGAAGAAATGAAAGGAGAAAGAAAGAAAGGAATAAAGGTAAGGCAGGCAGGAGGTAGAAGAAATGAAGGATGGAGGGAAGGAAGGAGATGATGGAGGGATGAAGGATTAAGGGATAGAATGAAAATCACAAGAAGAGGAGGAATTAAGGGAAAACACACCAGACTTAGGTTTTGAGGCATAAGTGGACCATATTTATTTATGTGGAGGTCAAATGAAAACAACTTGAAATTGCTGAACATTACAAATGAGGTTATAATCAATGAAGTTGGCTACTATTAAATATCAAAGACACATTAAATGAACCCAACATAAAATAAAGCATTTACTTGGAGGACCACATCTATATGTGAGTTGAAGGTTCAATTCCTTCTGAATGCAAAAAAAAAATCAATTACTTTTAATTTTGTCCTAGACAAAGATGTTTTACAATTAGTTATAGCAATGAACATTTTAATATACATGTATTGTATACATGATTTATATAGGTCAGGCCTCTACAATATTTTTTTTAAACTTGTCCCTTCATCCAATCAGCCCCCCCCCCCCACCCACGAAAAATGATACTCCACATATACAATATAAGCCCTTCATATTCATAATACACATACCATTAAACAGTTATAAAACGGTGAAATTTGGTTATGCTGTCTATGCATATTTCAAGGAGTAACCTCTCATCAACAGCATTTGAATCAAAATATTGGAAGGTCAAAGCCAAAAGTATTGAACAACGAAAAGTACTCAAAACAAGTTTTTGTAAAGCACTCTTTGTTATTCATAAACAGGTCTTTCTAGCTCGTGTAAAATCGTAAAAACTTTTGAAAGTTTTACAAGTTGAAAAAGCAATGATGTCATAATTTAATTCGTAAACACATCCTAAAAAACTCAACAAAAATGTAAATGACTCCCCTTTACTCATAACTAACTCGGGAAGACATTCCAAAGGCTTTCTGATGGACTTCGTTTATGATTGGTTTGCAAGTTAGTTATGATATCCTTTACAAAATGCAATTCACTCGTAAAGAAACGGTAACATGCTCGTAAACATGTCAATAAGAAAATTTGTATTGTCGCTGGACAGGAGTTCGTAAAATTTTCACACAACTGATGAAATCCTGACAACTAGGATATAGATCGTAAGAGGTTGGAAGAAAATCATTATACATTTTGATAATCATAACAGCTCGTAAGAGAATATCGTATATGTGAAGGGGGTATAACAAAGGATAGTTCTCCTTTTACCTGTATTTAAAGTTTCTTTCCTCTTTCATTTATATGTAACAAATTTTTGGCTTTATCTTAGTTCTATTTAATATTTCTAATATTTTCTTTTCTACATTTTTTGTGTCCAACCTTTAACCTTAGTCTAACTGTACCAGTAAAATTTCTTTCATTTTCATTTAATAGACAGACTGTATATGTATTTTCAGTCCAATTAGGTGCTCATCACTCATCTCATTTTTTTTTTTCGTGGGTTCCAGTATTTGTGGTTTGATGAAAAAAGGACCAGTTTGTGGATTGCTAAATTCATTTATTTTAAAATCTGCAGGATACAATTCAATGATAAATTTTCTTTTGGTGGGTATGTAATGGGACATTAAATGATACCCCGCCACAATATTCACAAAAAAGTTAAATATATATGTATACTATACTGTATATATTACATATCTACAGTGAGATGTCAAAAGTATTTCACGCTTTATAGTTTTTATATCATATTTCATATAAATTCACATTTTTTCAAAAAATTCTAACCAAGTCATTTTTCAACCGATTTTTGTAAAATAAAAGCCAACAGATGCAGCAATATTTCAAGTCTATTTTGATATTTTGGCATCATAAAATGTTAGATGGGTTAGATTTAATCATAATTAGAACACAAATGAAATATTTTGAAAATAATTTTCCTTTATATTTTAACCAAATATTTTTTGTGAATTTTTTTCTATGTGTTTTATTATAATATAAAAATGAACCAAGAGGTTTTAACAGATTTGCAAATAAACAAACAAACTTCAGATAATTCTGCATGTTTTGGTTTTAATTTCATGAAAATCTGTTGAGAAATGGTTGGTAATAATTTTTATAAAAAAATACTAATTTATATTAAATATAAAGGGAAAAATATAAAGCGTGAAATACTTTTGATGTTGCACTGTATATAGAGGCAGAAAAGAAATGAGTAATCTTTCTAAGACCAGAAAATTTCATCATTTTCAAATTTGGAAAATTCACAAAGTGGCAAATCTTCATTAATAATTTTCGGATCATCCTGAAAATTGAATTGACCTGTATTTTATTGTATTCAACAGCTGTGCAAAAAATCATTCAAATCTTTTGACACATTTTCAAGTTATCATTTGGAAACCTTCGTGAGATGGACAGACAGACACCCAAAGAAACTGAGGGTGTAACATAATACCTCACCACTTCATGTGGCGGGGTATAAAAAATTGATACCCCACAAATAATAATAAAACCAAAGTATTTCATGACAGTTTTAAGAAAAGTACTCTGAAACAAATATTATCTAAACACAAGTAAAAACTTATTATAAGCTTCTTACATTTTCTGGTGACTTTCCTAGGTCCTGTAACACAGTATTATAGAACAATTCTGATGGTTTTCCAACTATTTCTGCCTTAATATCACATGCATACTGAAATAAATGGAAACTAAAATAATCCTTCATTTTTTGTGTACATAGTATTGTAATTAAACATTATTAAGTATGATCTTGCAAAGTTGGTGACGGAAAGCTTTGTTTTTCAATAGATTATAAAGAGTAACAAGTTATTTATCATCATTGTGAGCTGGAAACCCCTCAGATTTTATTTATATTTCACAAATGCCAAACTATATAGTTTCCCTCAGATTTTATTTATATTTCACAAATGCCAATCTATATACACTATCTATTAAAAACATGAAAAAAACTTGGGGTCACAGACCTTCTTTTCTAGCTATTTAAGAAAAACTAACTTTTCCTACATATTTCTATATAAAAATTTGTTGCACATTTTCCTGCCAATTATCTCCCCTGAAAATAGAATTTTTCAGAAAAAGCTTAATTTCTTTTTAAATATTGATGTTCTAATTATTTCGTTAATACAAGAGTTAACACTAAAGTATGTCTCGCCTGCTGGCACCATTAGAAACAATTATTCTTTGTTACTTCCACTATATGTTGAATTTACATGGATTTTCAGTTTCTGAGATCAAAAGATGTTTAAAGAACTTAAACATTGCAAATATATGCAATAAAAATAATCAGTCACTCAACCAGAAAATCAAGGTCAAGGTCAAAAGATAGGGATGCAACTGTGCTAAGCAACTACTGGGGCATATGCATACCAAGTTTCATCAACCTAGGACCTATAGTTCTTTAGATATGGAGGTGCTCGCAAAACTTTTCCATTGCTATTATATGTATTGAAAATTGTCAAAGTCACTCAACCGGAAAATCAAGGTCAAGGTCAAAAGATGGGGATGCAACTGTGCTAAGCTACTACTGGGGCATATGCATACCAAGTTTCATCAACCTAGGACCTATAGTTCTTGAGATATGGAGGTGCTTGCAAAACTTTTCCATTGCTATTATATGTTTTGAAAATTGTCAAAGTCACTCAACCGGAAAGTCAAGGTCAAGGTCAAAAGATGGGGATGCAACTGTGCTAAGCTACTACTGGGGCATATGCATACCAAGTTTCATCAACCCAGGACCTATAGTTCTTGAGATATGGAGATGCTCATAAAACTTTGGAAAAAGTTAACGTCGCCGTCGCCGCAGCCGCCAGTAAAGTAACACCTTTGTCCGGCTCTGCTTGGCAGGTGAGAAAACAAGAGGCTCCCAGGAGCCTAAATCGCTCACCTGGTCTTAATGTCAACCCTTTGAAGACTTTTGTATAGATAAATGAGCTGAATGTTTAAGCAATAAAAAGCTTTTCTCTATCTGCAAAAGTTTTCTTTCTTTAGGCCAAAAACACTATTTTTTATCTTTAAGGGGCCGTAACCACTATAAGGGGTCATTTGACAACTTCGACCCTATGGAGACTTTTGTAGAGCTAAATGAGCTGAACATTTAAGCAAGCAACAACTTTTCTCTATCTGCAAGAATAGTTTTCATTCCATAGGCCAAAAACACTATTTTTTGCCTTTAAGGGGCTGTAACCCCGATAAGGGGTCATCTGACAAATTTGACCCTATGGAGACTTTTGTAGAGCTAAATGAGCTGAACATTTAAGCAAGCAACAGCTTTTCTCTATCTGCAACAGTTTTCATTCTATAGGCCAAAAACACTATTTTTTGCCTTTAAGGGGCCGTAACCCCTATAAGGGGTCATCTGACAACTTCGACCCTATGGAGGCTTGTGTAGAGCTAAATGAGCTGAACATTTAAGCAAGCAACAGCTTTTCTCTATCTGCAATAGTTTTCATTCTATAGGCCAAAAACTCTATTTTTTGCCTTTAAGGGGCCATAACCCCTATAAGGGGTCATCTGACAACTTTGACCTTATGAGACTTTTGTAGAGCTAAATGAGCTGAACATTTAAGCAAGCAACAGCTTCTCTCTAGCTGCAATAGTTTTCATTCTATAGGCCAAAAACATGAAAAAATGCTATTTTTCACCTTTAAGGGGCCGTAACTCCCATAAGGGGTCATCTGACAACTTCGACTCAATGGAGACTTTTGTAGAGCTTTTGATGCTGAAGCAGCAGCGTGGCATCAGATTTCATCTATCTCTTATACTTTTTGATTTACAAGCCAAAAACAGTAGTCTGACCCCCCTGGTCTATTTTTAGCAACAGCGGCCATGTTTTTCGACGAATCAAAAATCCCCACATCAGTTCTGTGGGGGATACCCTAAAGTACCACCAGACCAAATTTGGTTTGAATCTGTGCAGCCGTTTCAGAGGAGAAGAAGTTTGAAGAAAAGTTAACGACGACGACGACGACGGACGACGACGACGGACGACGACGACGGACGCCAAGTGATGGCAATAGCTCACATGGCCTTTGGCCAGGTGAGCTAAAAATAGAATTGACAATTTAATTTTGCATCTCTTTTGCTAATGTAAGTCCATCTAATTAAAATGAAGACTAAAACTTTGCAAAATGTCAGAAAAAGATGCACAATTTTATACCTCGAACCACCTTAACTAAAGATGTATTCAGTTTTTCATAGAGTAGAATATTTATATTCATGGCATTCATGATTGTAAGCTATTTCTAAACTTCTGTCCTGGGGGTTTACATTGTGTGTTTTCTGTTTTTTAAAGTTCATGAGGTAAAATGTGTAAGATCTTTTATGAGCCTTCAACATGAAATTCAATCTCCATGTGGGTTTAATAATGATTATATCAATAACACACACAAAAAACACAAAAATAAAGCTTTTATGGAAATCTTCCCTATACATTTTTTTTTACTTAGAACCACCTCTTTTAGGGGATGCCCTGCAGCTAGGCGATTTTCCAAAGGAGGCAACAAATCTTTTTTTAAAGAGCACATACAATAGGTTAGAAGTCAAAATCATTAGCTACAGCACCACTGTGTGTAGTTCCATTCATAGTATAATCAAGAAGATGTCCAGAAGAACATGTAGAACAATATATTTTCTTCATCAATTGCTGAACCAATGCTCATATTCTGATGAATACCTGTATTAAGTTTCATGGTGATACCACACATTGTACTTCATGGTAGTTATTTAAATCTGAAAGTAAACCTAGGTTCAACGCCTTTTTCTGTAATTAATTAACCATGAAAATGATGAGACAGGTGTTATTTAATGATAAACTTTGTTCATTTTACACTTCATAAGAGCCCGTTGTGTAGTGGTTAACGCATCAGGCTACTAACACTAAGGTTCTTGGTTCGATCCTCGTCTTGGGTGAATATTTCATGAACCAATTTTCCAGCTCTCTTTCGACACCATTTGTGAGAATGGTCTCAAGGAAAGATGATAGTCCTTCGGAAGGGAGGAAAAAAGGTTGTCCTGTGTATGTGGAGAGCTATACCGACCCTTTGTAGAGTTTGATAAGATTAGGCTAAATATGGGCCTGCTACAAAGGCCACACTCACAAACTGCTAGCTTGAAGAGGGATTCACATAAGCTGCATCCAGTCAGTCAGTTTTTCCCAACTAATTTTGCTTCAGACCTTCAACTGACAAAATGTTTTATCGTGTGACAACTAAATCCAAACATCATAAGTTGTGTCAGATGACATTTAGAAAATCCAATGACACACTATTTGCATCAAAATGTTTGATGTAAAACTCATTGTGTCAAAACAATAATCCATCAGTCATTTCATTGTTTCGAATCACAAAATTTTCAAATAAAGAAGAAAAAAAATATGGAAAGTTGTACCATAATATCTGAAAGCAACTTCAAGGCAGTATTCTCACTTTACAAAAATTGCATAGAAAATTGGAAAGAAAGACTGGTTGTGTTTATGCAGCTAAATATGAAATGTGACTTTAAACAGAGGTAAAAGTTTTCCTGTAAAATTTGTCTAGTAAAATATGTGCAAACACAATTCATGTTGTATCTCAAAATTCACATTTTTGTCATATATACTTCACACATTTTTAACAAGAATTTTGGTCTTTAATGGAAGATGCATGCTGCATTGGTAGGTGATGAGCATACAATCTTTTAACACCATAAAGTACTTTAAATAGAGGATGAAGCTACATCCAATTGCCAAGCTACTGTGATATGTATCTGCCTTAATAACTGTGATGGAAATTTTTAGTATGCCACAAGACAGAACACAGTCGATAACGCCAAAGTAACCCTATATGCTGCTTTGCAACATGTTGAAGGCCACATTAAAATCACATACCTCTAAAGCCTTCATGTAGGGTCCCACATCTAACTGTAAACCAGTGCCTTCTCTATAGTATTTTCTGAAATATATTACACTTATTTTGACAACACACATGTACTGTTATACGAAAGGGTGAAATTAATAACTGTCAAAACATAATGTAACAATGTTCCTAAAGGGCAACATTCTTTATGAATAATTCTGATGTAGACAGAAGCTTCGGTAAGACTCACTGGCCATGCAACTTATAGTTTTGAAGATGAGACATGAGTATTACTTTAAGTTTTTGGGGGGTTTTTGGTCACTATATATGATATCTACATGTATAACAGTTATTGTGGTCAACAGATTCTTCAAGAAAATTTTTAAAACTACTGTATTAACATGAAGCTTGTCTTCCTTACACAGTATCCCTTGTTCAGAAAAGTAATCACTAGACGTTGGCGCCATGTATTGTAACGTCGCGTTGTCTTGACATTGTACTAAAGAAGTTTGATTCAATACAAGTTGTACCTCACACACATTTTTATTTCACAGCCAAAAGTCTGATTCTAACATTCCAAGATATCCCTAAACATGAAAAAGGTTGCTAGATAGCTTTTGATCCTACAGAAGTCACTTTAAATCCACTTCTGTTGTATGTTTATGAATTAAGGTAATGTAGCTTGTTTGAACCAAGAAGAAGTCAATAGAGGCCCTGATAGTCTCTTTTACCATGTTGGAAACTCCCCTCCCCCCTCTTCTGTCTGTACATCCATCTGTCCACATAACTTGTAAAAGCAACTCATTTTTAACCACTTAATGGATTTTGATGATTCTTTACATGAAGAAAGAACAACATGGTGTACATAAAGAATTAACATCACTGTCAAATATCATTCAGGGGAGATAATCAGACTTAATTTTTTACAATATAGTGTTTAATGGCATTACTCCTCCTAAACCGCTGAACGGGTTTTGATAAAACTCTACATGAAGAAAATACATCATATGAAGAGGTGCATTTAAAATTTTCATTGCTTTTGGATATCATTGAGAAGAAATAATTGGACTTCAATTTTTAAAATATAGTGTTCAATAGGAGACTTCTAATGGATTTAGATATAAGATTTTAAATGCTGAATGGATTTGGATATAAAATTTTAAATGATTCATACATAATATTGAGATGTGCATGAAAATATTTCATTGTGCTTATCATTCAGGAAGATAAAGGTTTTTTTGGGGGCAATGTAGAGTCCAAAATGAAGCAAGGCTATCCTTTAGTGAGCTCATTCACAGCATTCCTTGTTAATAATGTATTGGAAAACAATCTGAAATCTTAAGCAAGTTCCTCTCAAAGTAGCAGTTTGTGAGTATGGCCACTGTAGCAGCTCTTATTGAGCCTACTCTTATCCAATTCTACAACAGGTTGGGCACAACTCCCCAAATGGGGACTAGTAACCCAAACAAGTAACTACCCCTCTAATGAGTAAATGTTTTGCAATATTAAAAAAAAAATTTAAAAAGATTATTTTTTGATTTAAAATGGGACATCTTTATAAACAATCAAAACAACATTTCCAAATTAAGTATGTGTTTATTTTCAAATTTGTAGAAATCTATGGCCTTTGAAATAAGGATTTTTCGTCAACCTTCATAGTCATGCCATTTCTTTCAAATAAGATATTTTTATACACATATTTTGGATAAGTTAATCCATTTTATATAGACATGTGCCATCTTGACTCAAAATAATCCTATTTAAACATTTATGTTTTTATCATTGTCAAATGATCATGATTACTCATTTAGGTAACTACTCCCCATTTGGGGGGTTGTGTCCAACCTGTACAAAGAGACCCTTAACATTTATGGAGCATTGCTCAAGTTTAGGTTATATGGACATAAGCATAAAGATGCTAGTAAACCTACCTACCCTCCACCGAGAGCAAATAAAATAGGGTTCTCCATGGACATGAGGACCTGGAAAGCTCTGTTCAAATTTTCATAGGAGAAATTTTCTGTTGCATCTCCAATCACTACACAGTTGGGATCTTTTTGATCAACCTCACTAAAGTCAGGAAGGGCATCTGTAAATAGAGAAATCTACATGTACCATCAATACATGTAGCTAATCATGCTAATATTCATGTTCAATTAATACCTTCTATAACATTGGTATGGACGGTCATGACAGTTTCAACTGTATTTCTATGTTGAACTAGTATTCATTTGAACACTCTTTTTTACTATTACAATATGAATTATTTCAAAAACATTAAGTTTTATAGACATGTATAAAATATAAATAATGGTATTTTGCATTTTTAAGAAGGAATTGCAAATGATTTCATTGTACAGGTGCATTAAAAAACACTTCATCAGAAATTGGACAAGAGTTGATTGGTCCAATTGTTTTGACTTGAAGTCTATTGGCTGTTTTCTGTTGTGGATTTTTAAAGATGCCACTGGTTTATGTAGGCTATATATACATGTACACTTATTCAACATCTCATTATCTTCTTTTAAAAAGTCAACACCTTGAATTTTGTAATGTATATAGAAAATGTAAAGAAAAACCTTTTCACTTTTTACCTGTTGCAACAAGTAGATGTGGTCGAAGATGTCTTGATTTTAGAACCTCACAAACAGCTGGAATGGGTGGAAAGATATGTTCCTCTGGCATAGAAAATCCTATACTGTGTAACTTCTCTACCAACTTCTTACGTGTCTTGGTTGTTTCATTGGTACAGAATCGAACTGGTATGTTTCTTTCATTTAACCTATAATAGAATACATTATATACAATCACGCTATAAGCGGCATGCATTATATGCTAGGCGGGGTTGCCGTACGGCGTCCTAGAGACTTCAATTTATAAAAACTCTGTTGTACGGGCGTCCACTGGTTGAAAAAGATGTGAAATCGCTCCTTCGGAACGACCCCATAGCATTAGCGATTATACTATACTCAAAAATAGTAGATTCCAGGGTGTGTAATGCATGACGTTTATAAGGACGTTATAGGAACTCCTTTTTTAGGGAGTCCCCATAGCATCACGCTATATGCGGCATGCATTATATGCTAGGCGGGGTTGCCGTACAGAGTCCTAGAGACTTCAATAAATAATTTTGTTTATAGAATTCAAAACTGGGAGAGAGAAAAAGCCACACAGTGTCACTGTCACAGAATTAAGTACGTCTATGTCATCAACTAAAAATATGCATGGCAAATTCTTTTATATACAAAACAGACGCTGTTTAACTTGGTTTTTATTTACAATCTATATTTATATATCTATCGGAAGAGCATGCATGATCTGGGGACAAGCCTCAGGACCTACATGTACAAGTCATTGAATAAGCTAAGCATATACATGTACATGTATAGCTGTTGTTACTTGCATGCATATGGCCCAGGTGCATTGATAAAGGGTGTTAAACACCAACACACACACACTTGCATGCCTAGAGGTTTTGATAGGCATTTTGTGTATAGAAATAAGATACACAAAAGTTGTTTCAAATAGTTTTTTCTTCGACATAGTCATGTAAACCTGCAAATTTTCATAGCATTGGTCAGGAAAACAAATATTTTAGACCATTTTCTATAAAAAAAAAATGTTGATACATGTACATGTACCGGTACATGTAGTTTTTTACTTCATGAAAAATACAGTTCACTTGATAGTAAATACACTTGTACCATCAATTGAACTAATCCCTTTTAGACTATTTATATAGAAGCAAATGCCCTATTTATCTGTATCTTATTATTATAAGTTGGGATCAGTGGTTTAAACTGATCCAAAGCACTGAAACTGACTATCATTTGGCAGAGGGAAGGGAGTTCCCAGTGGCAGATCCAGGGGGTGTCATTCGATGCATGTAACAAGTATAGTGTCACTGGCACCCTTTCTATAATACTTAAACATCTAATACACAAGTCTATATTTTTTATTGATGTCCATAAATGCTACAGTACACCATGAGACATACCGTGACTGAACACCGTGATAGTGGTACACCAATCTAAAAGTGGTAGCCCATAACTTTTTTATTAAACAAGATTGTCTTAAAATTCTTTTTTTACCATTCCCTTTAAATAAAACATGAATATGTACATAATGCCCTATCTTGCAACATCTATTTTTTTCCACAATCACTAAAGCATCACTAGGTGCACCAACCGATATGGCACATGTCAGTTAGAAGGAATGAACTTTAACAATTCTTCTATACGTGGTCATTCATGCGGAAAATATAGGTCACAGCCAGCATCCGAAGCATGCATTGTGCTTAGCATCACTAGGTGCAAATATCATACCAATATAGTTGATGTGGCACATGTCAGTAAGTGGGAATGGACTTTAAACATACTGCTGTTTCAGTTCATCCATGCGGAAAATAAAGGTCACAAACAGCATCTGAAGCATGCATTGTGCTAAGCATCAATAGGTGCACAATGTTACAAAAACAATATGGTTGATGTGGCACTTGTCAGTAAGTGGGATCAGACTTTAAACCATTTGTTTGTAAGTGGTCATTCATGCGCAAAATATAGGTCACATCCAGCATCCAAAGCATGCATTGTGCTTAGCATCACTAGGTGGACCTACCATACCAATATAGTTGATGTGGCACATGTCAGTAAGCGAGAATGGACTTTCACCATTCACCTGTATATGATCATTCATGCGGAAAATATAGGTCACATCCAGCATCCGAAGCATGCATTGTGCTTAGCATCACTAGGTGCACCTACCATACCAATAAAGTTGATGTGGTACATGTCAGTAAGTGGGAATTTAGAAATGTAGGGATTTGGGACGGATGGATGAACAGATGGACGGCGGACAAACTCAGACCCGAACACTATATGCCCCTCTTCTTTCGTAGATGGGGTATAAAAAGAATTATTTTTTTTAAAGATATTTGTTATGTCTGTAATAGTGGTGTACCACCATCAGGGTGTTCAATCACGGTATATCTCTTGGTGTCATACCATTAACTACAACGTGTATTCTTTTGTGACAACAAGGTTAATTAAGGGTTTTTTATGTACATGTAGAATAATCAGTGACCAGTGTGTAAAGTTTCGATGATAGCATAATTATAAATAAAATGTAAAAATGAAGAAATGGTATACAGCCCTAGCATGATATGAACTGCATAATTTCAGTGTTTTTGAATTGATATAAAGCCGATTCAAGGCATTCTTTGCTTCCTTTTATTGATGCCTATTTACTTTTTAGAGCTTTGAAATTTTAAGGATGATTAAATTAATAAGCTAAATTGCCTGTATATACGTACTATGATGCAGGAAACCGGAATAGGTATAAGCTAGTCGACATATCCGCACCCAATGGCACGGAATGCAAAATTATTTTTCTACTTTATAATTTGTATTTCTAAAATTACAATACGTAAATATTGTATTAATATTAATATTTTGAATATTTCTAGCCATAGAGATACATGTAAAGATTTTTTTAAATGAAAACGCTTTATATTTCATTGACGTCATAATTGTTCAAAACAAAATAACAGAATGGCGGGAAACTGTCATTGCAATTTTCGTGGAACAACACAAAGCGTAATGTACATGGCAACGAAAATAAATATTCTATATTTCTGCAGTCATAAAATTATAACCTTGTCCATGTTGTGTCTTGAGCAGTATATGATATTATTTCTTCTCTAAACGTAACATTCGAAAATGAAAGTAGAAACTCTTAGGTGTCCTCTATGACGTCCGGTTCTATGGTCTATTTTAAGCATATATTATGACGTCATTTTTAGATTGAGAGGAAAACAAGAGGCTCCCAGGAGCCTGAATCGCTCACCTGAACTACACAGATACAAATGTTTTGTAGATATTATTGTGCTTAACCATATGCGATTTAAATTTCTGAAATAACTTGGTTAGTTTTCAAGTTATTGGGCTTAATAAGTGCAAAATTTAGAAAAAAATCAGAAAAAGGGCAATAACTTCCACATCAGCAGTCGGATCTTTTCTGGTATTTCGGGACAGGTACTTAATATGCTGATCACTTGATTCTTGCACATTTTTGAAACCATTTTTACTCGGAAGTCTTCGGCTTCCGAGTCTTGTCGTAGAAAAGATGAAATGGAAGAAGCGCGGCAAACTGTTACAACTCGTTGTCACTTCGCTAACTCTCGTGGTCAATATAGGACCAGATGAGAAAAAGCGATTGCTTTGTAATGTCGTAAGCGGCAAACATGGCGACGGCAGCCTGAGTGAAATAACAATCTATCTGAGATTGATACCAAAAAATATCGACATAACAACTATAGAAACTGAATTCAAACCAGACGATCTCGGTTTGTATGCATGCCCAGGAGTCTCGACAAAGGGAAAATAGTGATTTTGTTATTGAAAAACTCGCTCCCAATGATCTCGTATGGTTCTGTGATGTATCAAGGCTTGCGGAAGTAAAAGTTGACGTGACAAGTAAGTCTTGCATTGCATTTATGTTATTTTAAAGAGTTTTGTTTAATTTACGATTACATACATTAACATCTTGTACATTGTACATGTATATTGATTGTATCACCATGTTGTATTTTATGTGTAATCTATCAACATCATTCATGATCAATTATGTTCTTTTCCTCTACATGTACAACAAATAAAAGATATGTTAATATGTTATGTTATTTACTACAGGTCAATGCTGAACTCTGTGTACATGTATTTATTATAGAATGTAAAACACTGCCACCTGTTTAGTAAAAATATATTAGAGTCTAATATGAATCTAATTTATCTTAAATCAAAAATTGCTTACACAAGGTTATGTTGCTGCTCCGTTGTTGTCTTCACTCAAGAGTGCAGACATATTGAAAAACTTTAAAAGCGGACATTCGGTCCTGTGAATCTGAAAATTGTGTCTGACCCAAGCATTTTTTTGTCTGCAATTTACATATATACTCCGTTCTCATTATATCATGGGTTCTGTGTTATCGTGGTATTTTACTTTCATTTCAAAACCAAATATTCAACTGTGACGTCACTGTTTCTACGTAGCTACATGTACGTACCACAATATAACGAGATACCAGGATATTTCATACAAAATTACGGTCTGATCAGCCAGTAATTCTGTCAGACACACCAACTGAACAGATTTTTGCAGGACAGGTCCTTAGGTTCTGTACAGCTGTCATCATGTACAATATTTCAATATGTTTGCCCTCATAGAATAAATAGCTACGCCGAGCGCAGCATGATACGACGCCCGGGATACAAGTTGAACCTTATAACGAGATACCAGGATAGTTCATACAATTTACAAAACTACGGTCTGATCAGCCAGTAATTCTGTCAGACACACCAAATCTTGCAGGACTGAACAGATTTTTGCAGGACAGGTCCTGAGGTTCTGTACAGCTGTCATCATGTACAATATTTCGATATGTTTGCCCTCATAGAATAAATAGCTACGCGGAGCGCAGCATGATACGACCGATACAAGTTGAACCCTGTACGCTGGAAGCCCAATATAGATAGTCTATTGCTTTGGTCACATGAAGCCCATGGTGGACTTACAAAGCTTCTTGACACATACATCCTGTGGTGGACTTTCAAATGCATTTTGACACATATACATGTATATTGACATCAACATCTCATACAAAAAGCCTTATTTATATACATATATCAATTTACATTTTTGGCCCTTTGACCCCTAATTTAAAAAAAAAACTGTAAGAATTTTGTTAATCAGATTGCAAAAAAAGGGCAGGGATTTTCATAAGGTACGTATCCAATGAAAAATATTTTGAAATCGGACCATTTATAAAAAAGTTATTTTTATGGGCATGGCCTACTCTTTGCCACATCCCTGTTCATCATTTTATGGAAAGCTACCCCCCCCCTCCTGAAGACCTTTTAGATTTTTAATGACAATGTACATGTGTACTATATGACTTAAAGAAATTAAAGCAATATCTGACAATATTTTCTGACCTACTCAATAGTTAGGTATTCATTACTTAAAACAATAACAAATATTAATGTGATATATCTTCAAAGAACAGCATGGCCAATTTGGTCACATGTCACCTTATATTTGTTTTGATTTTACATTTTCTGGGTTTCATGTTTATTGCATGAACCTTCTGGTTGATAGGAAACTGTGTTTAGAAATTGTAATAACTTGGAAGCAATGGAAATCTATCATCAAATATCTTTGATCTTACAAAAAAAGCAAAGAAACTTCAGTTTTCCTTGTATGTATTCTAAATTTGCAGCCCTTAAATGTTGCAATATTATAACTTGAAATATTGGGACAAAAATGTTTTATTTCATCTTATTTATATTTTATACTTATGTCTTACATATATATATATATATATATATATATATATATATATATATATGTCTTTTGGGGATTACATTGCATTGTTAATTCATGAGCTTTATCCAATAAACTGATTGATTGATTGATAATATTATAGTGGAATTGCTGCAACTTTAGGACATATGAAATTGCAAGACTATTATTGATCATTATTGTTGATAAAAAATACATTATTGTAAGCTGATGTTTATTTTTATAACATTATTTATTTGCAAAATATCAATTTAAATGTGGATTTATATGTGAATTGTGTCCTACATTGTATGTTTAATATGTGTGTGTATTAGCAAGTTAAGTATAAATATTTTTTTTCTTTCAGACAAAGAGCCATATAAAGCTAAAAGTTGATAAAAGTCATCAGCATCTGCAATTTCAAGATATGGATAAATGCTGACTGTGCATATATAATTCTCACTGAAACTGGATATATCTAGCATCGAAATAGTGTTTACCTTTACAGAGAGCTTTATTCTTCTAACTAAGGAGTACAAAAGTCTATAGAAATTATGAAAATTTGTTTTGAGCAGCTACAAAATATATAAACATCCTAGGATGATGTGAAAAAGATTGAGTAAAAATCAAGAATTAATATGTTGTGTAAAAGAATGAGTTCAGTGGTGAATTTAATATAAAGTGAAATATTAAAAAATAAATGTGATATAAGAACTTTTTTTGTTTGTTACTCTATGTATTTTCTATTGATGATGGATCCACACAACATCATATCTTCATAAACATCAAGGCAAATACAGAGCAGAACAATACATTAATGAAGAAAGCTTTGTCTGGACCCATATTGGACATACAAGTAGACACACAAAGAAAAAGAAAACGCATGCAAGTGTCAATGCAACATACCATGTGTAACAGCTCAAGTACAAGAAAGAATAAAATCTCATAGTTCCAATTTATTTGCCAAATGAAGTCTATAAAAAAATGATAAAAGACTAACAAAAGTTGAAAGCTGTAAATTTAAATGCCCCATAAGTTTTTTTCTATTTAATAAGATTTTGTGGCATGCATATTTACTCAATTCACTGTAACAAAGTATTTTATAAATTATCCTTTCAATTCATCATAGTACAAGCATCTTATTCCTCAGCTGTTTACAATAGATATATATTACAAGTTATCCAATGTAAATAGATTGACTGACAAATATCATAAGCAATGATTATACTATTTGACATGTTAAAGATTGTCTACATGTATTTCAATATATGTTATAAGTCTCAATTATGAATGTAACCTTGTCAATGAAATGACATTTGACCAATTAAGATTATTTAGAGGCAGGTTATGCCCCCTATCATTTAAAAAAATCACTAGTAATTGTTTATTAAAAACAAAACATTGGGTTAAATGATATTTACATAGAAGTCCAATAGGGTTATTTTTATCATTGTACCCATTTTCTTTGTACATATAACATGCTGGTGACATTTTTTATGCATTTTAGTGAATCAATATGTAATATTGATATGATGATTGCTTTGTAATGTTATAAAGATTACTTTAACTAATTATTGAACAATAATAAACTTGCTACCATTGAAATGGTATTAATGTCTAAAAATATTGTCCAAAATACCAAGTATGTGTTCAATAGAAAATGCATATTTTCAAACATAATTGCTGCTATAAGAATATTATGTCTGTAAAAATGTTAGTTATTCTACAAAAGTAATAATAAAAGATAACTTGTTTTGTTATATCAATCTATTTCCCCCACAAAAAAAGTTGCAGAGCTTTATGTCTCTGGTCCATCAATCAGTCCTACACATCACTTTGTTATAATAAAAATGACAAAGTTCCAGGCAATAAATATTGCTCCGCCTGACGCACCAAGACTCATCAGAGGCGCTCTACCAAAAAAATTGAAAATGCCAAACATAATTTAATTATGATGAGCATAAAACAATAAAACCAAAAATACCAAACAGGGGAAGAAAATTATTACTTAATTCATCTAACAATGTCTGGGGTAAGAAGAATCTAGGGGTTTAGACAATATTGAAAATTAAACATATAATTTAAAGCTATAAATGAAACTCCACTTATACTACTGAACACAAACAAAACATGGTTTGCAAGAACTACACCATATATAGATATGCATGTTACCAAAAAATCTAGAAAAGCAAAGTTTTGTCAGACTGTTGACCCAATATTTATGTTGAAAACCCTGATAATAGTTCATGAACAAAAAAACAGATATTTCTAAAAAGTACATCATATGTTGTGCTTTCTACCAGGATTCCATCTGCAAATTATAGTGTGAATAATCACCCATTAAACTGAAATCCTGATATATATGTACAAATGGTGATAAGGCTGTCCCCATCTGTTAGTCAAGTTAGTCAACACAACCCTTAAACATCTGAACAAAATTTAACAAAACTTGGTATGCAAGAAATTCATCATATGAAATGGTGCATAATTACCATGTATTCATTAGCCACAAATTTGGGACACAATTAAATTTACCAAAATACCAAGAACAATAAAACAGAATTCCATAGAACTTGGAATTGAAGAAGTATAACACTTATAGTTGTATCTGTTGCAACAAATCATTGATTTACCAGAGTACATAATTATAAAGCTAATTTTTTACTCCAATACCATAATATGAACTGCACACAAGGGTTATGTCATAAATATACAGCCTTGTCCAAATACACAAAACAGGAAATGCTTTCCAAAATTAAGTATAAAAAAGATATAGATTAAATGTGCAACATAAGACAAAGCCCCACAAAACAGGAACTGTTTTATCAAACACCAGATTAACGAAATCTCCATCCTTGAATTCAGCATTCAATATTATAGAAACTAAAATGTGTCGCATTTATTTGCAACAGAATACCCAGCAGAAATAAACAAATTTATGCAACTCAAAGACATGCTACAAGAAATCCTTAAAATATTTTCAAGATATGAAATATGGTACGCTGCCTAGTTGAGTCATTTAAAGAAAAAATGGTGGGTTAAACCATGTTATATGGTGACATACATTCTTCATCCATTGGATATAAAGTTCCATAGTAAAAAGAACACATTCTGACTTCCGAGTTGTCAGTACCAACGGTACTTTGATTGAGTTATTAGCAACAACAAAAAATGAAATTTACGCCCTATGTTCTATTTTTAGCCATGGCAGCCATGTTTTTTCACAAATCAAAAATATGAACGATACACTTGTAGCATATAAGCTATTCAACAAGTGTGCCATGTTAAGATGAAGTTGGTCTTACGGTGTCATACAAGTTAATCTTTGAAATTCAGGGAAAAAGTAATGAAAAATGGTAAATTTTGTTGTTTTAAGGACATCAACTCCGAATAGAAATGGTCCTACAGCTTTGACCTGAATACATGAAATGTAGATCTTGATGTGCTTGATCATATGCAATTTAAATTTTTGAAATATCTGGTATAGTTTTCAAGATATATGGCTAAATAAGTGAAAAATTTTGAAAAAAAATCCAGAAAAAGGGCAATAACTCCTACATCAATTGTTGGATCTTCTTGAAACTTTCAGAGCAGGTAGATCTTGAGATGCTGATCACTTTTGTCTCCAATCAGAATTTTGATATCTGTAACCATTTTTGAGTTATTAGCAAAAAACTGCAATTTACCCCTATGGTCTATTTTTAGCCATGGCGGCCATATTTTTTGACGAATCAAAAATCTGAACGATACACTTGTAGCATTTATGCTATTAAACAACTGTGCCAAGTTTGGTTGAAGTTGGATGTATGGTGTCATACAACTTAATCTTTGAAATTCAGGGAAAAAGTAATGAAAAATGGTAAATTTTGACGCTTTAAGGGCCATAACTCCTAAAAAAATGGTTCCACAGCTTTGACCTAATTACATTAAATGTAGATCTTAATGTGCTTAATCATATTCAATTTAAATTTTTAAAATATCTTGTATAGTTTTTAAGATATAGGGCTAAATAAGTGCAAAATTTTGAAAAAATCCAGAAAAAGGTCAATAACTCCTACATCGGTTGTTGGATCTTCTTGAAAATTTCAGGGCAGGTAGATCTTGAGGTGCTGATCACTTTTACACTAATCAGAATTTTGATATCTATCACCGTTTTTGAGTTATTTGCAAAAAACTGTATTTGACCCCCCTGTTCTATTTTTAGTAACAGCAGCCATGTTTTTTGACATATGAAAAATCCGAATGCAAACTTTTTGCACAATACCCTAAGGAACAACCATATCAAGTTTGGCTGCATTTGGCCAAGCAGTTTCAGAGAAGAAGATGTTTGAAAAAAGCTAACGGACGACGGACGACGGACGCAAAGTGATGGCAAAAGCTCACATGACCCTTCGGGTCAGGTGAGCTAAAAACACTTCCTTGTTTTGTGTGCAGGTGCGCTCCTTTTCAAAACCATACAAGAGCTTGTATTTCTTGCTGTTATTAAAGAAATAAGGGGACAACCATTTGATATTGAAAAGGGGGGGTCGGCAGTTTTGATCAAGTCAAAAAAATTATTTTCCGCCGTTTTGTGCCGTCGAGATTATTTATTATTAATATACCATACTATTAAAATCTTGGGACAGATTTTTTCCCTTGGAAGTAAGAGGCCAGATTATTTATCTCCATTTTTTTACAGGCAAGATTATTTATTTACAAGAACTTCCACTCACCCCGTCAGAATCAAATATGTCACCCCCTAAAATATATCTGCGGGAGCTTATCAGGTTGAACCTGAATCATATTACCTTGTCATTTGATTTATGTTAAGTTAACTGGAGAAAAAGTTTTTCAGTAGCACTAACCTTGTCGGTAAAGGTCCACTAACATGACTAATGAGCACTCAGAACCTGACATCAGGTCAGGCCACTTTGCCCACAAAGCGACAGGATTGTGTGCCTCAAATGTTTAAATGGGGCAGCACTGTCATGAATATTGAAATGAATTCCAGGGTCGTCAGGCTTAAATGCAGATAAGCTGACTGTAAAGTGCAAACCATAGTGGTGCAACATGCTGGTAAAAATATAATTACACTCCTTTCAGGTTAAAGTACCCTGCTGCAGGTCTCAATAAAAATAGGACCCATACGGCATAGGATTCCAATGCAGGAGGTTCAATTGTCTGATCCTGCCTATCCCTCCTTTTCCAGTGGCAGTTAAAACTCTGATATCGGCGCTGATTGCCCCTGCGTCCCCATTTATTACCCCCACTACACCATCATTCCATCATTTCATGTTTATTTTATCACCCCTTTCATCATAATCTACAATATAAAGCCAAATCTGTGCTAAGTTATTAACAAAGCTTCTTCTCTAACCCTGTCAATATCTGTTTTAAAAATCCAACAATAAAAACCTGAAAACCATCAATATATACTCTATTGACTATATAAAACTTCACTGTGCTAGCGTAATAAAACGATGTTGTTTCTTAATATAAAACTTTATGGATTTACCTCAATAATTGGTGACATCCACCTGAAAAACCTGGTTCTGCCCCTTATTCCATGGAACAGAAGTTAAATTTAAAGTTTGTGGTGTTGGACGAATTTTGATATTTTAGTTCTTGTGGCTAATGGTGGAAGATCTAGAGAATTAAGATATGTAGAGTATAGGGTCTATTGCAAAGTTCTACACATGGTAGTAACTAGATTGGGACAGCCAGTTCCCAGGGGCTTTGTATTCTTGCACACAGAGACGAGGAGACACTATGATAGAAACAAATGCCTGTGTGGATTTGAACTTTTTTTTTAGACTCGATCACATGTCCATTTAAGGTTCATCTGTACCTTTCTTTAAAACATGGCGTTATTTTTCATCTACTTTCAGTATATGCACAGCCAAAACTGCACATAAAATTGAATTATAAAGTGTAGCTGGACCTAGATATTAAAAATTCTTACCTTATCTCTATATATTTTTCACGAAAAATCCTTTATTTTAGAGATCTCTTTTTTTCTCCGCTTTTAAAAACACCCGATTAACATGATTAAAGGCTAATATCACTTTCACCCTTTCTTGTGGCCTCAAATTTCATGCAACTTTCAATAAGGGATTTTACTAAAAGTGTTCACCTCGTTTCATGTAAGAGGCACAATAAAGATAGTTTGTCCTTTTTCAATTTAAAATCTGAACAGGAAAAAAAAGAGATCTTTATTTTTAAGGAACTTAAAACGAAAATTTTACCTTATCTAGGTCCAGCTATGCTTTATTTTATTATTTTATTTGTAGTTTTTGTTCTGCATATACTAAAAAAAAAAAAAAAGGTAGAAAATTTCTCAATATTAACCAGTCAGGAGGACTACTGAAACAAGTGATTTTGTAATCACTCTAAAGAGTGATTTTTGGAAATTCTTAACAATGACAGATTTCTAGGTTTTAGAATTAATTTCTCTTGCTAAACTATGAAGCTATATGTCCTTATGATGCCAATTGAGACCACAACATCATTTATGTAGTTAAACGACCAGTTAAAGGAAAGGTTTTTCAACTATACCAATTTTTGTGCATTTTTTCCACATTTTTCCTTAATCTTTGATGGCTGAATTTATGGAATCTGGAATTTTCCCATAGGAATCTATAATTTTCCTGATAAATTTGATCTTTTAACTTTGGTTTTCTAAAAAGAAAAGGGTATGTTCTCGATGAAAATTTGAATGTTTGTGATGGCCGAAGTTAGGGAGTAAAAAAGTTGAAAATCACTTGTTTTAGTGATTTTTTAGTTTAAAATTTCATAAAATCACTGATCTAAGTGATTTAATTTCAACTGTCTAGTATTTTTATTTGGATCAATAAATTCAATCTAAATGGACAGTGTACATCTTAAGAAGTGTACTAGCCTCATTCACACTCTATCATAATAGTTGTCTTTAAATATTTCATGAAATAATCAGAAATTCACTGTTCATTAAGAAATCACTTAAATGAGTGATTTTTGTCTTCTTTAAAGAGGAATAACTCTTGGTAATTCATTCACTATCACTCGTACGGGTGATTTACAAAAATCACTTCTTTCAGTAGTGTAATGTCGTCATTTATCAATTTACCAGTTTGACATTTAATTCTAAGGTTAAGAGTTTAGATAAAATTAATGTGTTTTTCGGAGTTTGATAGTTTGTAGAATTGCTCACAGATGCACTGTTGATTGATATGTAGCCACGACTATGTTATTGTTATGTCTGTATTGTGGTTTAACTTTTAGTAGTCTGAGTATTAAAGTTATAGAGTAAAGATGTGTTTTATTTAGTTAAGCACAATATAATATCCACAGATATCACATTGGCAACGAGGATGAAACTACCGAATATTTCCGTGAAAGCCAGTGACACTGACATTATTAAAACGGACAAAGTGAACAAACAAAAGATTAGGGACTATGCCGATTCAAAGAACAATGCTAAACCATCTAATTTTGAAATAGGTGACACTGTGCTAGTAAAACAAGAGAAGAAAGACAAGTTGACAACGCCATTCAACCCGAAACCGATGAAAATTGTGAAGAAAAAAGGGACGATGATAACTGCACAAGACAATGATGATAAACTAGTGACACGCAATACGTCACATTTTAAACAAGTGAAAACTAGACTTTCCGACGATGAAGCAGACGAAATTCTAGACTCTAATACAAGTGATGCAACTAAGCAGAAAGAAGTTCGTAGATCTACCAGGGTTAGAAAGAGACCTGACTTTTTGAAAGACTTCGTTTGTTTTAAATAGAAAATAGTTTTTAGTTACGGTGACTGAAATGAGATTTGATAATATGTATGTGAATTTATGAAACAAATTTATTTTGGTTGATTTTTAATTCACATTCGAAATGACAATCTCTTGAAATATGTTTTAAACCATTAATATTGCATAGACATTTTTTCGTGATAGTATTTATGATTTCAATAGTAAACTGTGTTTTCTTTATTTTATTTCGTTTTCATTTCACATATTTTTATTTTAAGATTTTTAATAATTTTTAATTTGCTTCATGAATTTATTCAATCAATTGATATCAGTTCATTTTACTATTACGTAAAGTTTAATTCTGATAAGGGAGAGATGTAATGTCGTCATTTATCAATTTACCAGTTTGACATTTAATTCTAAGGTTAAGAGTTTAGATAAAATTAATGTGTTTTTCGGAGTTTGATAGTTTGTAGAATTGCTCACAGATGCACTGTTGATTGATATGTAGCCACGACTATGTTATTGTTATGTCTGTATTGTGGTTTAACTTTTAGTAGTCTGAGTATTAAAGTTATAGAGTAAAGATGTGTTTTATTTAGTTAAACACTATATAATATCCACACATATCACAAGTAGTAGTCCTGACTGTTAAAAAAAGGTACAGATGAACCTTAATGAGAAGTTTTTTTACAACTGTTGACGGTTGACTTTTTTAAATTTTCTACCTTTTGATTGCATCTACTGAACCTTGAATAGCTTCACTAGCACCACTTTCATATAAAACACCAGAGATATCAAGCAATACACCTTGAATGTTTTTACACCAACTCATTTTCAGATTTTCAAATCTTCTTTCCTTTAGTACCTAGGGGATATGTAAGAGAGGGGAATGTAACATTATTTCCATATTTTAGCTTACAGTAGTATTTCTCCACATTTTGGAGAACCGTTCATAATATTTGATTGATTGATTGATTGATTGATTGATTGATTGATTGATTGATTGATTGATTGATTGAACTAGAGAGAGAAAGAGAGAGAGAGAGAGAGATCAACATACATTATACACACAGTTTATAAATATTACATGATGTGAAACAGTACAATGAGTATATATCATTAAGGTTTATCAATGTGCCAAAATTAACAAAATCTATAGTAGCTTTCTAATAGCCCCAAGACACCTTAAAAGGACCATAACCTCCCGCATACCTCCTATAACAAGTATAAGGAGTCATCTGACAACCTCGTGCCAACAGTGACTTTTGTAGAGCCTTTGATTCCGAAGAACCCACAAAGGCGGATCCAGAGATTCTGAAAAGAGGGGGCCCACTGACTGGCCAAAGAGGGGGCCCGCTGTGGTCACGCTTCAACGATATATTCAACTAATTTTTCCCGCAAAAAGGGGGGACGTGCCCCCAGGGCCCCCTGGATCCGCCTATGAGTCCCAAGGTCATTCGGAATTTCCTATTTGTTGAAGCTGCTGATTTATAGGCCATTTTAACAGCTAGCAGCCATGTAATTTATCGAATATTTTCAAGACGATGATATCTTTTGTTGCCAACATGCCATTTATTATTCTTGCAAAGTTTCAGTCAAATTGGTTCAGTAGTTTGAGGAGAGAAGATCTTTGAAATTGTTTACGGACGACAGACGACGAACGCATATATAGTGATGGCATTTATGCCTATAAGCTTACATGGCAGGTGAGCTAAAATTTGTTTGTTTTGAAAGGCCGACCAGTACCATGTTTGATGGTTTTCTATTCTTTTTAATTGTTGCCGAAATGTGTAACTCTTCAAATTCAAAATGCCATTAATGACTTGTATGAAGCGGGTAAATTCATACGTTGCTGAATATTATTTGATGAGGCAAATTTTATTGGTAAAAGCACAAAAAAGTTAATGATAAAGATGCGTATTTTTTTATATATTTTACAACAAATACATTCAAAAGAATTAGGAAGATTTTTGCAAAATGCCTCTCCGTTAGCTATTAAATATTCATAAATTTCAAAAAAAAAAACAAACAATATATACATCCTTTGAACTCAAAGATAAAAGCCTGATTTTTTTCTGACTCGCTTCGCTCGGCATACATCACCTTATTCATCATTGCCTTTTGCAAAAGTTTCATATTTTGAACTTATAATGTGCTACGAAATAGTATCAATTTTGATATGTATAGTATATGCATTCATCAATAGTTATACCCCCGCTTGAAAAGTGGGGGTATGATAGTGACAGGGGTGTCCGTCAGTCCTTCCCTTACACCCCTGGGTACCCATCTCTTATCCGCAACTCCTCCTAAACCCCTAGATGGATTTTCATTAAACCTTTACACAGTCTTTGTGACATAATAAAGATGTGCACCTCCTATTTTAAATATTTACCTGATTGATTAATTTTTTTTGGGGGGGGGGCGGAGAGAATTTATTTGTGAGCTGCCGCTCACAGTTTTTTCTAGTTTTATGAACCTCTGCTGTATGACTCCCAATTAGGATAATTAAAAGTTACCTTGCATTTCTTAGATTTTACAATGTAATTATTATAACCTATTTTACATACACACTATTGTTGCATTATACCCATAAAAGAAGTTGAGAATGGTGTAATGTTTTAGACTGGTCCGTCAGTTTGTTTACCCGAGGGATCAAATTATTTCCATAACTGATTATTCAGAAACTATTGACCTATTTGGAATTTATCTTATGGTTAAATATTTTTTCTGATCTATATATCGTCTACAGGTCTAAGTTTTTTTCACGGTTGCTTTCAGAATATAGCCTCTGTATCATTTTGTGATGTCTGTAAGTTTCCATGAGCTTCAGCCGCCCTCGGACACCCTGGTATGAAGAATGAACATTTGAAGTGTGTATATCTTAGACACTGTTGTCCCGCTTGGCAAATAGAATTATGGATTTTGAAATATCCAGCTATTTGACTTTGTCTATTGTCCATTTAAATTAATATTGCTATATACTGAATTTTTATTTTGGGGGATTCTGGTTTTTAATTATTTTCATTTTTTTAACTTGTGCTTTCAATAGAGGTTGGCTGACGTACGTGCACCATGTCTTCCTATATCCCATTTTTCCTATAAATATATGTATGTTTTGAATATGCATGTATTCAAAGTCCAATGTACATTTCATCTCCCACTGAGAGTTTGTCTGTTTTACTTAATCCACATATCCCACTTATCTTTAAACTATATGAATGCTACTCACAATGAGAATAATTTGTCCAAGAACTGGCCTAATTCACACAATTGATGGAAAATAGCCAGCACCAGTGGTCACTGCTCGCTGTTTTGCAATTGGCCCTAGATTAAATAAGCACACTTATAGTATAAGAAAAGTGCACGTAAAAGTAGTTTTGAAAATTGCTTGGAATTAATATGGCCGAAAAACTTTTAAAATAACACATTCTCTGGAGTCAAAATTTTCTTTCAGAAAAGAACGACCCCTGCTTGTGTCAAGAACTAGACTTGGCAAGCCAAGATTAACAATCTGTTTACTGTTGAAAAAAAATAAAATGTGTTGAGGTCCTCTGATAGCTATAATACAAACCTATTCCCATTCCCCACAGCCCATCATCACCCATAGCCTCGAGCAAAAAATTGCTTTGAGTTATACAGTGTGTAAGACTGTGAGTTTAACTTCTATTTTTAATACCAAGAAAATTCTTGGACTTATCCCATTACATTCCATAAGATATTTTTGTATTTCCTCTTTTATGTCATGTGAAAAATCTTAATATTGCACAAGAAATTTTCAGCTGTTTTTTTTTAATCTTAATTATGTATTTTTATTGCGTACTTAACCGTCTTAGGTAAAAAGGTGCAAATACATGTAGATACATGATAGGTCGGATGTATCATTTGAACTATAAATACTAGCAGTTAACATACATGTACATGTAACGTTGAAGTTAAGTGTTCGAGAAACATCATGTTACAATATAACAGTTTGTCCTTGTTTGAAAGTGAAATTTTTAAAGTTTTGTTGATCACCACCCCGGAAGTGCTTTAGGACAAGAAAAGACATAAAATGATATCTAGCAACGCTTTTCATCATTAGTTAAATATGTTTGCATTTGTATTTCAAAATTGTCAAATTAAAAAAAATCAATAATATTTTTTCGGTTCACCCTGAAAATTGAACTTGACTTGTATTTTATGGTACTTAACAGCTGTACTAAATATCATTCAAACCCCTTGACGCGTTTTCAAGTTATCATCTGGAAACCTTCGGGAGACGGACGAACGGACACCTAAGTTAACGAAACGGAGGGTATAACATATATCTCGCCACTTATTGTGGCGGGGTATAAAAACAAGTAAATTGCGCTTTTGAAATGCATATTGTTTTTTTATACAAAATTCATAACGTATGCAATCCAAAATAATAATAAGATGCAAAAAAACAACAACAAAAACAACCCCCTTCCCTATTATTAGTTAGTTAGTTGCTTTACTCTCAAGCAGCACGATTTCGGCTTACATCTGCGTGATGAAGATGAAATAATGATGAAGTGGAGGAAATGGGGACACAAGGCCAATCGGAAAAAAAGAGTAATGGGTTACAGGGTAGGGACAGGCAATTTAGTCTCCTGCATTAATATTGGGGTCCTACTATTCATGTAGGTCATTGTCATTGTTTTTTACTGTTTTCCATGACAATACTAGTCTATAGTTGCATTAATTAACAATAAACAAACAATTATCGAAACCTGTAGCAGTGTTCTTTAACGTGTGTGGAACGTGACATTTTTCCCAATACGGTGCACCACTTTGTTTGCGGTCAGGTTTTCCGCATACCTGACGACCCCAGCATTCATTATTTAAAGGCTAGCCCATTCAACCACCTGGGTCACACATCCCAGTCGCTTTTCGGGCAAAGCAGCCTGATCCGATGTCATTCTGAATCTGAATTCCGACAAGAAACTCCAGGTGGTAGGAAACAGCTTCCTGTCAACAGTGCAACAAAGGTGATCGTGTAGGGTTCCATAGAGAAGCTAACTCTGGAACAACCGATAAGCACATGGCGTGTTTCTAATAGCCGATAGCCGCTTCACAGGGACTTATGGTCACAAGAAGGCATTAATTCTTGGTATACTTTTGCTATAGAAGTACTTGATGAATTTGACCTTAATGAAGATGATCCTATGGAAGAAGACAGGCCGTTTAATCTTATTAAAAATCCCAAAATCTGTTAAATTGATTGTAAAACAACAATATGATTAAGTTATAATACTTGTTAACTATAGTAAAATTAAAAATGAAATACAGATGGAAGATTATTTAACAAAATAAAAAAAAAATAGTCGCATTGTGCTAGCTAAATTTCACATTAGTGAAATAGAAGTATAGGTCGTTCATGTCATTACAAAAAAAATCCCATAGAACAAAGAGTGTGCCGGTAAAATAAGGTAACGAGATACGAACTAATTTGTTACGTAAAATCGGTAAGTTTTATCCCAGCTTAGTTCTTTAAAATTGTTCTTGATCCTATAGTGAGTGAGTGAGTTGGTGTTTTACGCCCGTGCAACGCTATATATAGGTTATTTACAGGCGATGAACATGAAAAGGATAAATGAACATGAAATGATGATGATAAAATGAAATATGGGGGAAATGCAGGAAAAGGGGAGAGGTGGGTAGGGGCAGAAAATTTAGCCTATGTGGTCCACTACTTGGCGGTCCACAAAGGGGTCTTTTACGTGTATGAAGCGTGGCACTCTCCACACACGTTGGCCCAATATGGTCAGCGGTCAGGTTTTCCGTATTATCTACCTGACAACCCCCACGGACGAGGGCCACCCTATTCAGCCACCTAGGGTACACACTTGGTCGCTCTGTGGACTGAGCACTGACCCGACGTCAGAATCCCAAGACCCTTAGTCGCCTCTTACGACAAGCTAGGCTCTGCTGCGGGCCTATTCGCCACCCGGGCCCCGCACGGGACTCTTAATCCTATATAAGATATCTTGCCCAGCGATGTCGTCTATTGAATTGCGTAAAAAAGGTTTACACTGGTCACTTATATCTACTATAACTATTAATGATTCATTTACACGTTTAATCATTTTGTTTTTATATGTTTTATGTTTCTCATTTTTCATTTGTAATTGCTGAACCCGTCTTGCGAATAAACTTTATATAACTATATAAATCTCAATGATTATGAAATCTTTAACATCTCGGGAAATACATTTGATACTTTTATAGCTCGGCAAGACTTGCAAATGTTGGAAATTTCAGAATCAACTCAACCACGTTGAAGAAACTATATTTCTAATCTATCTATATATTTTGTTTATTCTATTTATAATAAAAAGACAGTCACACATCTTGGTATTTCCCTTTTAATTTTGAAAGGATTTTTTTTTGTTTCTTCGTTTTGTTCTAATTTGCATTTGAGAAATCTTAAATGTGCACGAATATGGAAATAAAGTGATTCGAGTCATAGGTCTGTATATATCACACGTTGCACTATATTCATTATGAGTAAAAGATAGTTCTAAACCGTACAGTCCATTCAGTAAAATATTTCGCAGCCGAAGTCCGGCATGTAAGTAGGTGTTTGCAAATGTATTTCTTGTTTGTTTTTTTTTTATATTTGTTTTAAATGTACAGATTTTAATATGCATTATTTATCAGCCCGTTAACATAAAAAAACAAAACAAACAAACAAACAAAAACAGTAGCGTCAATTATTAAGCTGATTAAAAATAAATAATGAGTAATCTGGTGTTTAAAAATAATTTATGAAATTTCCAAATGAACATCCCACATGGTATGTTTAATAAATATTTTTTTAACAGATCAATCGAACCTAAGCTGATATTTTATATCTCACATTAAAATATAGTTTGGATTTATACTGATCGTAAGTATTTATTTAAAATAAGTGGCGAATTGAGGAGTTGGGGCAGTGTTTGGGTTGAACATAATAATAGGAAATCTCAATGGCGTGATGGGCCTGGACCTCTCTTTGGACAGTCATCACTGGGTATAAGCGTTACCGCGGGAGAGTCGCTAAAACGTAGGGGAGAGTCGCTTTGAACGTAGGGGAGAGTCGATATTTGACCCAGATCAGAGCACACCAGGTATGTAAACGATTAAATCATCTATTTTCGTTGAACAAATGTTACAAATAAATATTGCACGGAACATTAGAATTATTAAAGAATGTGTTCACGCTAAAACTACCTCCCAGAACTATCCATTTCATACCAAACACCTCGAACTTTTCCGGACGGTCAATGTAAATTTGGTGACATCTCATCTTAAAATATGATTTTCTCCACAATAAATACATTAAAGGACAATCACGTGCACTTGGTACATGCACAAGATTGATATCTAGAAGAGATACTTCACCGTTACCATTTACAAAGTCACAATAAAATTTTATTCGTTAATTTTTCAACAACAACGTAAGTGCCGTAGGGGAGAGTCGATTCGATTTGTCTTGAACGTAGGGGAGAGTCGATTTCGATTGTTGTGAACATAGAAGAGAGTTGCATTTTTATTGGCTTTTAATCAATTTTTTTTACAACAAACGTTGCAAAAGCTTGAAAAATGTATCATAGGATTATGTTACGATTTTACTGTACGTGTTGTCAGATGTTAAAATACCTGCATTATCAATGTTAACAGCAAATATGTAGGTCTAATAGCAAGGGCTCCCACAACTTCCAGTCCCTTGCTCAATTTTTCGGCACCTAGTAATTCATGCAATATATAACGCCCTTTTTGATCCCTATCCCCAGAAGCAGATAGACGGACATTTATTTACAAGCTTCTCCTACTTTCATATCTGATTCCGGGCTGAGATTGCGATCTTCCCTGTTCACCTCTCAGTTGAGAATTCATCTATCTAGGCATCCGTTAGACTTCTTGTTTGTTAATTCGACAAACTAAGTTTAACCTGTTTTTATTTTATTTAATTTCAGCTGATACATATATGTGACCCCTTAGGTGACGGCGAAATGGAATTTGGTAAATTACAATCACTAGTACATGGGAGCTTAAAAACTTCCCGTCTTCTGTTCCGGTCGGATTGTTGTATGGTGGTCAATGTATTCTGTATGACTGAATTATGATCATGTGAATGGTGGACATCATAAAATGGAAAGGACTATACTTTGATGGTCGTTATGTGTTCCATTTTAAGTGACAGATTAAACTTCCAAAATATTTGTGTTATTGATTCATAAAATAAATGTTTTATATGTAGAACTTCATTTTTTTTACTTCTTAAAATTTCGTGTGTGGATACATAGATTTGCAGAGAAATTGCAAACTGAGGACAGTCCAGAACATTTACCTGTGCTTGACTTTTAAAATAGAAGAATTGGGTAGACAGCAGTCTCATCAAAGTCTGTCGTCTACCGTGTTTTTCCAACACAAAACATAACACATATATATTGGCATTTTTGCTTATTGTTGCATTTTTAGCTGTTCGTGGTCATATAAAAGTTTCCGCTTTCCCTGCCTTTAACTAAAGCGGAGCAACTAGAAAAATTTATATAATTCAAATTCTGCTCGAAATCGAAATTATTTGACAATCATTTTGTACTTTAACAACTGTGCAAAGTATGACCAAATATTTTTTCAAACACGTAAAAAATAATCATATGGAAACCTCGAAAGACAGACAGGACAAACTGGCATGGTTCACTATATAGGTAGGGAATAATTTATGGAGACTTTTGTTTGTTCATACTATGATGCATATACAGTTCTTACTTTGAAAACAATTTTAACTAGAAGGTCGAAAGTCTGATTTGGGACTGATGGACATACAAACATTTTAGGACCCTAAATATGAACCTCTTCTTTCGTAGGTGGGGCATACAATTACTATATTTACTCATTACTGAACAAGAGGCTAAAAGAAGCTTGAATCGATCACCTGGCCTTAAGCTTAAAGGTCTCATTATATGAGCTATTATCCTAATAAGGGTCCATTGAAAGGGGACTTTTAAAAAGCTAAATGAGATGAAAGGTTAAGCAGGTTTTGCAATACGTGTGAACCTCTAAGATAAAAAAAACCCATAAAAATCGCTTTTCTTGAACTTAACCCTATTAGGGGACATATAACATGATCGAGCCAACCAGACTTTTGTAGAGCTCAGTGAGCTGAAGATTGAAGCAAGCGACAGCTTTTTTCTATCTGCAAGATATCTTATTCTGTATGCCAAAAACGTGAAAATCCGCTATTTTTTACCTTTAAAAGGCCTTAACCTTTATAAGAAGTCATTTGACATCTTCGACCAAAGAGAGACTTTTGTAGATCTGATGAGGCTGAAGAAGGAAGGTTGCATCAGATTATTTCTATATCTTGTACTTATTTTATTTACAAGCAAAAACAGTAGTCTGACTCTCCGAGTCTTTTTTTAGCAACGGCGGCCATGTGTTTTCGATGGATCAAAAATCAGAACTCAACTTTTGTGCAGCAGGACTCCCAAAGAACCAATCATACCAAGTTTCATTAAATTCTGTTGAAGAAATTTCTTTTAATGAATGTTAACGGACGACAACCGACGACGACCAATTGATGGTAAAAGGTCGCAAGCGGGTCTATCTATGACTATTTTAGTACTGGATTTGAATTATATACATTTTATTTAGACCATGGGCCAATTGCGGAACCGCGAACAGCGCCTACTGGTCTCGTTGAAGGCGGCTGGCGGTTGTCCATTGTCGTTTTTTTTTTGTCTCGCCTGCGACGAATAGTCGCGAAAGGCGAGACATAGGTATTACTTTCCAACGGCGACGGCGGCGGCGGCGGCGGCGTCGTAAACTTTGTTGTAAGACTTTTGTGGGCAATAAATTGCTTGAAAAATATAATAGCTAGGCATCTGATATTTGGTATGCAGACAGTTCAGGTTATGGTCTATGCAACTGTCACCATGCCGTGTGACCCTGACCCCGTTTTCATGGTCCAGTGACTCTGTGAAGTTAGGTCTTTTTTCAGACCGTAAACTTTTTGTAAGACTTGTGTGGACGATGATTTGCTGGAAAAGTATGATAGCAAGACATCTGATATTTGATATACAGACAGTTCAGGTTATGGTTTATGCAACTGTCACCATGCCATGTGACCCTGACCCCATTTTCACGCTCTAGTGACTCTGTGAACTAAGGTATTTTTTCAGGCCGAAAACATTTTTGTAAGACTTTTGTGGACGATGATTTGCTGGAAAAGTATTATAGCTAGGCATCTGATATTAGGTATACAGACAGTTGAGATTATGGTCTACGCAACTGTTACCATGCCATGTGACCATGACCCCATTTTCACACTCTAGTGACTCTGTGAACTTAGGTCTTTTTTCAGGCCAAAAAAAATTTTGTAAGACTTTTGTGGACGATGATTTGCTGGAAAAGTATAATAGCTAGGCACCATTTTCACGTTCTAGTGACTCTTAGAACTTAGATCTTTTTCAGGCCAAAAACTTTTTTGTAAGACTTTTGTGGACGAAGAATTGCTAGAAAAGTATAATAACTAATAATCTGATATTTGGTATACAGACAGTTCAGGTTATGGTAAATGCAACTGCTACCATACTATGTGATCCTGACCCCATTTTCACGCTCCAGTGACTCTTTGAACTTAGGTTTTTTTCAGGCAGAATTTTTTTTGTAATACTTGTGTGGACAATGAATTGCTTGAAAAGTATAATAGCTAGGCATCTGATATTGGATATACAGACACTTTTTGTGTTTATATCAAGAAATGAAAGCTTAGGTAGTTGATTTTAGTGATAGTGCCGGCAGGCGAGGCATACTTTTAGTGGCCACACTTGTTTTTCTAAATTGTCGCTTGTTATGTGAGCTGCATATGTCGCGTACGCTTATTCCACATCTCATTTTTTTTTCTATTTTGTGGTTCCGGGTGAGCTAAAAAAAAACTGTTCCTACAATTCTGTCTCAAAACTGAACACTGATGAACGACATTAAATAAATTAATTTATATTTATATAATTTTAATAAAATCTAAACATCTTCGGCACACAAACATCGTAAGTAATTTTGACGGTAGAATTTTTATTTCATCTTTTCTATGCCTTTGTCGAACTGGTAATCCAATTGGAAGGTTCAATCGGCTTTGATATACATGAACTTCCAAATTTAATATTCTACTCCTTCACCGCTTTTTTCTACTTAATCAAACGAATTATTTCTGAAAAATATAAAAATCATAACCATAATACTTAAGTCTTGGAATAAAAACATAATGATTTCATATGCTTAAATAAGTTGATAATACAGGTTGTAATATTTTTCAATATTTTGCAACGTACTAACCCGTATACCTGGGGATCAGGATCAATGAGGGCGTTATATATTGCATGAAGGACTAGGTGCCGAAAAATTGAGCAAGGGAAGTGATGGGAGTCTTTGATATTAGACCTACATGTGTGCTGTTAACGTTGATATTGTATGTTCTAGTATATATCAACACGTACAATAAAACATAACATAATCCTGTGAGGCATTTTTTCAAGATTTTGCAACATTTGTTGTAAAAAATTTTGATTAAAAGCCAATAAAAATGCAACTCTCTTCTATGTTCACAACACTCGAAATCGACTCTCCCCTACGTTCAAGACAAATCGAATCGACTCTCCCCTACGGCACTTATGTTGTTGTTGAAAAATTAACGAATAAAATTTTATTGTGACTTTGTAAATGGTAACGGTGAAGTATCTCTTCTACATGTTCTAGATATCGATCTTGTGCATGTACCAAGTGCATGCAATTGTCATATAATGTATTTATTGTGGAGAAAATAAGATTTTAAGATGAGATGTCACCAAATTTACAATGACCGCCCGGAAAAGTTCGAGGTGTTTGGTATGAAATGGATAGTTCTGGGAGGCAGTTTTAGCGTGTACACATTCTTAAATAATTCTAATGTTCCGTGCAATATTTATTTGTAACATTTGATCAATTAAAATAGATGATTTTATCGTTTACATACCTTGTGTGCTCCGATCTAGGTCAAATATCGACTCTCCCCTACGTTCAAAGCGACTCTCCCCTACGTTTTAGCGACTCTCCCGCGGTAACGCTTATACCCGGTGGTCATTACCCCTTCCCCTTAAGCAAAAATGTCGGCCATATTAATCTACCACTGACATACTGGCGTACACCATATATAAGCACACCATTTTTAAAACAAAATCATAAAGGCTGAACTAAAGTGTTCCTTCCGATATATGTACATATTCAGTTTTAAGTTTTCATCTCATTCTATACAAGGAGGTAAAGATTACACAAATAAATGTGAAGCTCTTTCTTTAACTTTTACATTCCAGCACACATACTTGATTTGAAGAATAAAAATCTACATAAAGCCCCAAATTTATACTGAGATGGTTTCAAAAGGGGTAGTCTAAGATATCTACCAATAGGTATGTTATGCGATTTAAGTGGCGGACTTAAAGATGGAACCATTGGTTGCATGTATATCATTAGCCCAAAACTAACCTCGGGGCCCCTGTGAGTGGTTAAACCGTGGAAATAAGTACCTCAATGGTTGACACTTTGAAGAATCATGAAAGTATAAGATATTTGATTCCATGGACTGACCAACTGAACAGGGGACCGGCTTGGCTTGGTTCAATGTTTTCCAATACACCCCCACCCCGATAATAAATCACCTTTCGATTTATGAGTTGAACGATACGGTAATTACTATAGATCAGTTTTATCACTTTTTTTATCTACACTTAGGTTGTTACGACCCCTTTTAAGTTTTTCATTTACCCCCTCCCCTCTTTCTAATTCACCACAAGGAAAACGTTAAGGTACTTGTTCACATTTACGAACAGGAAGAAGATTTGTTTCACATTTCGATGTGTCATCCTCATCCTATCCTTACCCTTGTTTTTTGTAATGTCAGGAGACCAAATCAGGCATTTTACACTCAAGAATATTTAAGGAGTTACTCATCGGATATTAATTCATTTCAAACAACCATTTTAACAAACTCTGTTGTAATTTGTATTTCAGTGATATCGAAATTCAAGTTCAGATCGAAGCACAAATTTGCCCTATAGCCATTCAGAGTGATACAGAAATTTTCAGGTAAATCTTGCATTAAAATCACAAGATAAAAAACATAAATTGATACATTTCGCTAACTAAGTATAAAATGAAATATTGTGCAATTGTTTTGTCTTTATGTCTATTTCTGAAAATACGCAAAATATTTGAGAGACGGCATAAGGACGGTGGCGACCTGGGAACGGAAGCATGAATTGTACTGTACTTTAGGGCATATTTATCTAAAATTATCATGAAACTTCCGCAGGTTAAATGTTGGTTTGTTTTCGGTATAATAAAATACTTGCCTATTGACTGGGGAAGCACGGTAGTTTATTTCCCGCCAGATAGGTTGTTCTAGACTCATTTAAACACCCAGCGTCAAAGTTATAATAATTGGATTTTTTTTTGTCCATTTCAGCTACACCAATGGCTATGGCATCGGCAGCTTACCAACCAATTGGTGACCAAGAGAGGGTAGATTTGGAAAACGTTATAAAGAGCAAGTATGGTAGAACGAGGCCAATAGAGCCTGAGGACGGACACGGACGTCCAATGAATGGTAAGACAAAAATCGACTTATCTTTTTAAAAACGAACAAAAATAAAGCGGTGTTATGAGACAAAGCCAACACATAGTTTAATATGATGTGCATGTTTCGGGGGATTTGAAATATGAATCAAAATATTTGGAAGGTAGACAAGAGAAGATTTAAGCATTTCGACAATTGACATGCTTTTAAATCTATTATTAGTATAAATTTGTTTATTAAAGACGAAAAGAAATATTTACGTATTTATAGATAGAAACATAGAAAAGACACAAAATATACGAACTAGATTAATGACATAGTCATGATTCAATTGCTGAATACAATAAAATTTAAGATTTTGGCCCTATCCGCGTACAGAGATAAAATAAAACCCAAGTGAGGATTTCAGATTTAATCACGTTTAATTAGTCTTTCTAGTTAAAATTCTGATGAATATATTTACTGATTCTTTAATTTTAATGTTAAACCATTTTCAATGGCTTAATATTGTATACCTGATTTTTTATGCTAGAGTACAGTTTAGGAATCCGCAGTGAGGTACGCCTGGGTGCAACCATACAAGTCAAATATGAAGATGGTTCTACTCTTGTATGCAGCGGAAAAGGAATTGATATTGAAATTCAGACTCCAATGACTAAAGACGTCCGGGATCCAGTGTTAACGATTGACCTGAAAGCGACAAAAACAGAAAATGCGCAACAACAGAAAATCAAGAAAATCGATAACCACAAGGTTTTAATGCCACAAGTCGGAAATGAACCACACCAGGATAAGGTTTTATATCAAGTCTCGTCTGAGGAGAAAACGCGAAGAGAAACCAATCCGTCTGAAACTGAGAAATTGTTAACACATTCGGTCTTAAATGATAAAACGCCTCAACGTCCAACCAAGAACAAGGAAAAGGAATGGCCAAATGACATCGACCAACGTCCTACCTCGAAAACCGATCATTTGAATGACGAATACAACCAAATGATGCAAGACATATGTATTGGAGTACACATACCTTTAGGCGGTTCCATGGAAATTAAGGGCGAACATGACTCTGTCTTGTTGAAGAAGAGAGGAAAGAGAATTGTAATAAATATTCCAACTCCAATGTCTAAAGACGCCCGGAATCCAGCTTTAACAATCTCACAAAAATCGCTCAAAACAAATAACGGACAAACAATTGTAGAGTCTGACAATAAAACGGTTTTCATACAAGAGAAAAAGAATGATTTAAACCACCAAGACGAGGTTATCTATGAAGTCTTTTATAAGGAGGGGACGACAAGAGAAGCCATATCAAATGGCAATGAGAGAAAAGTAGCTGTATTTGTGGAGCCAGACAATGATGATACACAACATGATAGAAAACGCTCCAGATGTAAAAGAAAATGTACAACTACATGTATATGGATGTTTATACTATTTGTACTGGTAGTAGAAGGAGTCTTCATAATCAACAACAAGATCAGATACAGAAAATTGAAACGGAATCTCTTAAGAAACCCAACCACAAGTTTACTACTGCCATGGCCAATACAATGAACCCGGCCGATGAAAAGCATGCCGAGGTTGAAAAGTTTCAAGTCAATATCGACCAAATCGACAGCACACTATCCTGGATTCCTGCATGGAACTCGACATTTTTCCGACTCAACGCGACCAAAACTGGAATTATAGTCCAAAAACCAGGATTTTATTCGATCGAGGGATACTTAAGCATAAAAAACTACCAAGACAACAACATTGGCGTCGAAGTCTGCGTTGTATCCACCGGCCGCGGGAAAGGGCAGTGCAATGGGGAAACATTTAAACCAGATGAACGACGTTCTATCCAATTTACGGACACGCTGAAGCTTCAAGCTGGGGATACCGTAGCCGTTACTGTCTTAGACGTTGAACACATGTATCAGTCACCAGATGCTCATTATATGAAAATTAGAAGGAACTAAGAAAGGACAGAAAATCGCGATCATAGGAAAATAGCAAAGATTAATGTACCCCGTGACATCTTTTTTATCTGCATGCACTCTTTAAGAAATGAAAAGAATCTATATATGACAGGGAATTTGAAATTTGCAACCAGAAGAAATAATGTGTTCATTTGGTCATAATTGTATTGCTTCCCCCATATATGTCCATATATAATTTTAATGCTTTGCTTAGTCTTTTCATTTTAATCTTAAACCACTGTTTGAATATGTCATTACCAGAGATATCGACAAATGAAATAATATTTTCTTCATTTTATTGAAACTTTGATAAATAAAAAAAAATAAATTAATAAAACGAAATTAATTTAAAATAATGTATAGCTTATGGATGAGAGTTTTGTACAAATGAAATCATGTTTTCTTCATTTAACTGGAATATAAAAAAATTTATAAAAAGCAAATAATTAAAAAAAAAATATTGAAATCGTGGAATGTCGAAAGTTGTTATTTTTTCTCATTTGTAAAATTGTTCTTGTGTGGAACATTATTTTTTTTCTAGTCAATAAATAAAACATCATGTTGCTTTTGATAAAGATGTGTACATTTTTCTCATCTTTTAGGTGAGGGTGTGGATGGGGATGTCCTCAATTCGTTATTTTTTTCCCTTTATTCTGTATTTTTTTAAAGGTTTTCACCCCTTTTCCCCATTATTCTTTAAACTGCTCTTTTCTTGAGTTTTTAATATCAAAATGTTCCCGCAATAACTTTTGTACTGGCCAAGTTGACCAAATGCTGTGAAAAACTAGGGACGGAAGGGAAACTAGAAACACACATATTTTTTTTATTTGGCCTTATATCATTTCTTAGCATTACAGCGATCAAGTGTGTTGGTTTTGTCTGATGATACACCGCCAAATCACTAATTGTTTGACGTGTTGTGTTGGATTTAACTTGAATCTTGTTACTTTAAGTATTTTTAATCATAAACATATATCGAATTTGTTAATAATGATAAATATCTTGATCAAAACATTTTATGTTTCCAGATGACTTTCTCGCAGCTCGGTGTATATATCCCTATAAATTTCCTCGGACCCTGCATTTCCCATCTTTTGGGATAATTTTAAAGCCTAGAACCTTGAATCATCTGATACAATTATTCCAAGTTTTTCTGTGGCAACTTCTCGTCAAAATGCTTTGAGAGCATGATAGAGATTATAAAGTAATGAGACATTTGGTAAACCCTCTCTCGGTCAGGTCATGATTCAACGAATTTGTGTCCAATTGTCATTATGCTTCTTAAAGATTTTTATTATCTCAACAATTGTTTCCTTGCTTTTTCATCCGACACTATCCAAAAGGATACCACCTCGCTTTCTCCGCTGCCATCAACAACAAATGCAACAAACAAAGGTAGTCTTAGCTCATTAAGTTTTGATGATAATAATAATAACTTTATTGTCATATAAATCATATAGCACATGATTTGTGACAGAAATAATAACAGAGAAGTACAAATAAACGACAAAATAAAGTCAATGAGACTTTCTATCCTCAGTTTTGATGACCGTTTAATGAAGGATGCAAGGCTCTGAGTTTGCCGAAAATTTGTAGGAGATAGTATTTTAATTAAATTATCGTGATCAGAGACATTAGTGGAATTTACATTCACAATATTAAAATCTGTCAGTAATTTATTTCTATAAGCTTGGTTGTGGGTGCAATATAAAAAGAAGTTGCATTCATCATCTATACTATTTTAATTACAAAAGGCACAATTAAAGACGTTGTTCTCGGGGAACTTTTTTTATATCTTCCTCGCTCTATGTCTTAAAAGTGGTCAGACATTCTAAATTTTGCTATGTATTTACGTGTTTCAAAGTAAGAGTGGGATAAATAAAACTCTTTTTCCATGATCTATAAAGAAGTATTTTACTTTGATCGTTTAGGCTTTTGTAGCATCAAGCATAATCAACTCGGACGCAGGTTCTGCGACTGAGCGTTTTTCTAAATAAAATATTCTGTATTCTGTATTCTGGAATTTTCGAACATTCTCTGCATGTTCTGATCTTGGAAAAAAATTACCATTTACTAGCCCATTATCATCAGCATACAATTAGATTTTAAAACAAAAATATCAAAACTTTACATAATCTTGTTACTTCTTTTTATTTACAAAATCGCGCGACTTAAGCATTTATAGTGTTTAAATTCTACATTAATGTTAATAAATCCGGTTTCGATTCGTTCCCCGTATCCATAATGGGTCCGAAATGTATTCCGTCCCGCGGAAGTAACGTAACAGGAGCATATTAAATTTTGGCCTTAACGTTACGTAAATGGACGTAATAGGAGCTTGTGCCTTTTTACCTGCGTCGCCGAAGGCGAAAGCAGGTCTAGTAGTTGGGTCACTCCGTCCGTCCGTCCCGCTATGGGGTGCCTGTCTTGTGTAATCTGAATCTCAAAAACCAAACACTAGATCTTTCTTAAATTTTACACAGTGATGTAGTGATTACAGATATACTGAAGATGTGCACCTCCCCTTTTGGGATCATTTTATAATTTCGTTTAGAAATTAGGGGCCCAAAAGGGGCCCCAAAAGCGACTTTTTATTTTTTTTTCACAACAACTTTTGTTCTGGTCGACCAAATGCTATGAAACTTTACAGTAATGTTACTTACCATAAAAGAAAGGGTTGGGCTGATTTTGGGTGTCCCCTCTTTTTTCGTTTAGAAATTAGGGGCCCTAAAGTGACCAAAAAAGTAACTTTTTTATTTGTTTCCACAATAACTTTTGTTCTGGTTGACCAAATGCTATGAAACTTTACAGTAATATTACTTACCATAAAAAGAAGGGTTGGGTTGATTTTGAGTGTCCCCTCTTTTTTCATTTAGAAATTAGGGGCCCTAAAGTGACCAAAAAAGTAACTTTTTTATTTGTTTCCACAATAACTTTTGTTCTGGTTGACTAAATGCTATGAAACTTTACAGTAATATTACTTACCATAAAAGGAAGGGTTGGGCTGATTTTGGGTGTCCCCCTCTTTTTTCGTTAAGAAACTAAGGGCCCTAAAGGGGCTAAAAAGGCAACTTTTTTATTTGTTTCCATAATAACTGGTTTTGGTTGACCAAATGCTATGAAACTTTACAGTAGTGTTACTCACCATAAATTAAAGGGTGGGGATGATTTTGGATGTCCCCTCTCTTTTTGTTTAGGAACGAGGGGCCCAAAAGGGGCAAAAATGTGACATTTTTTATTTATGGTCCGATTTAGAATTTTTTTTTTACAAGTTAATTTTGGTCATATATTGGATACAAAATGGAGGATACAGTTTTTTCTTGACCCACCTTTTCTGTTTAGCAATAAGGGGACCAAAAGGGGAAAAATAGAAACTATTTTTTTGGGTCTATTTTTACAATATTGGGTGGCATGTGACAAATATGCTTTGTAAGTCCACAATAGGATGCAAGTGTCAAAATATTTTGACTGTCCATATTGGGCCTAGAACGTACAGGGTTCAACGTTTTGCCGTGCGACGCAGGGCCAGACAGCGATTGGTCTTGTTTAAAGAAGCCAAGAGGCACCAACGGGGCATTCCAAAAGGGCAACGACAAAACCAGTAAACACGAACAAGCCTGAGCAGCACGAAGAAATACAAAACATATAAAAACCACAAAATAAACCACACTGAAATCAACAACGCGAGCTCAAGTCGTAACAAGAGTGAACTCAGGTCCTCCGGAAGAGTAAGCAGTTCCTGTCTGCTATAGCACACCCGTCACACTGCCAATTTCCAATTAGTGTGAAATCCGGTAAAGGAAGACAAACAAAGCTCTATGACAAACCAACATCTACACTCATCTGCGAGATAGAGTATGAATGCATGGTGTCTACCGTAACATTTCTTTAGTGAAGATAGCAACCGAGGAGCAACATAACCTTGTGTCAGCAATTTTTGTGTCAAACGTGACGCTTTGCCAAGGAAATCGATGTAGGTCCCGCATGCTCTGGAGTAAGGAATTAATTGTGATACGTAAACTCCATAAGCTGGAGCAGACGGAGTTGCTGCACAAGAAGGGAAATCTAAGTTGAAGTCATCACGTTTGTCATATAGAGCTTTGTTCAAAGTTTTCATTGAGAGTCCATTTCGAGATGTAGATCAAAATATGAAGCAGACTTCCTATAATACGTTGTGCCCAACTCACTCACTCACCTTAATCTCAATTTCCTGAGGATATAAGAATAATTTATAAGAATAATTTTATTAACTAGTGACTGGGCCCATTTCTGGGCAAAGGTTAAATTGATCTAACAATAAACATACAACATGTACAAAGACATTACAACAATAATGGTGTTCTTTAATTTGTTGTCACAGAATCAGAGCCTGTACAAAAACTTATAAACATATACAGTGTAAAACGTGTGAAACAATAATGGTGGTATTTCCAAAGTTTTTTAATATAAGCAAATCTTCATTGTTAGTTAACATGAGATGGAGAAAGTCATCAACTTACTAATGTTTAATCTGTCACTGCTAGATTTAATTATTGTCGAAAACAGTATTCAATGTGTAACAGGAGGGCTAGGCTCCAATGTTAAGCATAGCCCCGCTGAAACGAGAGGGGTCTGTTATCACCAAAAAAAATCTCAAAAGCAGTAAACCAAGTCAATCACAAGTATTTATGTGTGTAAGTTTCTATGACTTTCTAATCTCTTGAACTTTGTTTCTCTGCTAAGTTTCAATCTGCTGTAAGTGTGGCAATACAGACCGGTCCGTTCCTCTGGGACCTGTGTCAATACTCTGCTGGCAAACAGACGTAAGATTTGTATGTTTTACATGTTTTATTGTAACAAAGCTTTTATATTCAACAATTTACAAAAATATTCAACAATTAGCAAAAATGTTCAACAATTAACAAAAAGTTTTCAAAAAGTTATCAAAAACTGTCAAAACGTTAACAAAAACAAATGTAAAAAGTTCAAGAACAAAAGTATCAAAAATAAAAGTTACATTGAGACGCACTGGCAGTTAATACGGAGTAATAAAGGTGTGTACCCAGAAGAGCACGCTGTGGTGGTATCGGTCTAAACTTAAGAAAAGTAATGTCTACATGATTTGAAAGTGAAATAAAATGATTGCTATGTTCATTAGCTCGGTGACAAGGTAATATAAACTTTAAAAAGATATTGCACATTATAGTTTTACCGGGGCTTAATCTTATTTAAAAAAATAATTCAACTTTGATTTGGAACAAACTACAAAACATTTTTTCAATAGATTTTTGTAAAACAACAGAACACATTTGCATAATTAAGTTAATCGCGATTTTTGACTGTTTAGATATACATATTTAAGATTGGAACAAATGAGGCTTGTTTTGGGTATATTGGGATATGGGATATCCACACATTTTCTTAATGGGATACGGGATATTTGAGGCAAAACTTATTGGGATATGGGATATTTTTGTCAATTTTATTTACAGGAATATGGGATACCGGAAAAACATTTTTTGGGATACAGGATATTTGATGAAAAATTTATGGGGATATGGGATATTGGTACCCCCCTAAACAAGCCCCACAAATGGGGCCTCTGGCACTAATTTTGAAATTAGTCGATTTGAAAATTTTGAAACTCAGAGTGCGGGTACGGGTTGGCATAATTTAGGCATCGATTTTAGCTGGGGAAAACCCCTATATATTACCCAGAATATCCACCATTTTACTCTAACTTGTACTTGTAGATACATATTTTCAAACCATGTAAGTGGCAAACATGTTCATAAAGTATTAACATGCGCATCCTTTTTTTTTTAAATTAAATAAATTTGATTTTAGCCTTTAGGAGAGGGGTATATTTGTAAGCACTCAGCAGCTGCTCACAGTTTTTCTAGTTGTAATTATAAATTTGTTATTTTTTCTTCCTGTTTATTCAATTTATGTACTGTAAGTATTATGTCCCTTATCAGGGGCGGGTCCAGGATTTTGCAATGGAGGGGCGTAAAATACGGCAAGGGGTCTGGGGACCGCTAAAGGTCCCCAGCGGGTCCAGGGCAGTGCCCTGGTAGGGGGTCCAGAGGGGCGAAGCCCCCGGAAGCTCCTGGAGTTTAGCGTTTTTAACATTGAATTATGCGGTTTCCAGATTGTACCTTATAAAAATTTGCATTTTAAAATGACAATGCTGATACCGATTAATATTAACAGTAACGGATTACAATCACATAATACGGGTACAACTTTGGCATTGACAGATACAGGGGGTTCCGGGGGTAGGCCCCATTCTTTTTAGCCAAAATATTTTGAATTTTTATGTCGATTTTCAGTCAAATTGATCTGTGAAATTAGGCGGAAAATACTTACGATTAGTAATTAACTAAAACTGAGGGACTTTGTCACACTGAATGACACAGGTACCCCCCGCATTGCAGCTTTGTTGCTCAGGCAAAGCAAAATAATTAATGAGTCATTTAATTTTATTGCTGCAATGTTCAGCCCTTAATAAACTTATTATGAAGTAGACTAGTTTACAAAATTTCATAATGATTGAGGATGTGAGTTTGTAGTTTGAAATCAAACAAAAACGCAAAGTGTGACAGACGAACAAACTGAAATTCCAAACTTATGGCATACCCTGCAACAACAAAAAATATTTGGACGACAGTTATAAATGGTTTTGTTTTCAGTATATAACGAGTAAACTACTTGAAAAAAAAAAGATAATGAAAATGTCCTAATTCATTTCCATCTTTGACCCATCTTTGAATGACGGAACATTCAATCAAATGCTTATTTTTTTGTTTTTTTGGTTTCCGACAAAAGTTTGATTTAAACTGGATTCGTGAGAACCATTTTACGTGGATTTTTCATTGCGTGAGAGTCTATTATTTTGTCATAATCCAGCGCGATGTCTCTATGCATATATAGAAGTAGAAGAGCATTCAGACGATCTTCCTTCATTTAACCAAATTACGGAATGAAGCTGAAAAGATTACGGAATGCTCGTGATGCAAAAACATAAACTTTTGCATACTTTTGGTAGCTTCGGGCGACGTCACGAATTATATACGCCAGTTATCCTTCCTCTTTTCTTCCTCTCGCTTTCTGTCCCCTTGCTAGTTCCCCCATTTTTTTTTTAAACTCAAGGGGGGGGGGCGTATGCCCCTTACGCCCCCACCTGGACCCGCCCGTGCTTATGGGTGGATTCTTATGGAAAATAAAATATTCTTCTATATAATATTTGGCAGGTTAAACATGTAACAACCTGTGTTTCAACATAGACCTGTAGCTATATTTAACAGGTTGGGAATAACCCCAATTGGGATAATATATCTCAATTGGGATATATTATCCCAATTGGGATAAGTGAAGTTATCCCAATTGGGATAAATGACCAGTTTTTCAAGCATTATTTTGAAATGGAATTTTGGTGCATAACAAATCATGAACAATTGAAAAGTTTATAATTTCAGGGATATGAAGATGTATTGCAATAGTGTGTGTGATGCTGCGTTTTTGCGACAATTCATTTTAGTAATTGCAGCATCATTCAGTTTATATTGCTACAATCTAACAAAATCGAACAAGGTATTGACTCAATGATTGCATAACATGACAAAACTTGATACTAAAATATACGAAAGATTAAATCTTCAGTTCTAGTTGTTATATTTTCACAGAAAAGGTTCAGTGGTAAATGTCAAATATTCAGTTGTTTTTTCAATATTTTTTACCTTGATCAAAGAAAGATAACTGCAACTTAAAATAACAATTTTACCCAGAATATCCACCATTTTACTCAAACTTGTACTTGTAGATACATATTTTCAAACCACGTAAGTGGCAAACATGTTCATAAAGTATTAACATGCACATCCTTTTTTTTTTAAATTAAATAAATTTGATTTTAGCCTTTAGGAGAGGGGTATATTTGTAAGCACTCAGCAGCTGCTCACAGTTTTTCTAGTTGTAATTATAAATTTGTTATTTTTTCTTCCTGTTTATTCAATTTATGTACTGTAAGTATTATGTCCCTTATGGGTGGATTCCTATGGAAAATAAAATATTCTTCTATAATATTTGGCAGGTTAAACATGTAACAACCTGTGTTTCAACATAGACCTGTAGCTATATTTAATTTACAGGTCTATGGTTTCAATAATAAAAACAAACTAGCTTTTCTGGTAGGTAACGCAGGCCTGTCAAGTTTTTATGAGCTGCATGCGTGAGATTTGACGAAAAACTTAAAGATCAAAGGAAAAAATTAAAAAGATCAAAGAAATTTGCCGCCAAATTGCCGACTAGATGCGTGAGTCTCACGCGAGGTGCGTGACACTTGACAGGTCTGGTAACGTGTGGGTTTAATGACATCTAAAATTTTCAAAGAAAAATGCATAAAGAATGTATAAGATCACGTGTATACATGTATGGTGCTCATTATTTCTGAAATTTACATGTTCAATTTCATGGATTTACAACAAAACATGTATATTAATAAGAGTACATGTACATGTACTTGGATCTAGTGATGGGCAATCAGTTTAATTTCATAATCGATTATCGGAAATAATTGAAAGATCACAATCGATTATTAATTGATTATAAAATCAGACTTAATTTTTCATGAAAATGATAGAATTTACTCTCCAAATTAATGTTATTCTCAGCAATATTTGCATCAATTCACTAAAATCTATTATGTTTCTATTAAACGATTATTGATTTTATAATCGATTAGTAGCATCAGCAGCCCATTTCGATTAGATTTTCAGATTAGTCGATTAATCGTAACATCACTACTTGGATCTAATTCAGAAGTACAGTTAAACTAAAACTTAGTCTGTTGCCAGCATCACAGTATTCAGTTTTCTCCAAAGGCCCTTATAGCATCCTGGCAATGTGATGCTATCTGAAATAATCCTTTAAATTAAATATACACTATAAAGAATGTGATGCTATAGTTTCAAACTTAAAGATGCTACACATGTATTTTGGATATTGAAAATACCAGGATGCTATTAGAAATTTCTGGGGAGAACACTGAGCATTGTAATAGGGATTAAATAAAACTGATTTTGGACATCCCTGATTGTAAATGTAAATGTCCAAGTCATTCTGAAGAGTCCAGGTACTAAAAATGCTAAAGTAACTAGAGTTCTGGGTAAGGGACAGTCAGCACCATTAGCCACTAGTCCGATGCCCCAGACTAGTAAAAAATTGTTCGGACTAGTGAAAAATAGCCATGATTTTATATAGACATTTAAGGAAAAACCTTCTACAGTTCCTTCATCTTAAACAGCATTATTTGAATAGTATTATATTGTTTCCATTTCCTCTTCAGTTTTCAGTTACATTGATGGCTATGGCATTTGCTGACATAAAAATGAACGACCATTACCAAGAAAGAAATGATATTGAACATTTAGAACAGAAAAAATATGGTGCTACAGTCCCATTAGAGTCAGAATACAAACATCAAATGGATAAGCTAATACAAGGTAAGGTTGATTCTAATGTTAGAAAAATAACATTATATTAATCTTCAGTTGATTATTGTCTTTTCTATATCTTTATAAGAATATCTTTTGTTTTTTTTCATATAATAATACTTATTATTATTATTAGAATACCTTTTGTTTTTTTCCTATAATAATATTTATTATTATTATAGAAAAAAATAAAAGATTTTCTTATAAAGATATAGAAAAGACAAAAAAAATAAGAAAAAATACCTGTTTTACCATGTTTAATGTACACTACAAAGTAAATACAGAAATGTTACACAACCTAAATTCTATTTCTGACAGAATATTATAGAATCATAAACTTCTGCATTACCAAGTCTGTTAGTAAACGAAATTCAACAACAACCAATGTTTTCTCCCACCGCAACATGGAGCAGGGACAAAGAAATGCCGGTGTCTGTCCGTGTGTGCGTGCATGCATCCGTCACACTTTTTTCATAAAAAATTTCTCAGAAACTATTAATCGTAGGCTTTTGATATTTTGTATGCAGCTTCAGGAAGTGGTCCCATATGGTGAGATGCGTTTCCAGGTCTGTGGCTTACCTACTTCCTGTAAAATGAGCGGACTTAGAATTTTTTAAGGGTCAAAAATGTAAAAAAATTTGTAACAGATTTCTCAGCTATTACTATTCATAGGCTTTTGATATTTGGTATGCAGCTTAAGGTAGGGGTCCCATATGGTGGAATGTGTGTTCAGGTCTGTTGCTTACCTACTTCCTGTTTAACGAGCCGACTTAGAGTTTTGCCCATCGGCGGGGGACCCAGGAATTTTGTTCTTGTTACACAACCTTTTTTGCTCTACCTTTAAAAGTAGTCTAATGTTTTCAATTGGGTCTACACATGTATTACCGATAGATGTATCTGATGACATTTTCAGTTTTGTTCTTTAAAACAAAGTTCAATCATTATATTCTTTGATTTTTTCTTAATCTAGATAATGAACTACATGTATACCTGCGTAGAACCAGGAAAGCTGAAAGTGTAGATGGCCTTGCCTTAATGAAGAATGAAGAGGGAATTGATTCAAATCTTCAGACTCCAATGATTAAGAAAAATGTCCCAGATGCTGCCAAAACTGTCTCCCTTAAATCGCTAAAAGCAGAAAATGATCAAGAAGTTTTTAAATCCAGCAATAGAAAGGTTTTAATGCCAAACCGCAGAAAGAATGATGAGATAATGAATCACAAAATTGAGGAGAAGCCACCAAGAAAGGCTGATCCATCTGAAGAAGCCCCCAGTGAAGGTGGAATGTCTCAGGTTCTAGCCAAAAACAAGAAAAGAAATGTTGGTTATGTTCAGTATCATCCTTTGGAAACCAATCATGGAGATGGTGCAGGCAAGGTAGATACACAACATTATAGAAAACGCTCAAGATCTACAAGAAAATTTACTATTATTAAGCAAGTCGTTTTAACACTGGCAGTTGTAGGCTACATGATCTACAATGAGATCAGGTTTTTCAACTTGGAAAGGAGAATCCTTGGAAATCCCCAACAACAGTTTACTACTAACATTTCTAATACAAAGAACTCAACTGACACTTTTGCTATTAGTAATACAATAAACTTAGCCCATGAAAAGCAGGTAGAGATTGAAATGTTTCATGCAAATGTTATCTATCCACTCAACAGCCCACGACATGTATTATCCTGGATTCCTAAATTTAACTCAACTTTTCTCCAACTCAACACGACAAAAACTGGAATTGTTGTCCAAAAACAAGGACATTATTCGATTATTGGAATCTTAAATATAATCAATGACCAAAACACCCTCATTGGTGTTGAAGTCTGCGTTTTGTCCTCCAGCGGGGATGGGCAATGCTTTGTGGAAACATTTAAACCACATGAAAGGCGCTCTATCCCTTTTATGGACACTTTGCTGCTTCAAGCACGGGAAACCATAGCAGTTACTGTCAGTGGAAACTTGTATCAGTCATCAGATGCTCATTTAATGGAAATTAGAAGGAACTAAGGAAGGACGGAAAATTGTGATCATTTAAAAAAGTGGCAAAAACCATTACTAAGCATATATTTCATTGTAACTAAATTTCAATACTAATTCATTTTCTATTTTACAAGTTGAGTGTTTTTTAACTTCACTACATTTTGATTTTTATTTTTTTTTATTTTGATGAATATTCATCTCATTGTTTTAATGTATGTACAAATGAAATCATGTTTTTCTTAATTTTATATAAATGTAAAAAATAATAGAAAAAGTAGAAAAAAAAATGTTAAAAATAAAGTAAATCATGGATGAGTAAGTTGTGGTTGCCTGTCATTTGTAAAATTATTCTTGTTTTGTTATGAATTGATGATTACATTTACATACCAGGTTGCTTTCCATAAAACACATTTACATGTTTTTAGCTTTATATTTTTTTACATATCGCTTAGCTGTTATGTTTGCATCTGTCAATGTGCTCAACTAAATAAACCCATGTCTTTCCATGTGTGTTTTTTAAATGCCTATAAAATCCTAGTAGAAGATAATGAGATGTGGAATAAGTAAATGATTGATATTAAAGGCAGCTATGTATACGCCAAGTGCAGCATGATAAGACTGCAACATGTTGAACCTCTTGGAGGCCAAATGCTTTGGACATAAGCAGGCCATGGTGGACTCGCAAAGCTTTTAGACACATGGATTCTTTGGTGGAGTTTATATGAAAATTGATAATTATTTATGCATTTTTTATATCCCACCTATGAAAGTAGAGGGGCATATCGTGTTCTGGCCTGAACATCCATCCGCTCATCCGTCCTTCCAAACTTCCCACTTACTGACAAGTGCTTCATCAATCATATTGGTATGGTAGGTGCACATAATGATGCTAAGCACAATGCATGCTACAGATGCTAGATGTGACCTATATTTTCCTAATGGATGACCACTTACAGAAGAATGATTAAATTCCCTTCCCACTTATTGACAAGTGCTACACCAACCATATTGGTATGGTAGGTGCACAGTGCACCTAAATGCATGATTGAGATGCTGGATTTGACCTATATTTTCTGCATAAATGACCTCTCACAGAAGAATGGTAAAAGTCTTTTCTTGTTTACTAACATGTGCCACATCAACTATATTGGGACATATTGGTATGGTAGGTGCACCTGGTGATGCTAAGCACAATGTTTGATTCAGATGCTGGCTGTGACCTACATTTTCCACATGAATGACTTCTTACAGAAGAATCGTTAACGTCCATCCCTGCTTACTGACAAGTGCCACATGAACCATTTTGGTATGATAGGCGCACCTAGTGATGCTCAGCACAATGCATTCTTCAGATGCTGGCTGTGACCTACATTTTTCGCATGGATGACCACGTACAGAAGAATGATTAAGTTCTTTTCTGCTAACAGGCAAGAACCACTTCAACCAAAGTGGTATGGTAGGTGCATCTAGGAATGATTAGCAAAATGCATGGTTCAGATGCTGGTTGTGACTTTCTTTTTTTGCATGAATGAGCACTTAAAATTTTGATCCCCGTTTAGTGGCAATAATGTATAATAAGAATGAGCTTAACCCAGCTGTTTGATAAATATAAAGCCAGGGCATTGTGTCTGATTGACACATTTTCAGCCTCCTTCATCATTATTTCTAGAAATTGGTTGAAAAATGTAGGAAGGGATTTTCAGTAAGATTCCAAGAGCCTGAATGGCTTACCTGGTCCTTGAGCTTTAAGAGTCTCTTCAATGAGCTATTACCACTATAACAGGCCATCTGACAACTTCTACCCAATTAAGACTTTTATAGAGCTCAAGGAGATGAGGGTTTAGGCAAACGACAACTTTTCTCTATCTGCGATCGTTTTCATTCTATAGGGCAAAAACATGAAAAAACGCTGTTTGACCTTTAAAGGGCCATAACTTCTATAAGAAATCATCTAACATCTTTGACCCAATGGGGACTTTTGTAAAGCTCAATGAGCTGAAGGTTTAGCAAGCAACAGCTTTTCTTTATCTGCAATAGTTTTCATTTTAAATAGGGCAAATCATGAATAAACGTGTGATGCCTAGGAAATGGTGGTGGAAAATGAAGTAAATGCGTAGTTTGAATCGTTTATTCCAGAGAGTCTAGTAATTATATCATAGAAAAACATCATTGTTTCATACAACACAGAGAAAATCCTTTGAATATATACGTAGAAAGATAAACGAATTACGATTTACTGAAAAGATAAAAAGAAAAACTACTAAGTACAATGAACCTAAAAAATTATCAAAATCATAAAAAATCATATCAATTACAGTAGTAGAAGACCAAATAAACATATTCATAAACCAAAAATAATTATTAAGATGTGTACATGTATGTATGTTTTTAGTTCTATTGTTTCAAGTATAAGTTTCAGAAATTCTTTTATAAAAATACAAAAATATCGATTCGCAGTCAAAATACAGTGAAATTAAGATAAAATTCAAACACACCGGTAATAATGTACTATAAATAGATCGACTGACTTGTAATTTTAAACTACAAATTAAATATATCGGGCGTGTATAAACAATATAAATACATAGATAAACTTAATAATGCTTAATTATAATAAAAATAATCTTTATAAAACAAAACACTCACCAATTTAGAAATATTTCCACCAAATTCACAGAGCAAAAATTACGTGTCTACATCAAAATAACCATTCGGATCTCTCTAATTTTCACAATGTACCAAGTGAGAATCGTCAAAAAATAATTGTTAACATTTACATTGATGACAAGTTTTGGGCATAACACACCAGCCCTCTAATTGTGGAGCAAAGCAAAACAATTACAAAAATAATGACAAAGATAAAAAAAAAATAGAAACTGAAGAAAAAATAACAATATGTGTTCCCTACACAAAAATGTAACAAGTACAAAAACCTTCATAATAACCCACAAAGTTTATATCTCTCAAAGATATCAAAAGTCTAATCAGTACGAAAAAATTATATAAGACAAAGTTAGATATCATGTTCTAAAATTGTACAGAGTTTGTCTACTGGGCGGGTAAGAGTGTTGGAGCCTACTTTAATCTTCACTTGACGCACAAGTCCGTTTTTATCTGGAAAAGTCTCTAGCACAATACCAACGGGCCAAGAGTTTCTGGGTGCGTTCGAGTCTGCAACGATGACAACATCTCCTACCATAAGATTACGTCGTTCTCTGTTCCATTTCTGTCTTTCCTGTAGAATTGGCAGGTATTCTTTCATCCAACGACTCCAAAACAAATCGGACATGTATTGAATTTGCCTCCAACGACGACGGCAATAATTGTCAGTCTTCACGAAAAGTCCAGAGGGTAAGCACGGCTTTCGCTTCAAAAGAAGGATGTGGTTTGGTGTAAGAGCCTCAATGTCATTCGGATTATCAGTATTCATCGTTATAGGCCGATCGTTGAGCGTTGATTCGATTTCGCACATTAATGTTTGTAGTCCATCGTCATCAAGTACTTGTTCACGAAGAACACTGTTCATCGCTTTTCGGATGCTCCTGATCAACCTTTCCCAAATGCCTCCAAAATGAGAACCGTAAGGGGGGTTGAACTGCCATTCGATGCCTTTACTCAACATACATTGTTCAATCTGGTTAACGTTCCATTCATCCAGCGCTCGCTTGAGCTCTCGTTCTGCACCGACAAAGTTGGTACCGTTATCGGATCGAATCTTCTTAACCTGACCACGTCTAGCAATGAATCTCCGTAGAACGTTTATAAATGAATCTGTGTCCAACGATGCTGCTACTTCTAGATGTACTGCGCGACTTGCCATGCACGTGAAAATCACACCATAACGCTTTATTCGTGATCGTCTTTGCTTAACCTCGAACGGTCCAAAGTAGTCGACGCCAACAACTGTGAATGGCGGTTCGTCGGGTTTTACGCGATCTTCAGGTAAGTTTGCCATTTTTTGTTGTGATAACGGTTTACCTACACGTCTACACGTGACACACTTAGAAATTAGACTTCGAATTAATGACGGTGCGTTGGGTATCCAATATTTCTCTCGCAGACGTGATAGCATCTGATTCCGTCCGCAATGAAGAAATTCCAAATGAATATGTCGAAGAATAAGAGTAGCTACATGACTCGTTTTCGGAACTATCAGAGGATGTTTACTTTCTTCCGGCATTTTCGATTCAACAAGGCGACCACCAACACGAATCAACCCTTCATCTATGATCGGATCCAGTTTTCTAATACTACTACTTGTCTTTAGCACCTTTTGCTCCAATAAAGAATTTATTTCATCTTGAAATTCACACTTTTGAATGAAAACTATGATCGATTTTTCAGCGCTTTCTAAATCTTGAACAGAGAGCTTAGTTTCACGGTGGCTTTCACTAGTTGTTTTAGCTGAATCTTTTGTGTAGTTGTGCTTCCTTTGACGGACACGATGACGTAACATTTCCCGCACTTTCAAAAGCCAAGCGACGTTCCGTTTCAGTTTTATCCATGACGAATGGTACTCAATCAATTTCATTATAATCGAACTCGCATCGTTGTTTTCGCCTACTTCACTAACATGTGCTATAGAAACTATCTGCTTAACTTCAGGATCGCTTTTCGATACATGCTTGAAATTGTCTGACGGCAGTTGCGGCCACAAATCCTCGCTTTGCCATAAGAACTCGGGTGCTCGTATCCACTCCTTTTCAAGTGTGTCGATCGTCGATATACCTCTAGACGCATGATCTGCGGGATTGAGTTTCGTATTTATGTACCTCCAGTTTTCTGTTTCTGACCCTTCGTGAATTACCGCAAGTCTATTTGCTACAAACGTTTGAAATCGAGCCGATGTATTCCAAATGTACCTCAAAACCGACATGCTATCTGTCCAAAAAATTGATCGTTGTATCGGTATCTCTAGCTCGTTGAGTAGCAGTTTGTTAGTTCTAACGGCAACGGTCGCGGCTGTGAGCTCGAGTCTTGGGATAGTTGTTTGTTTCAACGGACAAACACGTGACTTTCCAATCAAAAAGGAACAATGAACATCTCCGTACTGGTTTTCAAGTCGCAAATACGAAACGGTTCCATAACCTATTTCACTGGCGTCTGAAAAATGATGCAATTCAGCGCAACGCACATCTTGAAATTCACTAACCTTTAAACATCTATCAACACTGAATTCGGATAACAATTTCAAGTCATGAAACCATGCTGACCATTTAGCTTCTAGCTCCGTAGGAATAGCGTCGTCCCATCCAAGATTTAATTTGCAAAGTTCCTGTAGTATCAACTTAGCACGAAGCATAAAAGGCGCTAGAAATCCAAGAGGATCGTAAACACTGCTCAACATGGAAAGAATTCCTCTACGGGTTTTCGGACGCTCGCTTACTGAGACCTTGAACACGAATTTGTCCATTTCGACGCACCAGCTTACACCTAGAGCTCGGTCGATTGGTAGATCCTGATGATCGAGATCCATGTCCATTATCTCCTTCGATCTATCGGATAACAGAATGGAACGCACAACTTCACGACTGTTGCTAATCCATTTAGCGATGTTGAAACCTCCTCTATGCAAAAGGGATCGCAAATCTTTCACTAACGCTATGCCCTCATCGACGGTTTTAACGGATTTCAAACAGTCATCCACATAGAAATTGTTCAAAACCGTGTCAATAACGCTTTGACCGAAATGACCTATACCATCTTCCGCTGTCCTCCTTAACGCAAAGTTGACGCAACTCGGAGAGGACGTGGCGCCAAATATATGAACGGTCATCCAATATTCGATCGGATCCTTGGACGTGTCTCCGTTTTCCCACCAGAGAAATCTCAGATAATTTGAGTCGCATTTCGGTAAGCGCACTTGATGGAACATGCTGTCTATGTCTCCCATTACGGCTATTTCATCTTGTCTAAATCTCAATAACGTTCCGACCAGTGAGCTGGTAAGATTCGGACCTTGCAATAAACGCTCGTTGAGTGAGGCGCCTTTGAACTTTGCGGCACAATCGAACACTACTCGAAGTTTTTTCTTCTTAGGGTGGTATACCCCGTGATGCGGCAAGTACCAAACGTGACCGTCGTCCCTAGAAAGTTCGGATTCCGGTACTTTCTGTGCGTGACCGACACTAATCAATTTATCCATTAACTTTCCGTAATCTTCTCGAAAGCTATTGTCATTTTCGAACCGCTTACCGAGTAACACTAATCTCTGCTTAGCCTGAGCTCTATTATTCGGCATTATGTTATCCTTTGACTTAAACGGAAGGCTAATGATATAATGCCCATCTTGCAAATGAATTGACTCCGATACAAGTCCTAGAAATTGTTTGTCCTCTCTTGACGGTGATTCCACATCATCTATAATCCGCTCATTAAAATCATGGTTGTAATGATTTTTGATTTGCTCGTCCAACGACACAAAAGGCGAAACTTTAATACGATTACACGTTCTAGCAAGTACTTCGGTTTCGTCATCACAAGTCACGCTAATTGGGCCGTTGATTACCCAACCTAGTAACGTTTCTACGGCAAATGGACCATTATCAACACTCGGAATGACGTTCCAGGGTTCCATAGCCCGCGGCACGTTAATTCCTATCAAAAGACCTACGTGATGATTCTCGATACGCTGTAAGTTGACGTCTCGCAAGTATGATAACTTTTCTACAGATTCTACAGACACAATATCTTTTTCGGACACTGGTAATGTTTCCTGTAAATACACCGGAGGAAGCTCTATTGAATTCTCACCATTAAGATCACTGACTTCTAATCCCGAAAAAAGCATACTCTCTTTAACATCCTGATGACCCATAGTTGTCAAATCTAGTTTAGTTGTTTTACCTCTGAGATTAAATTGATGCATTATCTCTTCAGAACAGAATGTAGCATTACTACCGCAATCTAGAAACGCATAAGTTTCAACATATTTGTCGCTGTCAATGTGTTTTACACGAACTGGCAAGATCGGCAGCGCTTGTACCAACGTATTACCAGCCCTCATACACGTGGTAGAGTTAGTTGCGGTTTTCAGAGAATGATCACTTGTGGCGCTACTATTCCCGGTATCGCTGTTCTGTACGCGTGGATCTACGTGTAGAATATACGGGTGTCCTTTACTACACTTCGAACATGTGAGTTTCGATCGGCAGAATGATTTCGTGTGACCGTACTTTAAGCACGCAAAGCAAAGTCCTTTCGACTTCAGAAAAGCATATCTGTCTTTCAAGCTTTTTTCCATTAATTTGGTGCACTTGCTCAAAGAATGACTCGATCCTTCACAAAATAAACATGGAGTTGAGAAAGCGTTCTTTGAATAAGTCGCAGCATTCTCGATTCCTAGGGTTTCATTACTTGGACTGACCTTTCCTGTCTCACTTGACGTTGTCGCGAATGACTTCCTTGAAGCACCTGTTGATTTAGCTTTTGAATCTTGTTTCTTAGCCGATGATGCGCTTAGTACTTCTCGTCCGTAAACTGGATCATTTGCCTTTTTAGCCTCTCGTTTTACAAAGTTCACGAGTGTCTCGAACTTTACGATATGTTTTGCAGTTTTCGTCTCGTAAACAATGTTTCGCCACTTTTCATGTAAGCTGTACGGCAATTTCATAACAAGATATTTCAAGTTTTCTGAATATTCAAGTACTTTTGCAGCTTCAACACAATTAACGGCATATAAACACTCTTGTAGGAAGATTGCGTATTCGTCCAAACCTTTAGCATTTTCCGGTTTTATTTGCGGCCAATCCATCGCTCGCTTCACGTATGAATGCGCTATAACGTCTGGATCGCCGTAACGTTCCTCGAATTCTCGAAATGTCATATCATAGCCAACACTAGCATCTAGATGTGAAAATCCCATCGCTATTCTGTGCGGTTCACCGATCGTAAACTGTAACAAAAAGTTAAGTCGTTCTTCGTAGGAATCGGTGTTAGCCACTATTCTAGAGTCGAATTGACGTAGAAATCGTTTATAGTGCATCGGGTTTCCGTCAAACTTTTGAATGTCAGCTTTAGGTTTGTTTAATTCACGAGCAATTGGTGTCTGTGTCAAACCTACGGGAGCGTGCGTATCAGCGACAAATGTACTTCCCGGATTCCAAGCTGGAACAGTAGGATCAAGAAAGGAAAAAGTTTGCAGAGGTTTAGGCTCGGCTTTAACTGTAGGTTCATTTTTAGGTGAATTTAACACTAATCGTTCTAGTTGTTCCCGGTCGTCGTGAACACTTCGTTCTATTTCATCAATAACTTTAGATTTTGCCTCACTAACTTGAATTTCTGTCTTTAACTTTAACTCTTCTTCTTTGAATTTAAGTCTGAGCTTTGCTTCTTCGATGCTTTTCTGTTCTTCTAACGACTTAGCACGAGCTAGCAGTTCGGCTTTTCGGGTTTCCTCTTTAAGTTTCGCAGCTGACAACTGGCTGGATCTTGCACTTCCACGTGACCTTGCACTTCTTGCGCTGATATTCGAACGAGCGTCGTCTTGTATTGTTGACTTAGGTTTTTCAGGAACTGTCTGTGCCTTGTGTAACAAAAACCACTGTTGTACTGATTGCTTTAAACCAAGGAATTTGCTGTTGTAATCTTCGAACCACGCGGTGTCAATGTGTTTTTCGTTCATATCTTTTATCATGTTCTGAAGATTTATGTTAAACTCTAACAACTGGTCATACTCGGACATCCATTTGGTGTAAATTGTCTTCACTTCACTTTGATCTGTAGAACTTTGAATTTTATCTTGTAACGTCTTGCTTGTATTGTTCAATGCATTTATCATTCTTGAACGTTCTTTCTTCTTTAGATCTATAGTATATTCATAACCTTTGTCCGTCATTGTTCTTTCACGTTTATCGCTGGTCTTTTCGTCCTTTCCATTCATTTCTAAATTGTAAATAATGTGATGCCTAGGAAATGGTGGTGGAAAATGAAGTAAATGCGTAGTTTGAATCGTTTATTCCAGAGAGTCTAGTAATTATATCATAGAAAAACATCATTGTTTCATACAACACAGAGAAAATCCTTTGAATATATACGTAGAAAGATAAACGAATTACGATTTACTGAAAAGATAAAAAGAAAAACTACTAAGTACAATGAACCTAAAAAATTATCAAAATCATAAAAAATCATATCAATTACAGTAGTAGAAGACCAAATAAACATATTCATAAACCAAAAATAATTATTAAGATGTGTACATGTATGTATGTTTTTAGTTCTATTGTTTCAAGTATAAGTTTCAGAAATTCTTTTATAAAAATACAAAAATATCGATTCGCAGTCAAAATACAGTGAAATTAAGATAAAATTCAAACACACCGGTAATAATGTACTATAAATAGATCGACTGACTTGTAATTTTAAACTACAAATTAAATATATCGGGCGTGTATAAACAATATAAATACATAGATAAACTTAATAATGCTTAATTATAATAAAAATAATCTTTATAAAACAAAACACTCACCAATTTAGAAATATTTCCACCAAATTCACAGAGCAAAAATTACGTGTCTACATCAAAATAACCATTCGGATCTCTCTAATTTTCACAATGTACCAAGTGAGAATCGTCAAAAAATAATTGTTAACATTTACATTGATGACAAGTTTTGGGCATAACAAAACGTGATTTTTGACCTTCAAAGGACCAGAACCCTAATAAGGGGTCATCTGACATCTTCGATCAAATGGAGACTTTTGTAGATCTGATGATGCTGCATCAGATTTACTCTATCTCTTTATATACTTTTTGATTTACAAGCCAAAAACAGTAGTCTGACCCCCTGGTCTATTTTTAGCCATGGAAGCCATGTTTTTTTATGGATCAAAAATCGAAACAAATATTTTGTGCAGGACACCCTAAGGATCAATCATACCAAGTTTCATTAAATTCTGTTTAGTACTTTTAGAGGAGAAGATTAAAAAAAAAAATGATAATGGACGACGACGACGATGGACGCCAAGTGATGGTCATAGGTCACTTGGACCTTCGGTCCAGATCAGCTAAGAATCAGCTAAGAATTAGACAAAAAAAAATAAAAAAGTTGATTTTGGGGGCATCTTTGACCCCTGTAGCAATGAAACGATGCAAGATACATCAAAAACATATACGAATATTAATGACAAATTTTTATTAAGAAATACAGAATTTTCAAAATCTGTTGAAAAATAAATATTTTCAAGCAGTTTTGTCTAAGCATCTATTATGTACTTTTTCTTATCTGCAACCAATAGTCCCGGGAAGGCAAGACATAGGTATTTCTTTCTGGCGGCAGCAGCGTAAAGGTTTTTCACTCTTCAGTGACTTTGTAAACTTGAGTCTTTTTCAGGTTGTAAACTTCTTAAAGACTTCGTAAGACTTTTGTGGAAAATGAATTTCTTGAAAAGTATAATAACTAAGCATCTGGTATTTGGTGTACAGAGACTTGTGGTTATGGTCTACTGTCACCATGGTTACCCTGACCCCATTTTCACACTCCAGTAACTTTGTGATCTTAGGTCTCTTTTCAAGTTGTAAACTTCATAATATATTAAGGCTTTTGTGGACAGTAAATTTCTTGAAAAGTTAAACGACTAAGCATCCAATTTTTGGTATACAGACATTTGGGATTTTAGTCTACGCAACTATCAACATGGTGTGATACCTTGACAACATTCACGCTTCAATGACTTTTTGAATTGGGTCTTTTTACATGCCGTAAAGGACAAGGTATGATAAGGGCTATTTTTTTGCCCCTTTTTCAAAATTGATTTTTTATGCTATAATATTGATTTATTAGATATTAAGTAATGAAAGCATAGGCAGATCCAGGGGGCTGGGGGGGGGGGTCCCCCCTTTTGGCGGAAAAATTTGGTTGAATATATAGGAAATCGTTGAAGCGTGACCAAAGCGGGCCCCCTATTAAGCCAGTCAGTGGGCCCCCTCTTTTCAGAATTTCTGGATCCGCCTCTGGAAAGACACTAAATTTAAATGTTTTAAACAAAGAACAGATCAAATCTCATCTCAGCATTTGATCACACTTGATGAAAAAAATGCTTTTTCTCAAAATTACTCAAATTTTGGTATATTTTTGTATGTTTTTGCTTAAATTAACTAGGAGCAGACTAGCGACCCACAAAAAATATTTCAACTGTGGATTTGGCATACAAGACCTAATGTTTCCAGAAAATATCTTTGTGGGCCGCAGGTCCGCTCATATTTAAATCTCACAAAAACCGTTATCATTTTAACCATTTAAGCCAATTTTGCTACATTTCATAGTTTTGTCATTTTCAATCAAATTTCGCCTGTTCCAAACAATATAACCTCTAAATCACAAAATCACACCGTTAAATTATAATTCAATATTCCAATTTTGGAAAATTTGTCCAATTTAGGGGCCCACTTTGTGCTCACATCCTATCTTGTCCTTTCTTTGTAAGACTTTTGTGGAAAATAATTCTTTTTGAAAAGTATAATAGCTAGGTGTCTGAAATTTAGGATATCGATAATTAGATTAGGGTTTTTGCATCCGTCACCATGTTATCTGACCTTGTCCTCCTTTTTAGCTCACCTGGACCGAAGTCCAAACAACATGGTTACTAAAATAAACCAGGGGGTCAGACTACTGTTTTTGGCTTGCAAATCAAAAAGTATAAGAGATAGGTGAAATCTGATGCCACGCTACTGCTTCAGCATCAAAAGCTCTACCAGTCTGTAATGAGTCGAGGTTGTCAGATGACCCTTTATAGGAGTTACGGTCCCTTAAAGGTGAAAAAATAGCATTTTTTCATGTTTTTGGCTTATAGAATGAAAATTATGACAGATAGAGAAAAGTTGTTGCTTGCTTAAATGTTCAGCTCATTAAGCCCTACAAAAGTCTCCATAGGGTTGAAGTTGTCAGATGACCCCTTATAGGGGTTACAGCCCCTAAAGTAACGTTTTTTTCATGTTTTTGGCCTATGGAATGAAAACTATAGCAGATATAGAGAAGCTGTTGCTTGCTTAAATGTTCAGTTCATTTAGCTCTACAAAAGTCTCCATAAGATCAAAGTTGTCAGATAACCCCCTAAAATGACGTTTTCGCATGTTTTGGCCTATAGAATGAAAACTATAGCAGATAGAGAAAAGCTGTTGTTGCTTAAATGTTGAGTTCGATTAGCTCTACAAAAGTCCTTATAGGGTGATAGTTGTCAGATGTCCCCTTATAGGGATTACGGCCCTTAAAATAAGTTTTTTTCATGTTTTTGGCCTTTAAAATGAAAACGATAGCAGATAGAGAAAAGCTGTTGCTTGCTAAATGTTCAGTTCATTTAGCGCTACAAAAGTTTTAATAGGGTCGAAGTTGTCAGATGACCCCTTATAGGGGTTATGGCCCCTAGAATACCATTTTTTCGTGATTTGGGCCTATGGCTACAGAATGAAACTATAGTAGATGGAGAAAAGCAGCTACTTGCTTTCATGATCAGCTCATTTAGCTCTAGAAAAGTTTTTATAGGGTCGACATCAAGACCAGGTGAGCGATTCAGGCTCCTAGGAGCCTCTTGTTACACTATTGTTTTGCTGTTATCAGTCTGTTTCTCAATGCCCACGATATCTAATCACTTCAGCTGATCAGGAAAATGTCATTCAGTCACCTGTCAAATGACCTGGACTTTTAATTAACTATTAACCTCTGATCTCAATTGCAAGAACTCAAAGCCTATCTGAACTTTTAATGCAATTATGTGATTCTGCAAACAGGCGAGAATTAATGAGTAAATAGTTGAATAAGTATTCCGATGGTGCCTGCAGGCGAGATATACTTTAGTGTTAACTCTTTTTGAATATTGGCCTTTTTGTGAAACTGTAAAGGCCACATACCTAATTCCTTCAAGTTTAAGGGTAAGAAACATCATATCAAAATTTTATTACAATTGGTTGGCCCACTTAAAAACTCAAGTTCTTGGAAAACCATTTGCCCAGACAAACACTTAATTATAATTGATGTTTTTGGTCTCTTTGATCCCTAATTTCTCAAACAATAAGAGATATTGCAATCTGATGGAAAAAATGCAGACAGGGATTTTTATATGGATTCCAATTAAGAAAGATTGAGAAAATCTGACTACAAATTCAAGACCGAACATCTGAAAAGGGTCAGTCAAACTGCCTTTTATGCTTAACAATTAAGCTGCAACACCTTATCTCTACCTGCAATAGGTTTCATTCAATAAGCGAAAACCATATGATATTTTATCCTTTTAGGACATAACCCCTAAAAAGGGTCATCTGACAACAAGTCATTGGAAACTATAGAGCTTTATAAGCTGAAGAATTAAGTAAGCAACTGCTTTTATCTATCTGCAAGTCTTCACTCAATAAATAATAGGTCAAAGACAGAATTGGTTGGATTTTGTTTACTAGGATGTAGTTAAGCAACAGACTTGATTTGAATTGTGTGCGTTTTGTTTGGACCATGGGCCAGTTGCGGAGCGGCGGGCAGTGCCTTCTGGGCTCCATTGTGTTTTTTCTTAATTGCCGCATGTTATGTGAGCTGTGTCACATACATTTATTCCACATCTCAGTATTTTCTAAAAATCAAATCCCACCGTATGGGACCTCATGCTGATGCCAGATACCAAATATTTAAAGGTTGTGAAATGTAGTTTGCGGGAAATTGCTACATAAATTTTCTACCATTGATCATCAATGCAAAAGATCAACCAAGCCAGTAAACAGGAAGTAGATGAGCGATAGACCTGAATGTTAAAATGGTATGGGACCTCACTTATGTTGATGCTGCATACCAAATATCAAAAGGCTGTGATAAGTCATGAGTTGCTTAGAATACTGTATGTAAATATTTTCCCCACCGTTATAAATTCACCATTTTCATTATGCGAAATCTATTCAAAATTGAAATAATAAATAGCATATTCAATGTTTAAAGGTGCAGAACCCCTCAAAGGGGTCAGTCTAATGGAGACATTTGAAGAGTTCAATGAGCTGACCATTTAAGCAATCAACAGCTTTCTCTATCTCAAATAATTTTATTCTGTAAGTGAAAACTCAATTTACAACCTTTTAAGGGACAAGGGGATTTAAATACCTTGACCCAAAGCAACCTTGTGCAACTTGATTCTAAGTCCAAGACCCATCAGAATTGTTCTTTCTGTTATAGTATCTGAGTTATAAGCCATTAAAGGGATTTAACCCTTACCCTAAGGGTCAATCAAATCAAATTTCATTAAATTTTGTTTAGTAGTTTCTGAGGAGCAGATTTTTTTTTTCAAATTAGTTTCAATAATGATGGTTGCCAAGTGATGCCAATATCATGTGAGCTAAAACAGAATTTTCAAAATTTGATTAAAAATAAACATTCTACAGAAGTTTTGACAATACACCCATTTTGGTCCTTTTTAGCTCACCTGGACGTCCATGTGAGCTATTACCATCACTTGGTGTCCGTCGTCGTCTGTCGTCGTCGTCTGTTAACAATTTTTCGAAAATCTTCTCCTCTGAAATTACTGAACAGAATTTAATGAAACTTGGTATGAATGATCCTTAGGGTGTCTGGTATCAAACTTGTGTTTCGATTTTTGATCCGTCAAAAAACATGGCCACCGTTACTAAAAATAGACCAGGGGGTAAGAATACTGTTTTTGGCTTGTGAATCAAAAAGTAAAAAAAGATTGATGAAATCTGATGCCACCCTACTGCTTCAGCATCAAAATTTCTGCAAAAGTCTCCATTTGGTCAAAGTTGTCAGATGATCCCTTATAGGGGTTACATACAGCCCCTTAGAGGTGAAAAATAGCTTTTTTTCATGTTTTTGGCTTAAAGAATGAAAACTATTGCAGCTAAAGAAAAGCTGTTGCTTGCTTAAATGTTCAGCTCATTTAGTTCTACAAAAGTCTTTATAGGGTTGAAGTTGTCAGTTAACCCCTTATAGGGGTTCCAGCCCCATAAAGGCGAAAAACAGTGTTTATGGCCTATAGAATGAAAACTATTGCAGATCGAGAGAAGCTGTTGATTGCTTAAATATTCAGCTCATTTGCCTCTACAAAAGTCTTTATAGGGTTGAAGTTGTCAGATGACCCTTATAAGGATGACAACCAATCAATTGTGAAAAATAGTGTTTTTGGCTTATAGCAGATAGAGAAAAGCTGTTGCTTGCTTAAATGACCAGCTCATTTAGCTCCACAGAAACATTCATTGGGTTAAAGTTGTCAGATAATCTCTTATAGGGATTACAGCCCATAAATAAAATTGTTTTCATGTTTTTGGCTTATATAATGAAAACTACAGCAGATAAAGAAAAGTGGTTGCTTGCTTAAATGTTCAGTTCTTTTTAAAAAAGTCTCTATATAGAGTCAAAGTGTTCAGACGGCCCTTAAAATAACATTTTGCACGTTTTTGGCCTACAGAATGAAAACTATTGCTGAAAGAGAAAAGCTGTTGCTTGCTTAAATGTTCAGCTAATTCAGCTCTACAAAGTTCTTCATAGGGTTGACATCAAGACCAGGTGAGCGATTCAGGCTCCTGGGAGTCTCTTGTTTCTAAAATGGAAATGGCCAAAAAGCAAAAATGAAATAGCACCCTCCTTTAGTGGTTAACAACATCTTATCAAAATTTCATAAATAAGTCAATATTTAGTAAAGTAATCGCATGGAAACCATTAATCCCCAGATGATAACAATGACAATGACCAAGACATTGCCATAACATTATAGGATTCAATATTCAACTTTGGTGGATGTAAAAATAATGAAATGTAAAAATGTAACCAATCCCATTACATGTAGGAAGCAACCATTTGATTTTTATGGGAGGTCATGGGTATTTTCTCCATCCTGTCTTTCAATTTAAAAAAAAAAGTTTTTTTGTTGCGTGTGCTAGTGTGCACATTGTTAGATTAAAAAAACCCAAAACATAATTTTTTCTGCCAAAAACTGCACCCTGCTTTTTTTAGCTCACCTGACCTAAGGACATGTGAGATTATGGCATCACTATGCGTCCGTCGTCGTCCGTCGTCTGTAAACAATTTCAAAAATCTTCTTCTCTGATACATGTACTACTAAACCAAGTTGACTGAAACTTGGTAAGAATGATATATGATATATGTTGGCTACAAACGATCCTCATTTTAAATTGATCAGATAAAAACGGTGACAGATATCATAATTCTGGTAAGGTAAAAGTGATCCGGCAACACGTCAAAATCTACCTACTCTTAAATTTTGAAGAAATTCCAACCAACCGTGTGGGAGTTATTGCCCCTTTTCTTAATTTTTTCTGCTTTTTGCGCTAATTTTGTCTTATATCTCAAGAACTATATGAGATATTGAAGTAATTTCAAATGCTTATTTTTCAGCTAATTAAGCTTTCCATAATCTTGATATTGTCAGATGACCCCGTATAGGAGTTGCGACCCCTTAAATGCCAAAATAATGGTTTTAGCCTTGTAGATTGTGAACTATAAAAGATAGAGAAAAGGTTTTGCTTGCTTAGATATTTAGCTTATTTAGCTCTTTAAAAGTCTCCATAGGGCCAAAGTCTGATGACCCCTTTTAGGAGGGACCTGGCCGAGTGGTCTAAGGCTCTGGTTTAAATACCACACTCGATCACCTCTCAGCTGGTGTTCGAATCCCGTTTGTTTTTAACAAAAAGGGACTTCCCCAATTGTATGTGATTAGGTTTGTCAGTTTCCTGCCCAATATCGGTGGTTTCCTCCACCATTAAAACTGACCGCACTACATGGCCGAGGTGCGTCGATAAAGGGCGTTAAACACCAACACACACACAACCCTTTTAGGGGTTACGGCCCCTAAATTAGCATTTTATCATGTTTTTGCCTATAGAATGAAACTTACAGATAGAGAAAAGCTATTGGTTGCTTTAATGTTCATCTAATTGAGATCTACAAAATTGTCTATTGGGCTTAAATTATCATATGACCTTTAGTTATGGCAAATTAAATGACAAAAAAACGTAGACTGTTCGTGATATTTAGATTGTCTTTTATAGAAGATTGTGCCACCCATTCGCTTGCTTAAATGCTTAGCTTAATAGAGCTTTCCAATGTCCATTGACATGATGGGGTGTTGGCAAAGTGAAATATAGTCACATTAAGTCATTGAAACCAGGTGAGCGAGTCACGCTCCTGGGAGCCTCTTGTTATATCAAAGCACTGTCCTGCCTTTTTATTTCAAATTTCACCATAGCCCCCCCCCCTTCCCCCCCAAAAAAAATCAAATGGTTGTGTCAGGCCTTATGGTTGAAAAGGGTCATAATAAATATATTTATTTGTTAACCTTCACTTAGGCCAATATATAAAAAAAATATTCTAGATTCTCATTCCCTCCCACCCCAATTTTTTCAGCCCCTCAAAAAGTTTACTTTTGATTTTTTGGCAAATTATGCTAATTATTGGTCAATATCTTTTGAAATGATCGATTTTTTTTTCCAAACCTCTTTCCCTTCATTAAAAATGTACATCAACCATTTTTTAGTTCCTGTCATCCATCCCTAAAAGTGATTAATTTTTAAAGTCTATAATAGTATATTTGTCATTCCTCCTTAGCTTTTAATGTACTCTTTTAAACACAAGACTTCTAGGAGTAAACAAATGTCCATTTTGATTACTTAGTATTAGATGGAGTCCAAGCCTCTGTGTAACACATACCTAGAAGAACTAGAAAATATGCCTATGAGCCACAGGATTGCCCTTCCATTCTTGAAATATCATTGGCCCCCAATGTGTTTAACCTGGGTTTTGGACCTTAACCAAGAAGTTTACCAAAGTCAATCATGCATAAAATATTGGTCATAGTGACCCAATTTCTAGTGGGTGTTGTAATCCTACCGAAGACCCATCTAGTGGTGAAATATCATTGACCTCCAACATCTAGTATCCAAGTATTGGACCTTAACCAAGAACTTTACCAAAGTCATTCATGCATAAAATATAGGTCACAGTGACCTTATTTCTAGTGGGTGGTGTCATCCTACCCAAGACACATCTATTGGTGAAATATCATTGACTCCAAACATCTAGTATCCAAGGTATGGACCTTAACCAAGAACTTTACCAAAGTCATTCTTGCGTAAAATATAGGTCATAGTGACTTAAAATTTCTAATGGGTGGTGTCACCTTACCCAAGACACAGTTATGGTGAAGTATCATTGACCCCCAACGTCTAGTATCCAAGTTATGGACCTTAACCAAGAACTTTACCAAAGTCGTTCATGCATAAAATATATGTCACAGTGACCTTATTTCTAGTGGGTGGTGTAGCCCTACCCAAGACCCATCTAGTGGTGAAAATTATCATTGGCAACCAACCTCTAGTATCCGAGTAATGGACCTTAACCAAAGTCATTCTAGTGTAAGATATATAGGTCACAGTGACCTAATTTCTAATGAATGGTGTCACCTTACCCAAGACACATCTAGTGGTGAAATATCATTGACCCCAAACATCTAGTATCCAAGTTATAGACCTTAACCAAGAACGTAACCAAAGTCATTCTTGTGTAAAATATAGGTCACAGTGACCTTATTTCTAGTGGATGGTGTCACCTTACCCAAGACACATCTAGTGGTGAAATATCATTGACCCCCAACATCTAGTATCCAAGTTATGGACCTTTACCAAGAACTTAACCAAAGTCGTTCATGCATAAAAATAGGTCACAGTGACCTAATTTCTAGTGGGTGTTGTCATTCTTCCCAAGACTCATCTAGTGGTAAAATATCATTGACTCCAAACATCTAGTATCCAAGTTATGGACCTTAACCAAGAACTTATCCAAAGTCATTGATGCATAAAATATAGGTCACAGTGCCCTTATTTCTAGTGGGCGGTGTAGCCCTACCCAAGATCCATCTAATGGTGAAAAATCAATGACCCCCAACATCTAGTATTCAAGTAATGAACCTTAACCAAGAACTTTACCAAAGTCGTTCATGCATAAAAATAGGTCACAGTGACCATATTTCTAGTGGGTGGTGTCATCCTACCCAAGACTCATCTAGTGGTAAAATATCATTGACTCCAAACATCTAGTATCCAAGTTATGGACCTTAACCAAGAACTTATCCAAAGTCATTATTGCGTAAAATATAGGTCACAGTGACTCAATTTCTAGTGGGTGGTGTAGCCCTACACAAGACCCATCAAGTGGTGAAATATCAATGGCACCAAACATCTAGTATCCGAGTAATGGACCTTTACCAAAGTCATTCTTGTGTAAGATATAGATCACAGTGACCTTATTTCTTGTGGGTGGTGTCACCTTACCAAAGACACGTCTAGTGGTGAAATATCATTGACCCCCAACATCTAGTATCCAAGTTATGGACCTTAACTAAGAATGTAATCAAAGTTGTTCATGCATAAAATATAGGTCACAGTGACCTTATTTCTAATATGATGCAGGTTAAACCTGTGACGCTCCCGAAGTTTGAACGTATCTTTAAATAGTTTACAAGCTAAAATAAGATCTTAAATTAATTCTTATTCGAAGATAAAAACAAACTAGCTTTTCTCGTGGGTCCTGTGTGTGCTTAATGACGTCTGAACTTTTCAAAGAAAAAAGCATTAAAAAGTCACAGAAAGTCTGGGAAACCGCGCGTGCTTTACCGGACGTTGAAGGAAAATTGAGCCCATAGTACAACTAGAATATTGACATTTCTACCATTATCGCTCCCTTCGGGAGCGTATTAGGTGGTGTCATCCTACCCAAGACTCATCTAGTGGTGAAATATCGTTGACTCCAAACATCTAGTATCCAAGTTATGGACCTTAACCAAGAACTTATCCAAAGTCATTGATGCATAAAATATAGCTCACACTGACCTTATTTCTAGTGGGTGGTATAGCCCTACCAAAGACCCATCTAGTGGTGAAATATCAATGACCCCCAACATCTAAAATGTAGTATCCAAGTAATGAACCTTAACCAAGAACTTTACCAAAGTCATTATTGCCTAAAATATAGGTCACAGTGACCTAATTTCTAGTGGGTGGTGTAGCCATACCCAAGATCCATCAAGTGGTGAAATATCATTGACCCCCAACATCTAGTATCAAAGTAATAAACATTAACCAAGAAATTTACCAAAGTCATTCTTGCGTAAAATATAGGTTACAGTGACTTAATTTCTAATGGGTGGTGTCACCTTACCCAAGACACAACTAGTGGTGATATATCATTGACCCCAAACATTTAGTATCCGAGTTATGGACCTTAACCAAGAACTTTATCAAAGTTGTTCATGCATAAAATATAGATCACAGTGACCTTATTTCTAGTGGGTGGTGTAGCACTTCCCAAGACCCATCTAGTGGTGAAATATCATTGACCCCCAACATCTAGTATCTGAGTAATGAATCTTAACCAAGAACTTAACCAAAGTGTTAGTCTGGACGTGCGTATAGACGGTCAGACAAGGGTAAAACTAAATGGCCTGACCACATAGTGGTCGAGCCATAAAAAGTGTACCCCCAAATTTTTTTGATTTTCTAACCCCTCCTCAAAGTGTAATTTTGAACACTTTGGTAAATGGTTGACCCTTTATTCTATGTCCGGAATTAATGGAGTCCAATGTTAATTATTCAATAACTGATTTTGGATCATGTCATGAATGTGCATTTTATTTGTGAACTGGGGACAAATTTTTAAGACTGAAAGCAGGAACCACTTGTCATAATGAATGCTGCTGGTGTTTTCATTTAGGATTTTTGAATTGCCATTGGTCTATGAAGGTTGGGTCACATACACTTATTACATATCTCATTATCTTCTATTGGGGTAGAAAAAACATTTAAATGAAAGGGGTTTTAAAAATACACACAACCAAAAAGTTATGCCAAGATGTTTTATAGACAGGAGATCCTTTTCTTCGCTTTCAAACTTTGTTTCAAGAGGCCCTATATCTGGACTATATATGGTTATCTTATAATAAACTAATAAAAATAAAAAATAACAATTGTTTAATGATAAACCAAAACAAATTTAAGATAACAAAACTGATCTGTGAAAAATAAATACACACGAAAGTCTACATGAAACAAAATTTCCGAATAGGCCACTCTTTGTAGGTTCCCTTTAGGGTATAATAAAATAATTCCTTGATTCTCATCCAAATTTCTTGAAAATTCCGTATAAGTGGTTATCTTCGCGGTGATTTAATTTTCACTTTATTAGCGGTATTCGTTTAGACGCGAAAATTAGATTACACAAAATATTAATCCATCATATTAAAGTAATAATAAGGATATGAAACCACGAAAATTACATTACATGAAACTAAAAACGCCCTGTTTTACACCAAAAACACGAAATTTTCCACGCGCAAAAAAAATCACTTATAGGGTATGGGGCAGATTTAATTTTCTGGAATTAAGAAGGAATTGACTAAATATTAACATAACTTGAAATTTTTTTAAATTTTAGAGGCATCTGAAAATCGGGGCAGGAGCGGATGAGAATCTAGGGTATTTTTTATTTTGGTCTTAATATCTTTACAATGTAAAACAAACTACTCTGAGATGCATGAACCAAATGGTTGTTTTTTTATATCTGTATGCTTATGAGGTATCATCACTTTTTGTCATACATATTTGTAAATGCGACAATAGTACCTGTTATGTTAAAAACAAAAGAACCAAGAAAAACAATGGGTCAAAGACCGAAATTGACAGATTTAAAACTGTTTATGGTTTATAAGTTGTAAAATCTAACATATGAATCTCATAGTCTAGAGCAACAAACATCTTATGGAAATCTGTGTCCAGAGAATAAACAGGGGACCTTTTCTCTCCGCAGTAGTATAGCTGAAATGAAAAAACAAGCATTCTGAGAGTATTGCAAAACAATACTTAGTCCCCTACCGGCCTCATATTTCAGTCACTGGTAACAATTTGTCAAACAAATGAATACCTAAACTTGATCAGTTTATTGTCTGTCTACAACGAACAATAAAAAAAGTTTAGAAAAGAAAAATGCAATAGATTTTCAAAGTTCAAAGGGCCATATCTCCCATAAAAATTTGTGGACCAGCACAAAACTCAAACTTGATCTGTAACTCATCAAGGTAAATTCACATACCAAAAATCAGTTCATTATCTATAAGCGTTTAGAAAAAAAGTGAGGAAAACTGAAAATTTAGTGAATTTTCAAAGTTCAAAGGGCCATAACTCCCATAAAAATATATGGATCGGCACGAAACTCAAACTTGATCTGTAACTCATCAGGGTAAACTCACATACCAAAAATCAGTTCATTATCTATAGGCGTTTAGAAAAAAAGTGCGGAAAACTGAAATTTTAGTGAATTTTCAAAGTTCAAAGGGCCATAGCTCCAATAAGAAATTGTGGACCCGCACGAAACTCAAACTTGATCTGTAACTCATCAAGGTAAACTTACATACCAAAAATCAGTTCATTATCTATAAGCGTTTTGAAAAAAAGTGCGGAAAACTGGTATGTTAGTGAATTTTCAAAGTTCAAAGGGCCATAACTCCCATAAAAATATATGGATCGGCACGAAACTCAAACTTGATCTGTAACTCATCAGGGTAAACTCACATACCAAAAATCAGTTCATTATCTATAGGCGTTTAGAAAAAAAGTGCGGAAAACTGAAATTTTAGTGAATTTTCAAAGTTCAAAGGGCCATAGCTCCCATAAGAAATTGTGGACCCGCACGAAACTCAAACTTGATCTGTAACTCATCAAGGTAAACTTACATACCAAAAATCAGTTCATTATCTATAAGCGTTTTGAAAAAAAGTGCGGAAAACTGGTATGTTAGTAAATTTTCAAAGTTCAAAGGGCCATAACTCCCATAAAAAATTGTGGACCGGCACGAAACTCAAACTTGATCTGTAACTCATCAAGGTGAACTCACATACCAAAAATCAATTCATTATCTATAAGCGTTAAGAAAAAAAGTGCGGAAAACTGAGGCGTGACAGACAGACAGACGGACAGACAGACGGACAGACAGACGGACAGAGCGCAAACCTATAGTCCCCTTCGGCTTTCGCCGGTAGGGGACTAAAAAATGTAATGAATACTTGAATAGGCGAAACTGACAAACAGTTAAATAGATAAACATCTGTAAGTTATATTTTGTATGAAGTTGGTTCCTAATAAGTTTCTATTTTCATCTTTGGTCAATTATTATTATTGCAGATCCGCAAGCAGCGCCTACTGGCCTCTTGAAGGCTGCTGGCGGTTGTCCATTATGGTTTTTCTGAATTGCCGCTTGATTATGGGCTGTGTCGCCTGCACTTAATCCACATCTTATTATTTTCTATTGTGGACCCGAGAGGTTTATCCTTTTCTGTTTGTCTCGAGATTTTATTGCATTTTTGATTAGAAGTTAGAAGTTCAGAAGATCAATCAACGAAAAAAACAAACCCAGACCTTTGGCTGGTAAATGTTCAAAATGTTTACAGTCAAGTGAAGATTTTTTAAACATACTTCAAAGAAAATTTTCATGTTACTAGCATCATCAAAAGTTTACAAGTATGGCAGGAAGGTCACTCAGTTTATTGGTAGGGACAATTATAAGTCAATTTTTTTCTGTGACAAAGTATTTTACTGAGTTACATAGACCACTATATAGGCCACTTAGGAAATTGAGTATGAAGTTAAAAAAAAGAATTGCATTTTTAATTATTTTTTAAAATTAATTGATATACCGTATAGCGGGATATTTTCGCGGCGTGCAAATTTCACGATTTCATACCAAATTGCTAAGTTTTTATATACGCGGACATTTATTATCGCGATTAAATGATATTCACAATACAAATGTATGTTTATTCTATTTTACACGGGTTCTTAATTTCGCGATAGAGTAATGGTCACGAAAATAGTGAAAATAAGAACCTCGCGAAAATTTCCCGCTATACGGTACCTGCACAGGTTCATTTTGTCTTTTATCCCACAATCGCGTTACTCCATACTGAAATGTTCCAGTTACTATAGCATTGTGTCTGTCAGTCTGTATACTGGACAGCTCTGCATCAAATGGTTCTGTCCACTGTCCAACACTGAAAAAACAAATATTTAAAATCTTAGGTTATCCCTTAATCATGGAAGCAACTTTCCCTATCAAGAGGACATGCATACATTTGTATTATTGTAATATTTTTTTCTCACTAGCATATTTTATTATGTAGCCTCTGTTTATGGAAATACGACATATCATTGGTGGCTCCAAGGAGAGGTGTACGTGTTCTGAAGGTTGCGGTTGGAACCACCTTTCCATCTGAAAGTTTTGTTAATTATCTGCAGATTTTCTACAAAACTGGTCTTGAACCCAGACCCCCCCCCCACTTTTCAAAAAAAAAAAATCTGGATAAGGATAACTTAGTGCTTTGCATTGCCCATTATGTCCAAAAAATCTGTCACAGTTCTCTTATTATCTAACATGCTGTTGGCTTTTAATCTATGACTTGTACCTTTATAAAACAATACATTTAAGTTAAAACTTATCTTCTTCCTGTTTCTTGGAAAGTTAAAATGTTGCAAAAACATCTTATCTGGTAGCCTTTGTACTATTGTTGGAAATTTGTGTGTGTGAATTGTAATGTTTTTATTGTTTTGAATGGGGATAATATTTTAGTTTTTTTCTTTTTATTTACCAAGTTTGTGTCCGCAGATCCCACATTCTCAGACAAGTATCATACCCACACGTCAGCAGTGTGTGTTGTGATTCATACTTGATGTCCAGTATACCTGCTCCTTTTCTCCATCCATTGCCTAAACTATGAACTAATCTACAACTAGAAAATAAAAAGCTTGATCAGTTGATTGATTTCATGCTTCACAGACCAAATTTTTTAAATCTTGATTGATTGATTGATTGACACTCCATAGACTGAAATTTAAAATACCGTAATTGATTGATTGATTGATAAAATTTAATAGAGGTAATAAAATTACCTAACTTGAAGCAAAAAAAAACAAGAGGCTCCCAGGAGCCTGAATCGCTCACCTGGTCTGAGTCAACCCTAAAACACTAATCTAGAGCTAAATGAGCTGAACACTTAAGCAAGCAACAGCTTTTCTCTGTCTGCTATAGTTTTCATTCACTAAGCCAAATACATAAAAAAACGTTATTTTAGGGGCCATATCCCCTATACAGGGTCATCTGACAACTTTGACCCAATGAAAGCTTTTGTAGAGCTAAATGAACTGAACATTTAAGCAAGCAACAGCTTTTCTCTATCTGCTATAGTTTTCATTCACTAAGCCAAAAACATGAAAAAACATTATTTTAGGGGACGTAACCCCTATAAGGGGTCATATGACAACTTTGATCCTATGGAGACTTGTGTAGAGCTTTATGAGCTGAACATTTAAGCAAGCAACAGCTTCTCTCTATCTGCTATAGTTTTATTCACTAAGCCAAAAAAAAAAGGAAAAACATTATTTTAGGGGCCGTAACCCCTATAAGGGGTCATCTGACAACTTTGACCCTATGGAGACTTTTGCAAGCCAAATGAACTAAACATTTAAGCAAGCAACAGCTTTTCTCTATCTGCTATAGTTTTCATTCAAAAGACCAAAAACATGGAAAAACGTCATTTAACAGGGCGTAACCCCTATAAGGGGTCATCTGACAACTTTGATCCTATGGAGACTTTTGTAGAGCTTGATGAGCTGAACATTTAAGCAAGCAACAGCTTCTCTCTATCTGCTATAGTTTTCATTCCATAGGCAAAAAATATGAAAAAACGTTATTTTAGGGGCCGAAACCCCTATAAGGGTTCATCTGACAACTTCCACCCTATGAAGACTTTTGTAGAGCTTGATGAGCTGAACATTTAAGCAAGCAACAGCTTCTCTCTATCTGCTATAGTTTTCATTCCATAGGCAAAAAATATGAAAAAACGTTATTTTAGGGGCCGAAACCCCTATAAGGGTTCATCTGACAACTTCGACCCTATGAAGACTTTTGTAGAGCTAAATGAGCTGAACATTTAAGCAGGCAACAGCTTTTCTCTATCTGTAATAGTTTTCCTTCTATAGGCCAAAAACATGAAAAAATGCTATTTTTCACCTTTAAGGGGCCGTAACTCCTATAAGGGGTCATCTGACAACTTCGACTCAATGAAGACTTTTGTAGAGCTTTTGATGCTGAAGCAGTACTGTGGAATTAGATTTCATCTATCTCTTATACTTTTTGATTTACAAGCCAAAAACAGTAGTCTGACCCCCCTAGTCTATTTTTAGTAACGGCGGCCATGTTGTTTGGACGGCGGTCACCATTTGTGCAATCTTGGTAGAGGACATCCCATAGATGAAGTGTGCAAAGTTTCAAAACAATCCCTTCAGTAGTTTCAGAGGAGAAGATTTTCAAAGAAAAGTTAACGACGACGACGGATGACGGACGACGACAGACAACGACGGACGACGACGACGGACGCCAAGTGATGGCAATAGCTCACATGGACCTTCGGTCCAGGTGAGCTAAAAAGGTCAAAAGATGGGGATGGTTCTGATAAGCCACTGCTGGGGTATATGCATACCAAGATTCATATAATAGAAATGGGTCAAAAAGGAAGTATATGATCCACAGACCTGAAATCAGATTCCACCTTATGGGAGCCCATGCTGATGCTTCATACCAAATATCAAGAAGCTGAGATAAGTAGTTGCTGAGAAAACTGTCACAAAAATTTTCTATTATTGGACATTTATGTCAAAAATTAACTAAGTCGGTAAACAGAAAGTAGGTGAGCAACAGACCTGAAATCAAATCCCACCGTCCGCTCGCCGCCCACCGCCTGCCGACATTAACCATTTTATAACCCGGATTTTCACTAGTGAAATCCGACCAAAAATAGGACTCATAGTTCTTGAGATATGGAGGTGCTCATAAAATCTTAACATAGATAATTAACACTGCCACTGGCAGCAGTAAGGCACAGTGACAACTACAATATGTCCTGCTCTGCTTTTGCAGATGAGAAACAAATCTTGCTTGATTGTTGCTCCATCCACTGCTTAAACAAAAAATCAATCTTTTTTAATTTTCAAAATTTTGATTGACTTAGGGATGCCTACTGGACTGAAATTAAAACAAGAATATGTCCAAAAGTCCAACTTCATGCCGCATCACTCAACATTTATTTTCCCCTACAATCACTAAACCATGAAGATGATTCCAAGAGTAAAATTTTATGATAATTACATGATTTATAAAGTTTCATGATACCATACTTCCTTCATGGTAAAGAAACTTCAACCTTTAGGTAAACCTTAGTATAACATCCCCTTTTTTGTCATCAATCTCCCCTACAGTTGATGAGTCACAGGTGCAATTTCATGACGATTTTTGTTTATATCCTGATTATATGTTTCAAGTTTCATGATGATACCACACTTCCTTCATGGTAAACTAATATAATTCCACCTAAAGGTAAACCTGATTTTGGGACAGACAGACGGACAGATTGACAAACAGACCCTAACACTATATGTACCCCTACCTTTGTAGATGGGTCTTAAAAAAGAAAGATTGATTGATTGAAGTTCCAACCACTGCAACTTTTTTTCTTTTTCCTTTTTTTAAATAGCCAGGCTTTGACAAACTCCTTACATCACAAACTGTCCATGGCCAGGGTGTTAAGGAGTATTCACAAACTGTCCATGGCCAGGGTGTTAAGGAGTAAAACCAACTCAAGAGTAAAACCAGATTTTGGTTGAATGATATTAAGTCAAAATCTTGATTTAAAAGTGTTTGCTTTAATTTTTTTGTCATCAATATTTTGTATCAAGATATCAAGTCAAAATCTTGTTCAATTAATAGATGTTAATTTTATTTTTATTGAATGATTTGAAACAAAAGATTGATTGATTTTTAGGATAAACATGTAATACCCATTTTTAAAGATAATTTTAAAGAAAAAAATAACTCAGACTCAGATTGAAAACTTTAAAAGAGACATTGAAAAGTACATCACACACAACTATAAATAACTCTCATGCAATGCCCATGAAAAAAAATCAATGTTACTGATATTGTCAATATGCTACATATGTTTATTTATAACATTGAAACTTTACAAAGATTTTTGTAATTAGATAAATAAATGATTACAAAGGAAAAAACATTTCCTGTTTACATAACATTGTTATCTACAGTACAACAAGTACACTGAATCACAAACTTGAGTCTGTTTGTATGGGTGTTCTCCATTTCCTTTTTTTTCTGAGTAATCTATCAAATCAAAGTCCTAATTAAATATTTTTTGATTGCATAAGAACGGCCTTAATGTTTCAAAACTTTGACCCTTATTTGTGAATATTAATAAAAAAAAACTTGTTTTTGCAAGCATATCAATATGGTGCCTAATCTTAACTTTTATAATTTTCCCATGTAGGTAGATCAATAGATAGATAAAAAATGTATGGAACAAAATAACTGTCATAATTTCATAAGTTGATATATTGTTTTGGTATAGTTAAACACCTTTTTTATAGTTCAAGAGTTATTATAGCAGTAAGATATTATTTTTTTTTATTTTTCCTTTTCCTATTTTTAAATTTTTTTGGTTTGTTTTCAGTAATTTAACAAGCACACACACATACCGGTACCACTCATGTTCACAGGCACTCATTCATCATCTACTGGGTAATAATTTTATGTCACATCTTCATCTATGTATGTTGAATAAATAGATCAAACATTTAGTGTTGGTTATACTGTAAGGCAAGCAACACCTTGACACCACAGTTAATTCATTTTGATAAAGCCTATATTTGCAACTGTATTACTAGTACTGATTGTTATTCATAAAAGTTTGAATTCAGAAAGGGGCATTCTTTCATAATTCTAACATTTGTTTGAATAATTTGTGGGGCTCCGGCAGGGTACCCCCCTCAGGTCGCTTTTAAAAGGCATATTTTGGCAGAGGTTGCAGGTCGTTTTTTGCCAAGGCAGATCTAGGACCGGCGTGCAGGGCCTGCGCCCCTCCGTTTGACAAAAAAAAAATGGTTAGGAACTGTATGAAACAAGAGGTCCCAGAAGGTTTTTTTTATAATTGCGCGCCCCTTGTTTGAAAATATCTGGATCTGCCACAGTTTTGGCATAGGTCAATTTTTTGAAGTGTAGGTCGGAAGTCGCCCTTGAAAAGCCCTCAGGTTGCAGGTCGCTTTTAACCCTGGGGGAGCCACATTTGTATAAGCACTGTTCAAGATGTGTTGGGGTTGTGAGTAACTCTACTAATTATAATTGGTGGGTTTCAGAATTTTTCTTTTAAGGCCATACAAAAATAAATCTTAGCTTTCTCAGGCAATTTTTGTCAAAAACAGATGAGACAGGGAGGCTTCTAGTTTATTTTTTAATTGGTCTATAAAGTAGATTGGGCAGTTTTTTACATTGTAAATACACCAAAAAAGTGATGATGCAGGTGATTTTTTCTTTTTATCTTATGAAAAAGCAAAGGCTGCCTTAGAACAAATGAGCCAGGGGCCTGAGAAGCTAAATATTTTCTTTATTTTGCCTAAAGAAGCAATAGTGGAATATCAAATTAAAATTCATGGTTGGATAGTATAACAAGCATTCTGAGAGTATTGCAAAACAATACTTAGTCCCCTACCGGCCTCATATTTCAGTCACTGGTAACAATTTGTCAAACAAATGAATACCTAAACTTGATCAGTTTATTATCTACAAGGAACAATAAAAAAGTTTAGAAAAGAAAATTGCAATAGATTTTCAAACTTCAAAGGGCCATATCTCCCATAAAAAATTGTGGATTGGCACGAAACTCAAACTTGATCTGTAACTCATCAAGGTAAACTCACATACCAAAAATTAGTTCATTATCTATAAGCGTTAAGAAAAAAAGTGCGGAAAACTGAAACTTTAGTGAATTTTCAAAGTTCAAAGGGCCATAACTCCCATAGAAAATTGTGGACCGGCACGAAACTCAAACTTGATCTTTAACTCATCAAGGTAAACTCACATACCAAAAATTAGTTCATTATCTATAAGCGTTAAGAAAAAAAGTGCGGAAAACTGAAACTTTAGTGAATTTTCAAAGTTCAAAGGGCCATAACTCCCATAAAAAATTGTGGACCGGCACGAAACTCAAACTTGATCTTTAACTCATCAAGATAAACTCACATACCAAAAATCAGTTCATTATCTATAAGCGTTTAGAAAAAAGTGCGGAAAACTGAAACTTTAGTGAATTTTCAAAGTTCAAAGGGCCATAACTCCCATAAAAAATTGTGGACCGGCACGAAACTCAAACTTCATCTGTAACTCATCAAGATAAACTCACATACCAAAAATCAGTTCATTATCTATAAGCGTTTAGAAAAAAAGTGCGGAAAACTGAGGCGTGACAGACAGACGGACAGACGGACAGACAGACAGACGGACGGACAGAGCGCAAACCTATAGTCCCCTTCGGCTTTCGCCGGTAGGGGACTGAAAACTGCCTATCGACTCTCCCACATATACTTCTGAAACAGCCCTAATAAATATCTTTTCTTGGTTAAATTGCAAGACTGTAAGAACTATCTTTGGTCTAATTATATAAATGATAAGAGTTCCTGCCTGTAATTTATTGCAGGTTTTAAAATCTGCTGAATAAGATAGTTTTATGGATATTGTCCTTGTTGTGTCATGAGCATTTATTTCCCATCTCTATAGATACTACTGTGGTTTCATTATTTTTCGTGGGGCATTAATTTTTTCGTGGTTTGCCTTGACCAATGAAATTTGATATCCAATTAAAAAGAAATATAACATTGATCTGTATGCTGCAGCCTTCAGAACCACTAATTTAAGAATCCTCAAACTGATCCTTTATCATCAGACCATAAATATTGGTACCCTTGAATATAAATGAATCCAATATTCTGTCATGTCTACCTAACATGTAAATATGTCCTAACCTTTCCATATCATAGACTTCTACAGGACTTCTGTTACTTTCATGCCCTGCATTCCCTATTGTAAATGTACTGAAAAAAAAAACATGACAAAATTTTAGGTATATTATAGGTTCATTTTTGACATTAAAAAATCTACATATATCCCTGGTGTCGGGGAAAATAAATTGTTTTAACCAAATATTGTGAAGATGGGTAAATATCACAATTCACAAGGCAAAACTAACATTTCACATGAAAAACATATCAAATACATTAAGGTTCCCTTTTTCAGCTTAAATAGGCATCAGATGTGAGAATTATATATCACATAAATTGGGACTCTATATGCTTATCATTAAAAACACACCATTAAAATACTTTATTAACAATGACACAATTTAATGAAACAATGGATGTATCATCATATTCAATTGTTCAATGTCAACCTATTCATGGTATAATTACATATTAACTGATGAGATATACTGCAGATGAGAACTTTAATTTTTCAGTTCAAAGGGAGATAACTGTATTGCATTTTTGAAATCTTGATACATCAATTTGAATTTTGATGATAGCAAGTATCCACTTTTCTTGTGTGGCACAAATAAACATTAATATCAAATTGATATCATGACACTTTAAAATGAACAGTTTTTACTTAATTTAGAGTTACGAAGTACCAACAGGCATAAAGTAGTTTAAACATGAGTATGCTTTAGCACAGTACATGTATATAGAACGCAAATTATTGGGTGGAAATATATTTTAGGAATTCCCTGCTTTCATCAAGTTAAATGATGACCAAACTTGTAATGCATTAAAAATCCGTCATGACGAGGACAAAAAAGAACAAATAAATGTGCTGGACATAGACCAATAACTAAAATATCATACAATTTAAAAGGATGGACAAATTAACATACCTTCCATCAGGTGATATTGCCGAAGACCACACCCTATTTACTCGTGTGCCATTGTTGTTTTGATTTCTATGTACATCAAAAACCACTCCTTCAGTTTTTCTAGTATTTATCATCTGTGAAAAAAAAATTAAATGGTTCATTGAACAAGAGGCTCCCAAGAGCCTGAATCGCTCACCTGAACTACACAGGTACATATATTTGTAGATATTATTGTGCTTAACCATATGCGATTTAAATTTCTGAAATATCTTTTCGAAAATTTCAGGACAGGTAGGTCTTAATATGCTGATCACTTTTGATTCTTGCACAATTTTGATATCTGAAACCATTTTTGAGTTATGAGCAAAAAAATACAATTTACCCCTTTGTTCTATTTTTAGCCATGGCGGCCATGTTTTTTACAAATAAAAAATCTGAATGATAGAGTTGTAGCATACAAGCTATTAAACAAGTGTGCCATGTTAAGATGCAGTTGGTTTTACCTTGTCAAACAAGTTAATCTTTAAAATTCAGGGAAAAAGTAATGAAAAATGGTAAATTTTGTTGTTTAAAGGATAATAACTCCTAAAAGAATTGGTCCTACAGCTTTGACCTAAATACATGAAATGTAGATCTTGATGTGGTTAATCATATGCAACTTAAATTTTTGAAATATCTTGTATAGTTTTCGAGATACAGGGCTAAATAAGTGAAAAAAATTGAAAAAATCCGGAAAAAGGGCAATAACTCCTATGTCGATCGTTGGATCTTCTTGAATATTTGATAGCAGGTAGATCTTGAGATTCTGATCACTTTTGTCTCCCATCAGAATTTTGATATCTGTAACTATTTTTGAGTAATTAGCAAAAAACTGCAATTTACCCCTATGTTCTATTTATAGCCATGGCGGCCATATTTTTTGACGAATCAAAAATCGGAACGATAGAATTGTAGCATTTATGATATTCAACAACTGTGCCAAGTTTGGTTGAGGTTGGATGTATGGTGTCAGACAAGTTAATCTATGATATTCAGGGGAAAAGTAATGAAAAATGGTAAATTTTGACGCTTTAAGGGCCATAACTCCTAAAAGAAATGGTTCTACAGCTTTGACCTTATTACATGAAATGTAGATCTTGATGTGCTTAATCATATGCAATTTGAATTTTTAAAATATCTTGTATAGTTTTCAAGATATAGGGCTAAATAAGTGCAAAATTTTGAAAAAATCCAGAAAAAGGGCAATAACTCCTACATCGGTTGTTGGATCTTCTTGAAAATTTCTAGGCAGGTAGATCTTGATGTGCTGATTACTTTAACCCACGCCAGAATTTTGATATCTGGTACTGTTTTTGAGTTATTAGCAAAAAACTGCAATTTACCCCTATGTTCTATTTTTAGCCATGGCGGCCATGTTTTTTTACGAATCAAAAATCCGAACGATAGTTTTGTACACATAATGCTACTAAATAACTGTACCAAGTTTGGTTGCAATTGGACTTATGGTGTTGGACAAGTTAAAGTTTGAAAAATTGTTAACAGACGACGACGACAGACGACAGACGACAGACGACGACGACGACGACGGACGCCAAGTGATAGTATAAGCTCCCATGGACCTTCGGTCCAGGTGAGCTAAAAAGCACCAACATTTTTCTAAATAAAACATGCAAGCATTTTAGACTCTTATTGCACAAGTTTTGTATCTTTTGAGGGGTGGTCTAAGGCACTGATTTAAATACCACACTATTGACAACTAGCGATCACCTCACAGCTGGTGTCTTGTTTGTTATTTACAAAAAAACGGACTTCCCCTACTGTATGTGATCAGGATTGTCAGTTCACTGCCTTAGGTTGGAGGATTACTCCGGTTACTCTAATTTCCTCCACCATCAAAAATGACCACCCTATATGGTACAGACTTCGATAAAGGACATTAAATACCAACACTTACACACACACACTCGTATCATTTGAAATGAATGAATATTTTAACTTTGTATGAAATGCCAGTAATTCATCATTCTTTTAGCTGGCTCCAATTTGAGGTTAAATTTTCATTCTGTAACATTTAATATCCATAAAAATTTGCCCCTAAAAGTAGTGAAAATGTTAAAATTGTTCTATATGAACACAAAATGCTATGTGTTGTGTATACATACATGTATTTCATACCTTATTCTTAATTATTAAACATATTATAAAAAACTATTGATACCTTTATGGTGCCATCTCTAAATCCAGCAATAACTGTGTCATTGTAAACAGAAACCGTCTGTGTATCACCGTGGTTACTGAAAGTGTAATCAAATAACCTCTTTTCTGTTGTTGTGCAAAATCCAGCAACATGTCCACCTCTGAAAAATAAATGTATGTACATGGTTACTACATGTACATGTAATCATGAGTAAAGAATTTGTGGGAATTAATTATGAGCTGGTAATATAAGTTCATATCTTAAACTTTTTCATGATTATCATTGTGATGTCATATTAATTGGGTAGTTCTATCGAAAAATTCACAAACTTTTATACAAACATATTTGTTTACCTTTGACATCACATAATATTTTTTTTACCTCTTTTAAAAAATAAAACCCTCTTTTTGCACAACTTAATATCAGTCATCTAACTGGAAAAAAAATTCCCACCAATTGTACCCTGTCGCTCAACATCACTATTTTATAGCAGCAATATCACTTTGATACATTCTTTTTGTAATCCTCCCAAAAATTGAATTATTAAAGAATTAAATATGTAAATTTGAACAAGAATGGCAGCCTTCCATGGGAAAACGTATGTCGCCTGCATCATAACATATTCAGTAAACAGGAAGTAAATGACTTATGGGCATAAAATTGCTTTACACCATATACATGATATAGTACAGTACTATAGAAAGAAGCTACATGCCAAATACCAAGAGGCTGTGGCATGTAGTTGTCTGGAAAAAATCGAGGAAAATTTTTGTGATGCCACAGGACGACACCCAAGACATCAGATGGTGCCAAGTAACCCCTATATGTTGTTCTGCTACACATTGATTTGAAAAGGATTGAAAATGTACCTAAACCCACTGACAAGGACATCATCGCTTATTACAAATTGTGTGACATCATGTGTGCCAGCTAAAATTCTTCTGGTTGTATCTTCCTTGACTGTCCCATCAGTGGATAAGTAGTAACAGTTTATACTGGTTGCATTAGAAACATAAAGTTGTCTGCCATGCAAACGTAGCCAAGGTATTAATCTGAAAATAGAGAAAAACATGTTAAGACTCATTTGCAATACATGTACAAGTATTGCAGTAAATCAACTTAAATTAAGAACATAAAGTAATGGAATATAATATGAGAAAGGCATTGCCTAAAGCCCCAGTCACACTGTCACGAATTGGCTTCCCCGTTTTACTACGTTTTAATGTAATTTATTGTCAAAGTTTTCGGTCTTAACGTTAAACAAGGTATATGCTACGTTTTACAAGGTTTCCTCACGTTTTACTACGTTTTACTAGGTATGGCAAGGTTTAACACCAGCCGTTTCATTAGGTATTACTACGTTTTTCTACGTGTGTGGTACGTTTCGTCAGGTATTACTAGGCTTTGTCACGTTTTACAAGGTATATGTTACGTTTAAGTACGTATTGATGCAGTTTTGCTAGGTATGTACTACGTTTTACTACGTTTTACCACGTGCCACTACGCTGTGAAGAATTATCCGCGAAAACCGCGTAATTTTCTCCAAATAAAAAAATATATACATATTCACCAGAAAGAGGTAGTGATTGCTCTGAGGAGAAAAGTAAGTTTTGATTTCATTCATATTTAAATGCTACTGATGAGAGGTTACTCCTTGGAATATCGATATATAGCATATCCAAATTAACCATTTATACAATATACAATACAATATTTATTTGTTTAAACACATTTACAATAAATGGTTATTACACAAGTTTATAACAAACAAAAAGTTAAATCAATGTACAATACTGTTAAAAATAACAAATTCACAAATAGTAAATTGAAACTTATTGTTTCAGGTTTCTGGAGTGCCGGTGACATTTGAAACAACTTGACATTTATTAATATATTCAATTAGAGATTTAAGTAAAATCAGAGATTTACTATTAAAAACCAAAAACAAGTTGTTTTTAGTTATAGATGTGATGTTTTTATTCAGTTGGTTTTTAATTTTAAGGAGAAATTCTTGTCTAAAGTTTATAAAGGATGGACAATTTATAAAAAAGTTCTCCTCATTCTCAATTTCAGAATTTGTACATTTAAGGCAAATTCTGTTATTTTTTGGAATATTTTTGTACCGCCCTCTTTCGATTGCGAGAGAGTGGGCACTGATCCTATATTTACATAATGTGGACCTATCTGCTTTATATTTGCAGATATCTACGTATGGGGGTCTGAAATTTAACTTGTGCATATAGTTGTAAAATTCTAGCTTTTTATTTTCTCTAAGAATTGATTGTTGCTTTTGGAAAGCTTGATCCTGAATTCTTTGCTTTATACATGTCAAATTATGTTTAATATTTTGTGGATTAAATGTTAAAAAATTGAAACCTAGTTCACTAATTATTTTTGACACATAAGAGATCCATTTATTATTTTGAGGAATATTTTTATAAATTTTATTGACAAGTGTGTCAGAAGAGCTTGATATATGTTCCCAGAATTTGATCATTAATGTTAAAATTTTTACTTTGAGAGGATATCTATTTAGTTCGGATAGACAGGCTGCATTTGATGCTTTACTGTGTACACCAAGTATTTCTTTTATAAATTTAATATGTAAATGTTCAAAAGGGTCTGTATCTTTAAATTTGTTGTCAGCACCCCAAATTTCACATCCATATAATATTATTGGACTTATTAATGTGTCAAAAAGTTTTTCTAATAAGCTGCATGGATTGTCAAGACCTATAGATTTCTTTATTTTAAACCAGGCCTTGCGACCTTTTTCCATTAATAATTGGCTTGAGGAGTTTAGATTACCTGTATATTTATAGGTTATTCCTAGATAACAATATGATTTCACAGTTTCAATGTAATTTTGTTTAAGTTTAAAGCAGTTTTGATGAGATTTACCATTAGAGTTAAACACAATTACTTTTGATTTTTTTTCACTAATCTCTAGTTTCCAGAATGAGCATAATTTATGGAGAATATCAAGAGATTTTTGTAGTCCTTGCTGACTACTAGACAAAAGTATAATATCATCTGCATATAAAAGGGAGTTTATTGACATATCACCAATAATAATTGGATCTGTTTGTCCTTCATTTAGCTTATCAACAAGATCATTAATATACAAGTTAAACAATATAGGGCTAAGCACATCTCCTTGTTTTACTCCACATTTGGAAATAAAACATTTGCTCAGGCCTTCTTTGAACTTAAGCATGCAATTGGGATCTTCATACATAGAAAGGATAATTCTAATAATGTAATGTGGGAAATTATTAGAAAATAGTTTATAAAATAGTCCTTCTCTCCAAATGGTGTCAAATGCCTTTCTTAGATCGATAAAGGCTGCAAAAACTTTTTTATTTTTGGATTTATATGTTTCAATAATGGTTTTCATTGTGAAAATGTGGTCACTGGTTCGTGACTTTTCTTTGAATCCAATTTGGTTTTCATGAATAAGATTGTTAGTATCAATAAATTTAATAATTCTTGATAAAATAATTTTGTTAAATAGTTTTCCTAAATTTGATGTTAAGGAGATGCCTCTATAATTTGATGGGTTTGACTTGTCACCTTTCTTATGGATTAGTGAGATGTAGCTTTCATTCCATAGTTTTGGAAATTTTCCAGTTTTAAGGATAAGATTAAATAGGTTTAATAGGGGGTCAAGAAGTTGATCTACTCCATATTTGATCATTTCATTCGATATCAAATCGCTGGAGGTTGATTTGCCATTTTTAAGGGTTTTTATAGCTTTAAGTATTTCATCTTTCTTAATTGGTTCTTGGTGTGTTTTATCTTTATCCTTTTTATTCAAAATACTGAGTGATTTGTTTACTTTGTCAATTATTGAATTGTGGAAGTCACTATTTGGTATATTATCACAATGTTTATTAATATCTTCAAAATGTTGTATAAATTCTTCTTTATTTGATATATTGTCTATGTCATTTGTTTGTGAATTGTTAAGTTTGTTTATCATTGACCAAAATTGCTTTGGGTCATTATTCATATTAGAATAAATATTTTCACATATCTTTTTCTTGTGTTTTCTCTCTTCTGTTTTACATATTCTTCTATATTTTGAGAGATAAGAGTAGTACTTTTGACGGTATGTTCCGTTGTCAGGATGCTTATTTACAAGGTTTAGATAACTTTTTACAGTGGTTTTTAAATCATGACATGAATCAGAAAACCACAATTTTCTTTGGGATTTATTTTTATTTTTTTTACCAGGGGATTTTCCTTTGACAAATTTAGCTGACATGGATGCTGCTTCATGAAGGATTGAATTAAATGAGTTTAAGATAAAATTACAATCTTCTGTTTTATTTGACATGAGATTTTGTATCTTTTGTTTGATAGGAGAACTTTGAATGTTAACTTTATAGCTTTCGATTGCATCATCATTCCAAATAAATTTTCCAGGAAGGGGGTTTAAGTTATTAGAGGATATTTTGCTATTAAAACATGTTAATAGACAACAATTTATTAAACAATGATCAGATATAGAAGTCATATCTTTTGTTGAAAAGCTGACAATTCCTTGAAGTAAAGAGTTTGAAATAATTGTGTAGTCAATGAGACTACATCCATTGTATGTTACACATGTATATTTTCCATGAAGGTCACCTATTGTTCGTCCATTAAGTATTCTTAGACTTGTTTCTTTACATAAATTGAGGAGAAGTTTACCACTATTATTTAGTTGTTTCTTATCCATATTATTCCTATTTGTAGGAGAATCAGAAAAATAGTTTTGGTCTTCAGAAGTAGGGAAACCAGAGTTGTCTGATTGAACAAAATCAGGTTTGGTATTTGTATAGGCATTAAAATCGCCTTGAATAATTATATCACCCTTCGGGCTTAATAGTGAGATGTCATTTATAAGTTTAGCATAAAGTTCATTCAGGTCTTAAGTTGTTCCTGTTGAATTTTCAGGTGAGAAGTAAATAATACTTAGAAAAATGTCTTTTTTAAAGTTGAAAAAGCTTTTTTCTAGTTTAAGCCAAACAATGTCTGTGTTGCCATGTGGTAATTTGGATATGCCTTTGCTTAGTCCATTTTTAGCATAAATTGAAATTCCTCCAGAAAATCTTCTGGCTTTTTTATGTTTCTTTCTTGTACTTTTGGTTAAAAGGGTGTATCCTGATATGTCTATTTCAGTATTGTCACCGCCACCCCAGGTTTCAACTAAACTTAAAATATCTACATTATTTATAGTTTTCAAAAATTCTTCGTCAGTGGATTTGTGGTGATTTAGTCCATTAATATTCCACATTGCAATGTTAATATTGTTATTTTTATGAAAGTTATGAAAAGTTTTCATTATATTTTTCTTATATGAATTTATCATAAGTCAAAGAAATGGGTTGATTTATGAGTGCTATTAAAGTTAAAATTAAATCAGATTTTATGATAATCATGAAATACAAAAATATATATATTCTAGTATTTTATTTACTAATTTGTTTTTGATTTATTTTAAACCAAATTTTAGTAAGAAGTAAGGATTATGGTAGTTGTATTGAAATGATATATTATTATCATATCCAAAATGTACTAACATGGTAACATGTAGCATAATATAATTCAACAAAATAATATATGTTATTAACACAGTCTGAAATATTTTACATGTTAATTCAATAATTCTGTCTAAAGAGGGATAACTCTTTTTTTTTAGATGTATTTAACTGAGTTCTGATAGAATGACTAAATATTGAAATTAAACAAGTTACAAATTTATCAACTGGCTTGTACATGTATAATTATGAAATAAATTGAAAAACAGAGGTAAGGGAATATTTAAGAATGAAGTTTATAACTTCTTGCACTTGTCTTTTTAGATGTAGATATCCCTAAATAACAGAATTTAACAAACTTAAATTCAAGTATAATATAATAGTATATTACAATTTTTATGTTTTGCAGTTGATGGTTACAGACTACAACAATGGTTAAGAAATCACTACTTAATTGTGTTACACAATGACACTAATGAGAAACAATAAAATAAATTAAAATGGTAATACAAATATATGAGTTTTGGTTTACTCCAGTGTATTAAACAATTAAAATGGTAGTAAAAATAATAACAAGAGTTAACACTAAAGTATGTCTCGCCTGCCGGCACCATCAGAAAGAATTATTCTTTCTTACTTCCACTATATTTTGAATTTACATGGATTTTCAGTTTCTGAGATCAAAAAATGTTTATTGAACTTAAACATTGCAAATATATGCAATAAAAATAATCAAAGTCACTCAACCAGAAAATCAAGGTCAAGGTCAAAAGATGGGGATGCAACTGTGCTAAGCTACTACTGGGGAATATGCATACCAAGTTTCATCAACCTAGGACCGATAGTATTTGAGATATGGAGGTGCTCGCAAATGTTTTTCATTGCTATTATATGTATTGAAAATTGTCAAAGTCACTCAACCGAAAAATCAAGGTCAAGGTCAAAAGATGGGGATGCAACTGTGCTAAGCTACTACTGAGGCATATGCATACCAAGTTTCATCAACCTAGCACCTATAGTTCTTGAGATATGGAGGTGCTCGCAAAACTTTTTCATTGCTATTATATGTATTGAAAATTGTCAAAGTCACTCAACCAGAAAATCAAGGTCAAGGTCAAAAGATGGGGATGCAACTGTGCTAAGCTATTACTGGGACATATGCATACCAAGTTTCATCAACCCAGGACCTATAGTTCTTGAGATATGGAGGTGCTCGCAAAACTTTTTCATTGCTATTATATGTATTGAAAATTGTCAAAGTCACTCAACCGGAAAATCAAGGTCAAGGTCAAAAGATGGGGATGCAACTGTGCTAAGCTACTACTGGGGCATATGCATACCAAGTTTCATCAACCCAGGACCTGGCGGATGACAATAGGCAACAACTTAAACAAGCCAATGAAAATCACCAGCAAGAATTTGAACAATTGCAAAGAAAACTCAGTGACAAAGAACTAGAACTAATAAAATGTAAAGAATCCAACAACACTCTGCAAGATAAGCTTGACCGGGCACAAGATGAAATTCTCAACATCAAAACACAACTGTCATCAGCATTAGATAAGAATCCAGGGGTTGATGACATGCAACCTGTGATCCGACAACGTCTCCCAAACAAACCGCATGTTTTGCTTATTGGAACGTCAAATTGTAAAGAGATAAACGAAGCCAGGCTGTCTGACTCTGTAGTGGTCACCAAAATCATTAAATATGTAATAAAAGATGCCAAGACATATATTGTAACATGCACAGGGTATAATTTTGATGTGGTAGCTTTGCACATTTTAACCAATGATCTCAAAACCATGTCCCCACAAAATTGTTTAAAAGAACTTGAAGACTTGGTTGAGCTCATCAAATCAAAATGGCCTCATGTCAAGGTCATCATTTCTCTTACCACTCCAAGAAAGGATGACCTTGTACATCATACTAATGGGCAAATATTAAATGCATTACTGAAGCAGCTTGTTATAAGCAAACAGGATGGCAGCATCGAATATTGTGAACACACTAACATGTTATTCCAAGGAAATCCCTTGGATGAACTACTTAGTGAAGACCAGTATCACTTATCACAAAAAGGTGTCGCATATTTGGCAAATAATTTAAAGCGAGCCATTCACAGAGCCTTAGACATCCCCCTACCAACAAAACAAAGAGGAAAGTCCCCAGGGCGATCTTTTAATCGTGGAACAAGGGGAAGGGGCAGGGGATATGAAAGATAATTCAGAATAATAAAAACAAAAAAGGGGGACCCTAGACATGTTCTGGTGTTTTGAATTAATAGTCCCCACATTTGTTAGATTGTGCATCGCTACCTCCATGTATGGACATTATGTCATTCTGTATTTTTGCAGTGTATATTGTTATTATTAATCATTTTCTCTATTAAAATGTACAATGGAAGAGTACAATTTAAAATTAAAATGGTTAGTTGGGTAGAGACCCATTATACTTTAATATGTTTACATACATGACATATGTACATAATGTATGCTTTTTTTTTCTTTTTTCCTGTATTTCAATCGATCATATATCAGTCAAACATTTTTGATAATGCAACAAGGTTATTATACACATATGCATATAAACAAACAAAAATGTTAATACCACTATGTAATTAGTGTAACTGTATCATGCTGTAAAATGGTTATTAGTGGGCTTTTCTTGATGTTCTCTTAAGATTTGCTAATTAAAAGTAACAATTTAAAGTTTCTAAATAACCTTAGAGAGATAAATCAAGTAAATTGCAAGTTATGACACCCATAAATAATGGGTTATTGTCCATTAGAATGGGCTGTTGGAATGTAGGGGGCCTGATCAAAAAGCAACATAACAAAATTCAAGACCCCATGTTTATAAAGAAAATTGAAAATCTAGATCTAGTTTTTCTTGTTGAAACACATTTAGGACACAATGCCAATATTACCAATATTGGTGAGTTTCATTGTAATCTGACATGTAGAAAGGTCACAAAAGGCAATAACAGATATTTTGGTGGAATAGCAATTTTACGGAAACCATCAATAAAAGCCCATGTGAAAATATTAAATAACATAATTCCAGATTTACAATGGGTGAAATTGGATAAAAATTTCTTTGGGTTAAGTCGTGACCTTTATGTTTGTGTGGTATACAACCCCCCTGAGGGCTCATCATATTCCCGAGGACTCGTCCATGACATTCTGGTTCAACTTGAAAAAGATATTGTAACATTTCAAAAATCTGGAAATATTCTCCTGTGTGGAGATTTTAATGCTAGAGTGGCATCTGAGTTTGATTACATTGTAAATGATGGCACTGATTTTACACCCATTTATCAGGACTATGCAAGTGACAAACAAATCAGGAAACGTCGTAATAAAGACACAAAACTGGATAAAAGGGGCAAAGAGCTTTTAGATTTATGTATTTCAAACCAGATAAGAATCTTGAATGGACGAGTCCTGGGGGACACTTTTGGTAATTTAACTTGTTATACCCCAAACGGGTCAAGTACAGTTGATTATGTTCTGCTATCGGAGAGTATATTAGATCAAATTTTATATATGAAAGTACACAATTTTATGCCATTAATGTCTGACTGTCATTGTTTACTAGAATGGTCATTATGTACAAAATACTGTGTTGAAAATGTAAATGTATCGAAGGCAAATATTATTCATGATATATCTCCAGGGTTCATATGGTCTGATGAATCACCAGCTTTATTTCAGGAAGCCCTAATATCAAAAGATATACAAAAAAAGATAAGTGATTTCTTCTCTGAAATCAAATTTGATGATAAAGATTCAAAAAATACTATAAATGAAGCATCCTTGGCCTTAACAGACATCATCTCTGCTGCAGCAGAAATGTCATTAAAAAGAAGAAAACCACCAGATAAAAAGAAACAAAACAAAAATACATCTAAGAAATGGTTTGATGGTAACTTATTCAAAATGAGATGCCACCTTATTAGTTATAGTAAAATTTACACAAAGTTTCCTAATGATCCATCTGTTAAAGGTCACTACTATAAACTTCTCAGAACTTACTCCAAGACAAGAAAATACAAGTATCGTGAATATAGAAAATCTCTTCTAGATCAAATCGAAAATCTTTATGAAGAAGACCCCAAAAAATATTGGAATCTTATCAATGAGCTCCAGGACAAACATACTTGTCATGATAGCACATTGGTACAGCCTTCCTCCTGGTTTGACCACTTTCAAAATCTTAACAAATCAAAACCCGAATTTAGAGATCAACTTAATATTTTAGAACAGAAAGTTCGAGTCTTAGAAAAAGAAAAGTGCTTTAACCAACTGGACATGAGAATTACAGAACCCGAGATTACAGCAGCAATTGCTAGTACTAAATGCAATAAAGCAGCAGGATTGGATAACATAACTAATAACATGCTTAAATCTGGCCAACAACCACTCTTACCCTGTTTTATGAAACTATTTAACCTATGTCTAACAACCGGTATATACCCTGATTGTTGGACACCAGGATACATAGTGCCAATTTTTAAAGCCAACGATGCTTCAGATCCAAGTAATTACAGGGGAATCACAATTACTGCCGCATTGGGTAAACTTTTTAATAAAATCCTAGACACCAGACTCCAAAAATATTTGGAGGAAAACAAAATCATTAATGAAGGGCAAATTGGATTCACGAAAAAAGCTAGACCATCAGATCATATGTTCATACTTAAAACATTAATTGATAAATATTGTCAACATAAAGATGGTAGGTTGTTTGCCTGCTTTGTTGATTTCCAAAAGGCTTTTGACACTGTAGTTCACCCCGGATTAAAACTTAAACTATTAAACATAGGTATCGGATCAAATTTTTATAACTTAATCAAGAACATGTATGCTAAAAGTAAATCTTGTGTAAAGATTGATAAATATAGAATTACAGAATTTTTTAAAAATGAGGTAGGGGTAAAGCAAGGTGACAATTGAGCCCTAACTTATTTAAGATATTTATTAATGATCTCCCATCGATTCTTGATGACACCCAAGATCCAGTCCAAATTGGCTCAAGATTGTTGAATTGCTTACTCTATGCAGACGACATTGTTCTTCTGTCAACATCTGCCAAGGGGCTCCAAGATAAATTAAATAAATTACATTCGTACTGTAAAGAATGGTGTCTAACAATAAATACAACCAAGACAAAAATTATGGTTTTCAACAAGGCAGGCAGACATATCAACCAAGAATTTAAATTCAATAACAACATTATTGAATGTGTGCAAAAATGCAAATATTTAGGTATAACTTTTTGCTCATCTGGATCTTTTTCCTTTGCTCAAGGATTGTTGTACAACAAGGCACTTAAAGCATATCATAAATTACGCAAAGATTTTATGTCCCTAAATCCTAGTGTTAAAAACTGTATCCATGTTTTTGACCATACAATAAAGCCAATTTTGTTGTATGGATCAGAAGTGTGGGGATACTTCAATCCTTTCAAAAAGAAGCTTTCTACAAATAACCCAAATGTGAATCTGGCCTTTCCCAAGTTACCAGCCGAAAATTTACATGTTAAATTTTGTAAAGTTTTACTTGGTGTCAATAAAAAAGCAACAAATCTTGCCTCTTTGTCTGAACTTGGGCGTTTTCCATTGCATTTTGATATTATTAAATCAATGATTAAGTACTGTTACCGTTTGGAAAATTTAGGCTCCAGTTTTCCTATTTTGAAAGATGCTTTTTTGGAATCACAAGCTCTACATGAATCTAAAGTTCAGTCATGGTATGGGTCCATTTCTTTTTTATTAAAACACATTTATGGAATTAAGGAACTGAACAAGGTGAATCCTCATAAATTCAAAAATTCCTTGAAAAGTTTGATGCATCAGTATTATACCAAAATATGGATGCAACAGATGAAAGAAAGTACTGATGGCAAACTAAGTAGCTATACCACCTTTAAGTGCAATTTTGGACTTGAGCCTTATCTAAGTATTTTAAAATCCTATGAGCAAAGGAAAAACTTCACGAGGCTGAGAATATCGGCGCATAAACTAAGAATTGAACAGGGTCGATATGATGGTACTCCCCGATCAAGCAGAACATGCCTCAGGTGCAGCTCGGGCGAGGTAGATGATGAAAAACATTTCCTGTTTTCATGCAAATCACTAGATAATGCAAGAAATAGAATTTTGACTGCAGTCCTTTCCATTTGTCCCAATTTTAATCAATTACATCCCAATGAAAAAATAATTTGGCTACTAAATTCTGAGGATGTTAAAATATTAACTCATATATGTGAACTTATTAAGGAAAGTGAGATATAGTCTTTTATACATTAGTTAGTAATGAAAGACATGTCCTTAATTTTTGATAGAAAGGTACTCCATTCTTTTTCTTTCTTCATAATAACTGAATTATAGTGATATGGCAAAGACAGGTGGACCATAGAGCACCGTCCCTTGGTGCCCTCTGTGGTTGCATTACTCTAAAAACTAGTTCATCCACACTGGGCACAAGGATGGCTCACCTGGACTTGTAGCCATGCACATAATACATATTTTCTAGGCAAAGACCGGGGAATGCCATAAAGCACCGTCCCTTGGTACCCTCTGCTGACAGATTACATTATCAATACCTAGTCTGTCCGCTTTTGGTACAAGGATGGCATTGCCCGTGTCTTGCAGCCTATTCCACAATGGAACAATTTAACAAAAGTACCACTAGTACCGATTATCATATAGTGACAAATCATTTATAGAAAGACATTCCTCTCGCCCCGGCTGTACCTGGGTCTATATATATTAACACATTAAATATCATATATACACTGTAATATTTATTATTTATTGTTATACACATTTTATATGCACTGTAATATGCCCCCATGTGGGCCCATTCTTATGGACAATAAAATATTCTTCTTCTTCTTCTATAGTTCTTGAGATATGGAGGTGCTCATAAAACTTTTTCAAAAAGTTAACGCCGCCGTCACCGCCGCCGCCGGTAAAGTAACACCTATGTCCCGCTCTGCTTCGCAGGCGAGACAAAAATTATTCTGACCAATGTGATATAAATATCATTAGATATGGTTTGCTCCAAATACATGTAGTTATGAGCAATTAAGTGTTTACTTTTATGCATATAAGCATGAATGTTAAGATTATGAAATAAAATTATGGTAAAAACAATAAAAATTATTCTGAGCAATGTGATACAAATATCATTAGACATGTTAGATATGGTTTATTCCAAATACATGTACATGCAGTGTTCTCCCCAGGCCCTTATAGCATCTCGGGACCGAGACGCTATCGTAATTTGCCGAGATGCTATCAGTCTTTACCGAGACGCTATTTCAAATTGTTAAAAATACAAAGGTATTGAGTTGACGTCCTTTAATATGAAGCCATTGACTGATTGATGATCATTGAGTTATTGACACATTTACAACCCCAAGCCAATTAACAAAGAAATCAATGATCATGGTCTTGTCAATTAATTAGGAAATATCGATCTTTGAACTGATTAGCCATGCAGATTGCAGGTGAACACCTTTTGCGAAGTGAATTATTTCTATTGGACAACCAACCAGGACCAATGGGATTAGACCAAAACAAAAACAAACATATGCACACGTGCTTTTATTCAGGTGTGTTATTAGAATATGAGTCGTTGAATTCTAAAGTAACGGTCATAACCCATTCCCAAAATAAAGAAAATGCTTTTTACCTTCATGAAACATGATTTAATTCCATTGTTACATTTGTTATTCCAAAATACTGATTTCTAGATATATTGTTTGACCCTTGGTCAAAACAGGAAGTCTAAAAATAGATTCAAAATTTCCCATTACCTTATCTAGCATTTTTCTCCTTTCGGCAGGAGAACCATTGGCATCTATATGATTCTGTCAATTTAGTGACTCTTAACCAGTGTGAATGAAATGTAAACATTTGTACTTGGGAACCTATTCTTGCCAAAAATAAAAGCTAATTTTATATTATTTTTTATTGCTTCAAACCCAGGCAAATGGCTTTCAGGCCTGTCTTTTCCTCTTCCATCCTTGGTAACTGGATGCAGTTCACTGAGAGTTCATAGATAACAAGTTTTAGCCATTGTTAAATTGCTACAATCAGTTTTACTCCAACTTTTTCTTAATATGGAACTATAGTATCCATAGCTTGAAGGTAGACTTACATCAAATGGGGTGGGTGGGGGAGGGAAGAGGGTGGGGGGGGGGGGTTTTCATAAAACACTAATACATGATACATGGTCAAGAACTTATCATAAATTGATAGCGAAACGTCGATCGACATGATTTTTTTTCTTTCTGACACCTGATATAATTTGTTTACGCAAAATGTGATGCTATCCAAAATTCCTGGGGAGAACACTGTACATGTAGTTATGAGCAATTAAGTGATTACTTTTGTGCATAATCATGAATGTTAAGATTATGATATCAAAAAAAAAATAAAAAGAAAAAATAACAAACAATCCAAAAATTAAAATGATTAGTAAGTTACAGGTATCTTGTACTGATAATGTTTAACTATTTATATGAATATTTGAATACATAATTTGAAACTTTTAAGGACAATTACTTCTTGGGAATTGGTTCATGTTTATGTGACCATATTGATTCCATAGCCAGGGGTTGCAGTAGTACGGTGGCATTGGAGGATACATCGGCATCATTGGTGGTCTTTGTGGCATAAACGGTGGCGACATTTGGTGGTTTGACACATTAAGCGGTGGCCTTTGACTGTTATGATTGTATGTAGGCGGCATTTGTTTATACGGCACAAATGGTGGCGGAGATTGTTTGTTTTGCATAGGCGGCATTTGTTGATTACTGGTATATTTAAACGATTGATTCTTGTTTAGGTTCAGGGGTCCATTATACATGGTGGGTCCTGTGAGTTTAACTTTTAATGCCTCTTGGATGTGTTTCACTAGAGCTGGTAGGCCATGATAGTTGTTTAGGTGCACATTGTCAAAAAACATGTTGTCCATGGGACGGAAACAGTGCATTACTGTGATCTTGGAGAATCTTGAAGCTGCATTTAAGATGCAGTTGTTCGCTTCATGAATGGACTCGTTGAGGTTGTCTCTCCTTCTCATGAGTGGGAGTACAAAGATTTGTGAATTGGGCCAACATTTAACTGCTGTGTTAAATAAGTCTATGAATTGGTCCAGTTTTACTCCATTGTACCCGAGTTTCGGTATTTGTAATTTTAGTTCATTTATATTATATCTTCGCTCCATAGACTAATGATCACTGATGGTAAAGTATATAACCATTGTCTGCCCGTTCGTCTGTCTGTGAAATACAATTTTGTCTCAGTTTTCCAACTGCTTTTAAAATATAATAGATATGATATTTTGCATTTACTGTAGTACCAAATGGTGCATAATAATTTAGGTTCCTAGCTAAACTGGTTTTACACATGTTGGACATGGATGCAAAATTCCTATCACAGTTGTCTAAATATAGGTCGTAGAGGTTTTATATTTCGCCTTCAATCTTATCATATGGTATAAAAGGGTGTTTATCTATTTTTTACTCCTAGGTCATCTGCTTTCTGTTAACCGAATACTAAAGTTTTGAACAGAAGCTGGATATCCCTAGTACGCATTAGCTTACAAAATATTTGTTACAAATTTTTTATATTAAACAGCTTTAAGACTTTCAAGCAAAGTACTATTTCAATCTTTTCCTCATTCCCTTTAAATAATAGAAAAGAATCACCTTGTAATATTTTATCCCTGTCATATAATTCCAAAAATAATTGGTTACAGAAAACCTGACAAATCGCTGCGATGCGTACAAGTGCAATAGAGATAGACCAACTGGTAGTGCCTCTCTGAACCATGCGTCTTTCTTCTTAACCCTGACGGCATTCAAACTACATTCTCCTGGAACATAGCTGGGTCAACTCGCAAACAGTTTCTGATGAAAACAATATATCCTCACGTCCCAGTTCCTATAAAATTGTTCGCACATGCCGAACTTGGATCTCCTACTTTTCCAATATCTCACCCAAATTAAACGTGTTTTTCTTGTCCTCTGGTACCGGTTCTGGTTGTATTGAAACAACAAGAGCCTTATCTTGCAGAAAAACGCGTATGTTTATTTAGCAACATCCCGTAATTTACCAATTTCATAGTACTTTTTTCTTTTAATGTGATCTAAATGAAGATTTTTTACAAAACAAGGGTGCAAAAATAGGCAAATGAAAGAGTAAGCGTAATAAAACGTGATTATACCTACTAAAACGTGATAAAACGTTCAAAAACCTAGCGAAACGTAACATTAAACGTAAGAAAACGTACAAAAACTTCATAAAACCTCGTGAAACGTAGTAAATACCTAGGAAAACGTATTTAAACCTGGTGGTGGGCATTTCGCAACGTTTTACCAGGTTTTCGTTACGCTTTCACTACGTTTTAACCGTTTTAACGACGCTTTACCACGTTCTACTACGTTTCTGTGACGTTTATTTTTTCAGCCGGGTTTCGCCACGTTTGTGTCATGCAAACGATACAAACGGGGCACCCCACGTTTGCGTCCAGGTATCTCTACGTATTTACCCGCTTTCATCTACGTGTCAGTACGCTTCGTTATGTTTATAGCCGTTTCATTACGTTTTAGAAACGTAGTAAAACGGGGTGCCGAAACGTGACAGTGTGACTGGGGCTTTAGAAGCTGTATAGATACAAAAATAAAATCTATTCCATTGACAATTTGGATTAACAGGCCAATGTGGTACTATATCCTGTCATTTTTCTTCACATGCAGACATTTTTGAAAACTTCTTAAAATCAAATGTTTCTAAACAGATAAATTTTTCTTCCATCAAATTTTGTGTCTCATGCAATTTGGTAGACTTTCAACATTAAAGAGCTTGCTATGCTTGCATTCAAATATGATATCTAATATCAAAGTTAAGTACATAAAAGAAAAAAAATGTGGGATAAGTACAACACACCACAACCTACATACATGTACATGTAAACAAGTGACAAGTTACATGTAAAAAATCCACAATGTAGATGTATATTAATATAAAGTACCAAGAGCATAGATTCTTGATTTATCTAATGCTTTATGTTTAACTTGTATCTTAAAGATACATGTACATTGTAATCATGAGACAACAAACTCAGTTTATAATTAAGGTAAATGAGTTTTTCATAAAAAATCCCACTTCAAGGGAGATAATTGGCAGCGAAAAGTGTGACAATTTTTTAACAAGAGGCTCCCAGGAGCCTGAATCGCTCACCTGGTCTTGATGTCAACCCTATGAAGAACTTTGTAGAGCTGAATAAGCTGAACATTTAAGCAAGCAACAGCATTTCTCTTTCAGCAACAGTTTTCATGCTGTAGGCCAAAAACGTGCAGAATGTTATTTTAAGGGCTGTCTGAACACTTTGACTCTATAGAGACGTACGTTTGTTAAGAGCTTAATAAACTGAACATTTAAGCAAGCAACCACTTTTCTTTATCTGCTATAGTTTTCATTATATAAGCCAAAAACATGAAAACATGTTTTTTTAGGGGCTGTAATTCCTATAAGGGGTCATCTGACAACTTCGACCCTTTGGAGACTTTTGTAGAGCTAAATGAGCTGAACATTTAAGCAGGCAACAGCTTTTCTCTATATGCAATAGTTTTCATTTTATAGGCCAATCACCATATTTTTTGCCTTTAAGAAGCTGTAACCCCTATAAGGGGTCATCTGACAACTTCGACCCTTGGAGACTTTTGTAGAGCTAAATGAGGTGAACATTTAAGCAAGCAACAGTTTTTCTCTAACTGCGATAGTTTTCATTCTGTAGGTCAAAAACACTATTTTTTGCCTTTAAGGGGCTGTAACCTATATAAGAGGTCATCTGACAACTTTGACCCTATGAGGACTTTTGTAAAGGTAAATGAGCTGAACATTTATGCAAGCAACAGCATTTCTCTATCTGCAATAGTTTTCATTCTATAAAGGCCAAAAACACTTTTTTTCGCCTTTAGGGGGTTGTAACCCCTATAAGGGGTCATCTGGCAACTTCGACCCTATGGAGACTTTTGTAGAGCTAAATGAGCTGAACATTTAAGCAAGCAACAGCTTTTCTCTATCTGCAATAGTTTTCATTCTATAGGACAAAACCATGAAAACAGGCTAATTTTGACCTTTAAAGGACCATAACCCCTATAAAGGTTCCTCTGACAACTTCGACCCAATGGAGACTTTTTTTTAGAGCTTTTGATTCTAAAGAGCCTAAAATCCTTCGGATTTTTTCTATCTGTTATGGTTGCTGAGTTATAAGCCATTTTAAGTGGTTTTACCCTATGTTCTATTTTTAGTAACAGCAGCCATGTTTTTATCAAATCATTTTTAAATGAGGATTGCTTGTTGCCAACAAGTTTCAGTTTAATTGGTTTGGTGGTTTCAGAGAAGAAGATTTTTGAAATTGTTAAAGGACGACGACGGACGCATAGTGATGGCATAAGCTCACATGGCCTTTGGCCAGGTGAGCTAAAAATGGAAATGACTGAAGAAAATTTTGTTTTTCTTCAATATTTTGAAGAAAAAAGAAGAGTGATCCAATGTTTTTGTATTATTAATATTTTAGAAAGTTTTTACAAATTCTTACAACATATGTATGTTTTAAAAAATGTACATGTATGTATTTTGTGGATTTTTTTCAATTATACATGTATCTCCATACAAATATCATGAAAATTTAAATATATATATATATATATCTTTATTCCCATACAGTCCAAAACGTTGGAACAGAGAAAAACAAAACACAACTAGAAAAACTGTGAGCCGCAGCTCACAAATAAATACCCCCACCCCGCAAAAAAATTAATCAGATAAAATTTAGAATAGGAGATGCACATCTACATTATGTCACAAAGATTGTATGTAGGTTTCATGAAAATCCATCAAGGGGTTTTGGAGGAGTTGCAGATAAGAGATGGGCACCCCCATGTAGTCGAATGGCTGAGTCCATGTATTGCTATGGGAAACCCCAAAATCATTTTGATCAAACTTTCAAATAGTAGGTGCACATCTATATTATGTTACAAAGATTGTGTAAAAGTTTCATGACAATCCATCAAGGGGTTTAGGATGAGTTATGGATAAGAGATGGGTACCCCCATGTAGTTGAATGGCTAAGTCCATGTTTTGCTATGGGAAACCCCAAAAATCACTCTGATCAAATTTTAAAAAAGTAGATGCACATCTACATTTTGTCACAACAATTGTGTGTAAGTTTTATGAAAATCCACCAAGGGGTTTAGGAGGAGTTGCGGATAAGAGATGGGTACCCTGAAGTGTAACGGAAGGACGGACGGAAGGATGGACAGACACCCCTATCACTATATACCCCCCACTTTTGAAGTGGGGGTATAATAAAAATACGACAATAACAAATATGTACACTATATACAAAACTGATATACAATTACAGAACAAAAACAACACACACACAGGGAGAAGAAAAGCCAGGGGGTCACAGTTTTTTATTTATACATTTTATAAGTTTAGATATATTTTGAAGCAGCGACTTGTTTTTACTAGACATGAGTTTGTGAAATTTTAATGTATTTATATTTCCTAAATAATATTTTGGTAACAGATTTTTGCGATCTTCAGCTATTGCCGTACATTCAAGCATATAATTGAATTTGTCCCCTAAGCTATCATTATAACATAGGTTGCAGTGTCTATTTTAATATTTCTCCATCGTCCCGTTTCAATAGGTAAGAAAGTACATTGTATTTGTTGTTCTAAATCTGCACATAACTAATGCATCTTTTAGATTCAAAATTGTCAAATAATTTTCAAAAAATAATTCCTGTTTGTACAGTAGATTCTGTAACATGTTGCTTTTGGGGACTCTATTACGTTCTTGTGCCAAATTTGTTTAAATTGATCAACCAGTCTTTGTTTAAGGGGTTGCTTAAACCATTCAATATTTTCAACATGTTCTTCTAGCCACATATAGGAAAATCCAGAACGATCTAAGAAATTTTTGACAGCTTTGTTCCAACAAAAGTTAATGTTATTAAGTTTTCGTGTAAGTTTGTACAACAAATACGAAAGTTTTGATTCTTTTCCATTTAATAATCTAGCCCAATAGGAGCAGATTCTTACATTAATGTACTTATAGGAAATCTGCCTAGCTCTCCATATACCATATAACAAGGGGGCGAGGACTTCAAATGTAGTAAAATTTTACAAAAACAAAACAAAAACATTTAAAAAATTTTACAAAAACAAAACAAAAACATTTAAAAAAAAAAGAAATTTAACTTTATGCATGTTATGTTTTATTGTAGATTTTCAAAATATTATGTCAAACGCTACATGTAGATATTTTTTGTAGTTGTACCTGAATGATTCATACGTAATCTCAGTATGTTCATTGTACATGTTGTAAGGGTTACAAAATTTCATAAATGCATTTTAATAGCATTAAAATATAGACCACATTCACTAACCAAGGGTTAAAAATTAGATTTGCTATTTCTTATCATATTACATATGAAGAAAATTGTAAGGGAATTGTCACCTTTGGCTGCCAAAGATGAATTCAGACATAGTGAATTGAATTCATTCTGTTCAATATATAATTACCGGTATAGGACTCTTAGAGACAATCAAACTATTTCAGGGCTGGATTTGAATTATATGCATCTTATTTAGACCATGGGCCAATTGCATAACCGCTAGCAGTGCCAAATGGCCTCGTTGAAGGCTGCTGGCGGTTGTCCATTGTGGTTTTTCTAAATTGCCGTTTAATTGTGGGCTGTGTCGCGTACACTTATTCCACATCTCTTTATTTTCTATACTGAGAAAACAGTTATCTGGCGCACATTTAATTATGATGCTACATGTACATATTAGTCTCACACATGTATGTAATTTTCTTCACTTAAAAGTCAACCTCACCTTGATTTATGTTTAACAATACGGACATCATTATATTTTTTCATCTCCCAATTTCTGGATATTCTTAAATTCTCTTTAAGTACTTTTCTGTTCCTACAAAAATCAAAACAACAAATTTATTCATCAATTATAAAGCTTTCTGCTGAATATGGTTGTTCTGTTGTACTGGTACATGTATTTATAATTTTCTAAATAAGGCATCAATGAGCTTTCTTACATGTATTACCCGGTATACATGTTTAGCAAATGATTTTGACTGAAACCATAAAAATATTCACAATTAATGAAATACAGAGATACAAATGATTTAGATTTTGTATACATTGAACAAACCATTTAAAACCCAGCAAAAATCCCCTGATCAAAACAATGTGCATGTATCTCAAGAAAATTATAACTAAAGAGATATGAATCATCCTTTTAAACATAAGAAATAGGCTAAAAAACACCAGCAAACTCAGGCGTGGAAAAAGAACTTGTAACTATTTTGATATTGTTAGATAGCTGAATCTTTCGGGAATGGGATGGTATAATTTTTTATCAGCCTCACTCTTTATTTTAATTAATATAAAACAAAAAGAAGACAATGGTGACGGATGAAAAATGCAAATCTTCACAATCTGATTGAAATTTTTCTTATCGGCAGTTATCGACAGCAGGTGTCAAATTTTAACAGGAAATTGCGTAACCTTTACCAGGTAATAACTCGTCTCAATTTCACCTACATGTAATTATCCTAAAAATTTTACTTGTTTATTCTGTCAACTTTCTGCTATTTAACCATGTTAATGGTACATGTACTAAATTAGAATGTAATTAATGAAAATTAAAATAATTTTTTAAAGTTTTCCAAGATCCGCTTTTTAAAGCATGTCTAAATAAATAATTCATCTATTCTAAACTGATGACTTTAAACAGTATTTTTCAGATAATGCCTTATCAAAATTTTAAAAAATTAGCCTATCGCATGAAGCAGGATTTCCTCTTTCAAATGATATGAATATTATCATAGATCTGTATATTAAAATACAAATGACAACAAAGTTCCAGACAATAAATTTTGCTACGCCTGACGCGCGTTTCGTCTATTCAAGACTCATCAGAGGCGCTCTACCAAAAATATTGAAAATGCCAAACACTCTATGAATATGAAGAGCATAGAACAGTATAACCAAAAATACCAAACTGGGGAATCAAATTATTACTAAGATATTCAACCTATGTCTGGGGTAGGAAGAAATACAGGTCTATGATATTATACATGTCAGATTTACATGTATAATAAAAGTGTTGACCCTTAATCAATAATACCATCATGACCATGTATCAACAGACAATCTGAAGACAATATGGCCAGTATGTAAAATACTGCGATGACCTTGTTATTTATGACTTATCAGGAGAGACAAATCTCTTTAGTTTAATTATCTCAGACGTAAACAGTGGTTAATTTACATTTTTTATGGTATCATGTCTATAACGATTCTTAGAAGTTAAATACCCCAAAATGAGTGTGAAATGTACAAAATTGATACATTAAAAAATCATAGTGTAACAACCTCTTGGTCTTTGTAGTCTTGGGAAACTTTGGGCTGTTGTTTCTGCTTGCCTGTCCTGTAGTAGGGACCACCACAAAGTTTGTGCCATTTATCCATCTTCCCCAAACACAGTCTCTTGATGACAGTTCTCTCAGCTTACTACATGTCTGACATATCAATCCAAGAGACTTTTTATCACAATATGAGAAAATTGTGAACAAGATGTCATCTGGCAGATCTAACAGATTTCTGCTCTCAGTTTCTCTCTCATCATGAGTTGTCTCTGAAATTGTCGAATTCATTTTGTGTATATCTTCCTAACTTTGGATAATTAAAAATGTACTGGATTTGACTTGTTTCAACCATTTCAATTGTAATCTAGTGAATTTCGAAATGATCCATTTGGGTTGGCAAGTGCTCTAAAAATAAACAATCTTAGTGAAAAAGTTCTTTGTTTCCTGTTTAACAACGCCTCCAACTAAAACACATCAAGGATATCCTGGTTTTACTTAACCAGGGGGAGGTAATTTATAAACAATAACAAAAAAAAACCAAAATAATCATCTGTCAGCTGATATGTTATACAACATCAATCAACATGATGATTCACTGTAATCAGGAAACAGTTAAAGAAGCTTACCAATTTATTAGTAAAATCATTAATCAATTGGATCTATAGGGAATTTGAAAACAGTACATAGATAAAATGAATTATAGACACTTCGACACCAAGACAAATCGGCACCTGCAATTCTATTGAGTGTTGTTCATGTGTTCTTTCATATTTTATATTGTTCTAAACGTTTCTTTTTGTTTTTCTTCTCTTTTATATATATATTTGATTTTCTTCCCCAAATCTGTTTTCTTTTACTTTTCATTTTGTTATTGTGTTTTTATTTTATGCATAAATAAATTAAATAAAATACCAGTTGTTTCCATAATTTTTATTCATTTCATGTTCATTTCGTTTAACAATTAATGACGACAGAAGAAAGACATGGCAAAGTACTAATTAGATAAACAACTACAATAAATCAATTAAATAACGTGGCTTCATTAACTGAATTACAATTGATATTTAAAGGATATAATAATCCAAATTAGTGGTATTTACTCTAATTAATAACTGATTGGCATGATTCAGACAGTTTAATACCTTCATATTTAATCCATTTAACAACCAAGAAGCAAAACATATCATTATGTTAATTAGATTAACTACCATGATAAATCACAAAATATTAATGAGTGATAATTAAATTATGATGAGAAATGAGAAACATACTTAAAATTCGATTCGGCATTTTTATCTTATTACGCAGTGATATCAAGGTTACCCGAATAATACAGTTGTTATATTTCGCTCCTTACAGTCGGTACATTAACCGAAGTATGCGAAGACGGATAGGGCTTGGATCATAGGTAGTTCTTTATGAAATTGGCAAAATTGAAACCATATTCAAAAGCATGTTTTATTTAGTTTTACCTAAATTAGCTTTTTCCATTGACAAGGCCTAACAAAGTTTACAGTTTTAGGACTTTTCATCTCAAAATGCCAGCGGGTTCCGCTCATCAAATTCAGATCTACAAAATTGTCAATTAGGTCGAAATTATCAGATGACCCCTTATAGGTGTATTGGCCCCTTAAACGCCATAAAAAGTGGTTAAAAATAGTAAGTGTTCTCTGACCAATAGTTCTAAAGTTCTCTCTCTTGCTTTGATAACAATGAAAGAGTTCATCATTTGATACTAGCTGTAACAATTTTTTTGAAATAGTGGCTAACTCGAAACAGTGATTTTTATGGCAATTATCGAGTTACTACTCGAGTTCGAGTTAGAGTTCGAGTTAGAGTTCGAGTTACAGATCGAGTTAGAGTTCGAGTTGGATATTTATTTTAGCGCAATTACATGAAAGTTGTCAAACATAACACTTTATGGTGTTTACTGGTTTTGTCTCTGCCCTTTCAGACTTTTGACATTCGGATTCGCCATTGGTACCTCTGCTTCTTTTAAAATGTTTAAGGTTGTCGCCTTATAAATATATGTGTAGATATGATTAAAAACCAATAAATAACACAAAGACTGTGGATAAGAAGCAAATATGCACCAATGTGGCAATCCCCCGCCCAACTTACAAGCGGAGGTATAATAAAAACTTGGTATACATGGTGCTATATTGCAATCACCTTTTCCGTCTGTCTGTCTGTCTGTCTGTTCGTCCATCCGTGGGTTGTACCGCGTCCCCCTTTTCAGGACAGTCGCGCATCTATTCTCTATTTTCTTAGCGAACTTAAACATTTCAAGGGTCAAAATAGGACAATTTGTTATAACAGATATCACGGTATCTGCTGAAGGATTTGATTTCAAATTTGGTTCACAGCTTTATTATGATGAGTTGTAATGTGCCTCCCCTTTCCAGGTCAGTCAGGCATCACTTCGAAGAAGAGGGGGGTTCTTGTTTTACCCTTGTCCACCCGTCCATTCTTTCTTTCGTCCTTCCGTAATTTTCTAAGCAAATGTATGACGTAAATGTCTGTTTTTATGCCCCCGCTACGACATGTCAGGGGGGGGGTGGCATTAAGTTTTGCTCATGTCCGTCCGCACGTATGTCGATCCGTCCGTCCTCACGAATTTACGTCAAGCTTTAATCAGAAATCCTACATGAGAATTATTTAAAACTTGGTAGGATTGTTCATTATTGCAATCTGTACGTCCTAAGCGACTTTCAGGTCTTTCGGACATCTACTTCCTGTTTGGGGCCCCCGTGTCCTATGGACACAGTCCTAACTTTATCCTATGTATACCTCCTGTTATACTTTACCGATTACTTTTTAACGCAAGGCATTATTTTGGGAGCGGCGTATCACATGTGAGCAATAACTCACATATTTACTTGTTTTCTATCAAGCTTCTTGAATGAAGACAACAACAATCGAACATTAAGGGAACGACCCTTAGATTTTTAGGGGAGAGTGTATGGATATTTTCTTCGTCCTGCCTTATTAGTTTTGAAAAATCGAAGCCAAGAATTTTTGTTTTTGCGCACATTTTTTATTTTTATTTCTAAACTTGACATAATCTTTTTCAGGCAGAAAAAAAACATCCTGCCTTTTTTAGCTCACCTGACCCGAAGGGTCATGTGAGCTATTGGCGTCACTTGGCGTCCGTCGTCCGTCCGCCGTCCGTCGACCGTTGTCCGTCCGTAAACTTTTTCAAACGTTAACTCCTCTGACACCATAAGTCCAATTGAAACCAAACTTGGTGTAGTTGATCTTTAGGGTATGGCCTACAAAACTATTGTTCGGATTTTTGATACGTAAAAAAACATGGCCGCCATTGCTAAAAATAGAACAGGGGGGTCAAATGCAGTTTTTTGCAAATAACTCAAAAACGGTCACAGATATCAAAATTCTGGCATAGGGTAAAAGTGATCAGCACCTCAAGATCTACCTGCCCAGAAATTTTCAAAAAGATCCAACAACCAATGTAGGAGTTATTGCCCTTTTTCTGGATTTTTTCAAAATTTTGCACTTATTTAGCCCTATATCTTGAAAACTATACAAGATATTTTAAAAATTCAAATTGCATATGATTAAGCACATCAAGATCTACATTTCATGTAATTAGGTCAAAGCTGTAGAACCATTTCTTTTAGGAGTTATGGCCCTTAAAGCGTCAAAATTTACCATTTTTCATTACTTTTACCCTGAATTTTAAAGATTAACTTGTCTGACACCATTCATCCAACTTCAACCAAACTTGGCACAGTTGTTTAATACCATTAATGCTACTATTCTATCGTTCGGATTTTTGATTCGTCAAAAAATATGGCCTCCATGGCTTAAAATAGAACATAGGGGTCAAATAACAGTTTTTTGCAAATAACTCAAAAACAGTAACAGATATCAAAATTCTGATGGCAGACAAAAGTGGTTAGCATCTCAAGATCTACCTGCTCTGAAATTTTCAAGAAGATCCAACAAACGACATAGGAGTTATTGCCCTTTTTCTGGATTTTTTCAAAATTTTTCACTTATGTAGCCCTATATCTTAAAAACTATACAAGGTATTTCAAAAATTCAAATTGCATATGATTAAGCACATCAAGATCTACATTTCATGTAATTAGGTCAAAGCTGTAGAACCATTTCTTATAGGAGTTATGGCCCTTAAAGCGTCAATATTTACCATTGTTCATTACTTTTCCCCTGACTTGTCTGAAACGGTAAGACCAACTGCATCTTAACATGGCACACTGTTTGATAGCTTATATGCTACAACTCTATCGTTCAGATTTTTGATTTGTAAAAAAACATGGCCACCATGGCTAAAAATAGAACATAGGGGCAAATTTCATTTTTTTGCTAATAACTCAAAGCTGGTTTCAGATATCAAAATTGTGTAAGAATCAAAAAGTGATCAGCATATTAAGATCTACCTGTCCTGAAATTTCGGAAAAGATCTGACTGCTGATGTGGGAGTTATTTTTCTTTTTCCTTATTTTTGCCAAATTTGCACTTATTAAGCCCAATATCGTGAAAACTAACCAAGATATTTCATAAATTTAAATCCCATATGGTTAAGCACAATAATATCTACAAATATATGTATTTGTGTAGTTCAGGTGAGCGATTCAGGCTCTTGGGAGCCTCTTGTTTTTAATTCAGAGCACCGTCCAGCTTTTGATTTCCTGATTTTTGGCATCCTGTCTTTTATTTCAAATTTATCATAGCCCCCCCCCCCCAATATCAAATGGTTGCTCCCTAACATAACACTGTGTTTGCGTCAGAAGCATTTGTTTAAGACTTTGTTTAAGAAGAAAAATAAACATCCGATGTAAATATATTTCCATTGTAGTCGGGTTTTATCTGTATAATCGCATTATTAATATGAATCAGTACCTAACTAAGTTAGTATCTCAAAGTAGATTGCTGGGTTCATGCAGCAGAGTTGCAAATATAAATGATAAGAAAGTGTGCAAAAAAATAAATATACAACTCGTTTTGTAACTCGAACTCTAACTGGATCTGTAACTCGAACTCGAGTCGTAACTCGATTATTTCCATGAAAATCACTGTTTCGAGTTAGTTGAAATTTTCAACTCGAACTCGAATAGTAACTCGAACTCTAACTCGAACTTTAACTCGAACTCGAGTCGTAACTCGAACTTTAACTCGAACTCTAACTCTGACTCGAACTCGATGATTACCTACACCCGTTGTGCTGCCCTATTTCCAGTGTGTCAAATCTGGTAAAGGAAAACAAACAAAACCCATGACAAACCAACATCTTTGCTCATCTACTTTATTTGTCTTTGACCTCATGATGGGATGTCTTCCATAAAATTTCTTGAGTGAAGACAGCTACTGAGCAGCAACATAACCCTGTGTTAGCAATTTTTGTGTCATATGTGACACTCTGCTAAGGAAATTGATGTTATCCCCACAAGCTCTGGAGTAACGAATCAACTCCATAAGCTAGAGGTCAATGGTCAAAGGGAGATAATGCATCAAAATTTGTTTTAATAAATGTTTTCAAAGTTTCAAAGCCTTCTCAATTAAGTCACATAAGAAAGATGAAAAATAGCAGTTATTATTACTCGATCATAATCCATGTAAACAGATCCTCTTTAGCATTATTAAATAAATTGGAAAATTTTTTAGTGTTACTGATAATATCTTTTTTAATGATTTCATAAACATATAAACATGATAAAGAGGACATTTCAGAAGAAAGTGTATTTCAATTACATGAAATTTAAATGACCAAATAGACACAGCCTATTTTGTCTTAGTAGATGTTCTGATTTACCAGATCCATTGTCTTCCAGTTGCAGGGGCGGATCCAAAAATTTTCGAAAGGGGGGGGTTCCACATACTGGATTCTGTGGGCCAAAGAGGGGGTTCCAGACCAATTTTGCTGAAAATCTACACAAAAATAAAAAAAATTCAGAGGAAAGGGGGGGTTCCGACCACCGGAACCCCCCCCTCTGGATCCGCCACTGAGTTGCAATTCTTGAACAGAGAATACTAAGTCTAACAATATCTTTTTATCTGTCTAATATTTTTTGGGTGACACTGTGTCTTTAGTTTATGTCTATAAGTTATTCTCATAAACAAAGGTTGCCATCATCAGAACATGATGAAAGAAAACTAAGTCTTAAATTAAAAACTGACAACATGCTCAAGGAAGACAAACAAATTGTAGCTTTACAACATGTAATGTCCTCAACTTTCTAATAATAAATTGTATATCTACAAAATCAACAACAAAAACAAATAAGCTAAAATGATTTCTACTTAGTCCAATTTTAAAATGTATATATGTTGTGTACAAGTTGGAATATTGAACATGTTGCAACATGTACAGATAAATTGTACAAGTTAAGATAAAATATGACATGGTTGTCTTTCATCAAGTACTTGTAATCCCAAGACATATGAGATTTTACACTTTTATCTGTGTGTCAATTTTAATAAATATTCACCTAAATATTTAATAAATAGTATCATTTACGTGCCAAACAAAAACATTTAAATCAAGACATCAAAGTTTGAGAACTTATACATGTATTACCATCATTATGCAATGGAAGTTCTTAAAACTAAGTGTATTTTAAAGACTTGATGGTGAACTTCATGATACACTTTAAAAGTCTTTTTCTTTAATATTCCAATTTCATTTATGATTACAAAAAAATACATGTAAGTTGTGTCTAATAATGTAGAGGGCATTCAATTTTTTTAACATGTACAATTTATCTGTACATGTCGCAACTTGATCATGACATTTACAATGTATATTTATAGAAATCATTTTTTTTTTTATCATTGTAGGAACTTGCACATGTGATGCTATCTGCATTGGTATCAACCAGTAATGACTGGTTTTTATCCAAACGTCTCCCTACCATTGCTTGGAATTGGGGTGCTGTCATTGTTGCTCAGCTTTATTTTCTGTCTTTATATGTGGAGGTATATAGTAAATTAGGGCCTAAACGGAGGAGATGGGGATACATGTACAAGGGTCAAGAGGTGTGGGATGAATGGGACATTAGGAGAAAGTGATCAGGGGCCAAGATGAAGAGGAGTAGGGGTTAATAAGGGGAAGGGAGCAAGGAACAATACAAAGTGGGGGTAAAAAAGACAAAAGTATAGGACATGTAGGACCGTAGGATTAAGGGGACAGAAGTGTGGTTAAGAGGGGTGGGGAATGTGGGTATAAGACCCCCCAAAATAGAATGCCAGACAACTCTGCATAATTACAATTCAACCAGGTCTATATGACAATTCAGCCCTTTGAAAGTCTTATGTCAGCCTTACTTTAACTAATTAGTATATAGACCCCTCCAACCTTTTGAGGCATGTTTTTATGGGCTGACCAAGTTGAATTGTCTGGTACATACCCAAGAAAATTGTTGTTGTACGTTGTCCACTTTCACCAATGAATAAATATTTCAAAGATCATATTAACATATAAGGAGATCATGCTTTGCAAGAAAAAAGGCACTGTTGAGGGGTGAAAAAACCCAGGATTTCCTTGCATGCTTTGTGGTATATCTTGCCTTAACATATACATAAGTTCATCATGCAATTTTTTATACACTGTTAAATCAGATCCCTATAAACCCATAATGGTTCCGCAGGTTTTGGATAGAGACAAATGTTAAATAAAACTTGAACAAACATTTGCTTGCTAAGGAAAAATTCTGTCTAAGAATCATAATACATTAATTTAGCTATTGCAAATACATATTAAACTTGTTTTACAACTGTTGAACCTTGATACATGTACATGAATGTGGATTGTGGAATAACTATGTGTGTACGTGACACAATATACATGTATAAATATGGCCCAGGTGCGTCGATAAAGGGTGTTAAACACCGACACACACACACACAATATATAAATAAGGAAAATTATGAAAAAGATATTCAGCCTTCTTTTTTTAAAACAGTGCTTAATTGTGAAATTTAATATTTTGTCTGTTTTTTAGGCTGAGATGTAAAGCTAAAGAAGAACGAGGTTTTAAAAGGGTAACTATTCTAAGGCCTATTTCATATCCTAGATTCTCACCCCTCCCACCTTTGTTTCTTTAGCCGCCTAAAAAAATTATTTCAATTTTTGGCAACTTATGCAAATTTTTGGTCAGGTCATTAAAATGTCAAAATTTTTATCAATTGGGATAAAAAATTAAAGAAGTAAAATTCACCTGCCTGCCCCTAATTTTCAAGAAATTTGGATAAGAATCTAGAAATTATTTTATTATATGGCCTTATCAAGTGACACTACCTTTGCACATTTCATTTTCTCTAGATTTTTCTGTAAAATTTGCCTATGAACACATCAAAACATATTCTGGGATTTCTCCTAGATCCTTTTTGTCTAGCCTGCGAAGCAAAGCAGGACATAGGTGTTACTTTACCGATGGAGACGGCAGTGGTGTTAACTTTTATGTTGGAGTTTATGAGCACCTCCACATCCCAAAAACTACAAGTCCTAGGTTGATGAAACTTGGTATTTATATGCTCCAGTAGAAGCTTAGAACAGTTGCCTCCCCATCTTTTGACCTTGGTTTTCCAGTTGAGTGACTTTGACAATTTTCAATACATATAAAAGCAAATGTAAAGGTTTTGCGAGCACCTCCATATCCCAAGAACTATAAATCCTAAGTTAATGAAACTTGGTATGCATATGCCCTAGTAGTAGCTTAGCACAGTTGCATTCCCATGTTTTGATATTTGCTTTTGTGTTTTGGTTTAGTGACTCTGACAATTTTCAATATATATAAAAGCAGTGTTTAGGTTTTATGGGCACCTCCATATCTCAAGTACTATAGGTCTTAGGTTATAGCTAATAGCTTAGCATAGTTGCATCCCTATCTTTTGACCTTGATTTTCTGGCTGAGTGACAGATAATATTTATTGCATATATTAATAATGTTTAAGTTCTATAAACACCTTTTGATCTCAGAAACTGAAAATCATTATTTTTTTATCGTTAATTTATGAAAATATAGTGAGAGTGATAGAGACTTATTGTTTCTGATGGTGCTGGCAGACAAGCCATACTTTAGTGTTACTCTTGTTGTTATATACAGAAGGGACAAATCAAATTTTGACTGAAATTATCTCCCTTTGCATAAAGTAAATATTGTTTTTAATTGTTGTACTTCTTTTTCAACTTTATTTCAGATTCAATATAAAGCCAAAGATAAGAAATTCCATAATGTAAGTACAAAAATTGCTTACGGTACATACATACAACATGTTGAGTAATTGAAGCATAAGAAGAAAAAAAAATTGATAAAGTATTGGTAGACATTAATATGGAGTAGGCATTGCCTAAATGCGAGCATAGCTAAAAGGGACTACGTTTTGTTTATATAATGATAATCATAATCGATGCAATCAAAGTTTTTCCATTTCTAACAATCTTTTTCATATATATGTTTTATTCATACTTTGTTCTAAATGTCGACATTCAGGGCTATCGCTATCATTTAATTTCCAATATTTCCATTTGCTTATTTTGGGGCGAGATGGTATGGGGCGATAAAGCTTCGAGACACGTTAGTTTCGTACGTGCATATAACCAAGACGAAACGAGCAGCTTATGTGTATTTATTGTTTTAAGAATATTATTTTCTTGTATAAAGCGCAATTTATTATTTTTTTAAGCATTATTTCTTTTCTTATAAATTATTTTATCATTCACTCCGGCCCTGTAAAAATAATAACCCTTTCTGGACCATAAAAAATCTAAATCAGCATTAGCAAATTTCTCGCGGAAACAAATACCGTAGAGCTCTCCGCTCGAGCGGGCACTTCGTATAGCTCGCTATAATGTACATGTTTATATACAAGCTTGATTATTTGTCCACATTTAAGTAATAACTGAGTAATAATTTCAGTTACATAGACTCTACTAACCTTTTTGGCACACTAAAAAAAGTACTCATGCATATTCATGTACATGAATTTTGACATGATATAGTCATTAAAACCATATACCTATATCTGAGTAGGTTAAAATGAATCTAAACAAAAGGCTCATTTGCAGTATTTCTTCACTGGGAACTTTACACAATTTACAATAAACAATAATTATTAATACTCCCACAGTTTGGGGATTTCAGTCTATCTTTTATCATTGAACAATCAGGGGGAGATAATTAGAATATTTTTTTTCACAATTTAGGTATAAGTAAGCTGTCACTCAGTTGTAGTTTTATTTTATTTTAATTTAACTTTATTGTTTCAGATTTGTGCCATTTGTTTAGAAGAGTTTGTCAACAATGAATACATAGCAATTTGTAGATGTAAACATTGCTTCCACATGAAGTAAGTTTTACAAATCTTTGTATGATAAAGTACTTATTTCTCATAGTTTTATATCATTTTTACTTTTGATTGGAATAAATTTAATTTGAATATTCCCTATTTTCGTAAATAGTGAGTTATCACCCATTTATAAGAGTTGTCCCCCATTACGCTAGGTATATCACATTGCAATGAATGGGAAAAATAAGGTTTTAATTTTTGTCTCGCCTGCGACGAATAGTCGCGGAAGGCGAGACATAGGTATTACTTTCCGGCGACGGCGGCGACGGCGGCGGCGTAAACTTTTTTGTAAGACTTTTGTGGACGATGAATTGCTTGAAAAGTATAATAGCTAGGCATCTGATATTTGGTATACAAATAGTTCAGGTTATGGTCTACGCAATTGCCACCATGCCGTTTGACCCTGACCCCATTTTCACGCTCCAGTGACTCTGTGAACTTAGGTCTTTTTTCAGGCCGTAAACTTTTTTGTAAGACTTTTGTGGACGATCAATTGCTTGAAAAGTATAATAGCTAGGCATCTGATATTTGGTATACAGACAGTTCAGGTTATGGTCTACGCAACTGTCACCATGCCATGTGACCCTGACCTCATTTTCACACTCCAGTGACTCTGTGAACTTAGGTCTTTTTTCAGGCTGTAAACTTTTTTGTAAGACTTTTGTGGACGATGAATTGCTTGAAAAGTATAATAGCTAGGCATCTGATATTTAGTATACAGACAGTTCAGGTTATGGTTTACGCAACTGTCACCATGCCGTGTGACCCTGACCTCATTTTCACGCTCCAGTGACTCTGTGAACTTAGGTCTTTTTTCAGGCTGTAAACTTTTTTGTAAGACTTTTGTGGACGATGAATTGCTTGAAAAGTATAATAGCTAGGCATCTGATATTTAGTATACAGACATTTCAGGTTATGGTCTATGCAACTGTCACCATGCCGTGTGACCCTGACCCCATTTTCACGCTCCAGTGAATCTGTGAACTTAGGTCTTTTTCAGGCCGAAAAACTTTTTTGTAAGACTTTTATGGACAATGAATTGCTGGAAAGTTATAATAGCTAGGCATCTGATATTGGGTAAACAGACAGTTGCGGTTATGGACAATGCAACTGTCACCATGCCATGTGACCATGACCCAATTTTTAGGCTCCAGTGACTCTGTGAACTTAGGTCTTTTTTCAGACAGAAAACTTTTTGTAATACTTGTGTGGACAATGGATTTCTTGAATAGTATAATAACTAGGCATCTGTTATTAGGTATACTGACACTTTTTATGTTTATATCAAGAAATGAAAGCTTAGGTAGTTGATTTTAGCGATGGTGCCGGCAGGCGAGACATACTTTTAGTGGCCACACTTGTTCTAAAATTATTCTGAGGTCTTGGCAGACCCTATTAAATCAGGTAAACATGTGATATACCTTTTTCAAAATAATCATATTTTACATTTGGACATTTTTTGACAAAACAAAAAATAAATGCAGAAAAACTTATTTTTTTACACAATAACTAGTGTAAAATACCTTCTGGAAAGAGAAGATAACTCTGCAACTGGGAGATAACTCACAATATATAAAAATAGGGAATATTTATTGTCGAAAAATTACAACATTGGATTGGATAAAGTTATCACAACTTACATTATCCTTTCCATGTAATACAACACACATATTTTCAATATTTACATACATCATCCTTTAATTAAATTAAGGATCAATATCATGCAAAGAGTTGAGCAAGTCAAGTACAAAATTAGTAATGAAACTATGAAAATAAATGGAGAAAAAAAGATAAAGAAGGAAAGAAAAAGGGGTTATGTGATTAAACTAAGTAAATCTTGTTTAATATACTGCTGCACTGCTGAAAAAATTGGAATATGACTGGACGTAAAATACATGTCTGTCTTAATAATGGACAAGATAGAAGATATTTGGAATAAGTGTTTGTGTTACAACTCATATAAATCAGCAGCAATTTGAAAAATCCACACTGGAAACAGCCAGCAGCTTCTAATGTGACCAGTGGTTACTGCTAACCAGCTTGCAATTGACTCTAGGTCAGGCCCGGGCACCACAAAGCCAAAAAAGAAGCTTTAGTCTGAGAATATACTCAACACCCAATGTAAATGCAATTAGTTGAGAATATTCTTTATTTAAGTCCATTTTCAAGTTTAGTGGCACCAGGGCCAGATATATAATATTTTGATGATTCAAAACCATTCCTAAGATTAGTAAAAAGGTCCTCTCCTGAAAAAAACCTAACATTGCACTGACAAATGCAAACATAAAGCTTTGACAAGGACAGGCACATTTAAAATATATAAATTTAAACATAAACCGAAAGACATTTGATGTATGTTGTATGATATGATCTATGAGATTGAAAAGAATACCTGTTGTGGGCAAAAGTAAACACCCATCCAAAAAAAGTCTCTGAGAACATCTCCAATACACAAGAAATCAAACACAAGAACCAACAGGTAAGCACTTCAATCTTAAAGATCATAACATACATCATATGTCATTCAAATGACCCCGAAGATCCAAGGTCAGAGAAACTTAGAAGCTTAAGGGAGGACTACTGGATCTTACAACTCCATACAATCAAACCTTTTGGGATCAACAGTTTTGAGAGCTCAACATATCAGTCTTATTCTTCTAATTTATCTGTGTATTATATTTTAGTTGTTTACTCCAATGGCTAAAACATCGCAATAGTTGTCCAATGTGTAAAGCGATTGTACAGAGAAGATCCTCAACTGAGAGATCCAGCCTAATACACGTACCTCAACAAGCTACAGCAACAACCAGCAATGAACCACAAATTGATAACTCACAGCAAGTCTAACACTCTGTGTGCTTATAGATATAAACTTACTTTACCTAATGATATTATTTAATTAAGTAGATTACTCTCAATGGGTCAACAGTTACACTTTGTAAACTTAAACTGTGGAAATAAATGTTGGTTTTTTTTTAAATTCACTCAACTATTAATTATTCATACCTTTTATTTCCAAAAGATATGTAATATTATTTTGAATTGATCTATAGTTTGGGTCATGACACAGTTACAACTTTTAAATGTAGTTAACCACAATTTAATCAACAGCAAGCCCGATTCTATTTTAAGTCCTGTCTAATGAAATATTGGGCATATATAATAGTTTTCGGTTGTCTTTCCAAATTGATGTTAGCAATCAGCTTTAAGTCCCTTTTCAATGGAGAAATTGTGATATTATGATGAAACTTAATACACATATATATGGGTATAGAACATAAAAAAATCATCATGAAAGTATACCATACACATCAATTTAATGGTGCAATGGTTGTATACACACAGAAATGTTGCAAGATCGTAAGCATGTCTTTTAGGCATATTTTTGGTTTAACTAAAAATCAAATGTGTGTTACATGTATGTCCTCAATACTATTTTCTTGAATATGTTTCAATACAAAACCTGCTTATATTATAATAGATGTAAATGTTTTTTCATTAAAATAGATTATGCATTGTGCAGGTCTATTAAATTCCAATTTGATTTCACTCTATGAAAGGGAGAAAGTTTTTTTTACCCATATTTATATTTCTGACATTCAAATTGGCAATAAAAAATACCCAAAACTATTGATAGAAATATATAAGGTTCATTCCTGGGTCTATTCATGGGTTAAATGAATTGCATGGAAAAAAGGCCTTTCTGACTTATGTATGATGTCTTATTGCCCCTATTTGGGTATGAAGCTTTGTAAATGTGTTTTCTTTATAAGCTCCCACAGGTTTAAAAACAAATTGAAACTGAAATTTTTCTGGGTTGACTTCCTACATTGATATAAATGACCTACATGTACCTTTAGAATTCATGGAAAACAACCTGAAAAAAGGTGAGAAAAGCAACTACATCTAATATGAGTAAGACATTGCCTTAAAAGCTCGCGTAGATAATTCCATTGAAAATTTCGAATAATGCCTGGGACGAGATAATTTGGGACGATGTATTACTATTTCCCGCAATTTTTCAGCACGCGCAGACATTTTCGAAAACTTCCGAAAATCGAAAGTCCGGACAACCGGAAACAGAATGATTTTTCTTCCATAGTATTTTGAGTCTCGTGCAATTTGGCATACTTTCTACATTAGAGAGCTCGCTACGCTCGCATATAAAGGGATGTACTCTTTAAGAGTCACTAAATATATAAATTATGTACATGTATTTTGTTAATATTGGAATGTTTCTTTTAACTGTATATCATATAGTAGTGCGCTGTAGCCAGTTATAATTAGATTGATTGATGTTTTAATCGTTGTTACACTTTAAAAAAGTTCAATCAAAGTTTACATACTATCTATGAAATCTATATGTTTTGGGCATTTATGATCTATTGTATTGTAAAAATAATGTATTAGAATTTTGCATATAACCTCAGCATTTTATAATTGTTATTAGCAGACATTAAATTTTAAGAATTAAATCAAACCAAATCATGAAAATGGTACTTGGTTTGTTTACTTCAGATTTCATGATATGCATTTTAATGCTAAATCTTTTAATCTGTTAAATTTTTTAGGACATAGGGATGTAACCAACATATAACTTCATGTATTGTAGTACCCAAATACTTTAGGCTGATCACTAAAAAAATATTTTTATTAGGGTAGGGGGGGTGTAGGAGGGGGTCTGATCCCGGAATCCCGAACTAATTTTTACAAAATCCCGGAATCCCGACTTAAAAATGTGAAAATCCCGAAGCCCGGTAAAGTTGATATAATTTTATCCCGGAATCCCGAACTTAAATTGTCCAAATCCCGGAATCCCGAGCTTAAATATGGCCAATCCCGGTATCCCGAAAAAGGTCCTACCCCCCCTCAGGGTAGGGTCCAGAAATCATGAAAAGGGGGGGGGGTATTGGGTACTTTAGATGAACGGGTACCAGGTCAATTTAAGAATGAAAGATGGAGTTCGAACCCCAAGAACCCCCCTCTGAATTCCCATTGGTTATTGCTAAATAATTTATAAGTGTTATTTTTAGAAATTAAGGATGTTCACTGGTCAGTTATAAAATAACAAGATATACCTAAACTCATATATTTGATGAAAAGACCATAGGTAAAGGTACAAAATAAGCTTGAAAAATATATAGGTTGCTAAGGCCAAAAAAAAAGGGCTTGTGTTTACTGTCACCGGACCCTACCTAATTTTTTAACCCCCTACCTTAAAGTTTTTTTGAGCATTTTCCATCAAGCACTGTTAAAGTCACAAAGCTGCCCCCATAGACTCAAGGTAAAAAACAATTATAAGAAAAATGATTTCCTACCTACTGACTCTAATTTTTTTCAGCATGTGACAGTAAACACGCATACTTTTTTGTTTGGCCTAAATTTGTTTTCGAGATAATAAGCATTCAAAACTTGGCGGGAAAAGGCTTTCTCTGACGTTTAGCATTAGACTTGTTTTAGTATAAAAGCTTATGAAAAATACAAGAAATTAATATAACTTTCTAAAGAAGCTCTTAATAACCAAATAAACAGCTATTACCTAAAGAAAAAAGGGTGTGAATTGGAAAAAAAAATTATCACTTTTTTTTATGGTAAAATCCAGAGGATTCTGAAAATCTGACAGAAACCTCAAGAATTGACCAGTGATCATCCTTAATATTTTGTTTCATTGTTAATTATATTACAGAGAGCTGCTATATCATAATCGGAATGATGGATGTTGATTTTTATTTTGATATTAATCTATATTGTTAAATTTGAAATATATTTTCATAAAAAATTGTTATTTAAGCTTCTTAGTTATTATTTAGGAAAACAGATACATTGAAAATAGTCTTGATAATGGTACATGTATTTATCAAACATTCAGTAGATAGGTGTGATGCAACAAGCAGGAAATGCTACCCCTTCCAGAGCACCAAATGCAAGTTCACTATCATTTTGCAGAAATTTGAATTGCTGATCACAGTTTAGCTGTTTTTATATGACCACTAAAAGGTTTGAGGGTATCATTCTGTGGTCATCTGCATGGTCTGTTACTTTAGTGTTTCCACAATAATTTAATTCTAGTTGACCTAGCTATTGCTATAAAATTTCTAATAAAGATGAATACCATAAATGGATGTAATTGAATTAAAGTTTGAGGTCAACAGGCTAAATAGCCAATGAATCAATGTCATCATGATGTGTCTGTCTGTCTGTCTGCCAGTGTCTTTCATTCTCCTCAAATAAATTCAAAAATCTCAACTGAAGCAATTTGATTGCAGGGAAGATAAATGGCATGTTGACTATAAAGGATCCTCATCATTTTTGAATGGATCCCAACAAAACATGGCTGCTGATTCTAAAAATAGAACAAAGGGTAAAATCACTTAGAGTGGGTTATAACTCAGTGATGGTAACATAAAGGACAAATCTACTCTTGAAATCAGATGCTCAAATATTCTCTAATGGTCTATGATCAATTTGAAGAAAACAAAAGTTTTTGTCCCATTGAATATGAAAACTATTGCAGATACAGTTCAGTTCAGTGACTACAAAAGTCAGATACCTCTTATAGGGGTTATGGCCCTTTAAAGATAAAAATAATGGTTTTTTTTTTAATTTTTTGTTCAAAAGAATGAAAACAATTGCAAATAGAGAAAAATGGTGGCTGGCTTAAACCTTCATCTTATAAAGCTCTAAAAAACCATTCATTGACAGTGAACGTATTAAAACATGTAAAAAAATCCTTAATTATAGAGGTTATGGCCCCTTATAGTAAAAAAAAAGTATTTTCAATGTTTTTTGGCAGATGGAGCAAAGGTGTTGATTTCTTTGAAATTTCAGCTTATTAAGCTCTACAAGTTTACATTGATTCCTAGTTTTCAGATGTACCTAACATAGGGGCTATAGCTCATTTTTAGCTCCAGATGAGCTATTGCCATCACTTGGTGTCAGTCGTCATTAGTAGGGCTCGTCTGTCAACATTTAAAAAAAAAATCTTCCCCTCTTAAACCACTGAACAGAATGTGATGAAACTTGGTATTATTGATTCTTAGGGTGTCCTGCACAAAAGTTGTGATTTTGATTCATCAAAAAAAAAAAACATGGCCAAGAAAGCTAAAATATAGACCAGGGAAAGTCAGACAAAAGTCTTAATTAAGTTGAAGTTGTCAGATGACCCCTTATATGGGTAACGGCTCTCTAAAGGTAAATGGTATCGTTTTCTCATATTTTTAGTTCGCCTGGCCAAAGGCCATGCAAGCTTATGCCATCACTATGCAACGGTCGTCGTCCATCCATTAACAATTTCAAAAGTCTTCGCTGAAACCACTGAACCAATTTAATTGAAACTTTGTAGGATTATCATATGACATGTTTGCAACAAACGATATTCATTTTGAAATGATTCCATAAAAAAACATGTCTGCTATTTACTAATCAAAGTACCGTTGGTACTAATAACTCGGAAGTCAGAATGTTTCCTAAATGTTAGCGTATTTTCTGATTTACAAATGTTCAGTTGAGTTCTGAAACTAGTGTTTTCTATAAAAATATCACCTTTTATGCTAATTTTGTCATCTTCTGAGCAATCCCCCACTCAAAGACTCTGTAAATTCGCCCGTCCGTCCGTCCAAAATAATACCGGTATACTGTAAAAATATAAAGTACATCACGGTTTTCTAACATGCAACTACATAAGATAGTGGTCTTGTATTTTGTATGATTAGCTTTATCCTATAGTATACTGGTTTAATAAACTTTTTGTAGACTTTTGTGGAAAAATTAATAACATGAAAAGTATAATATACATACCTAAACATTTGGTATACTGACAGTTGGGGATGTGGTCTACGCAACTGGCTCTATGCCATGTGACCATGATCCATTTTTACGCTTCAACGACTCTTATATGAAATAAGGTCTTTTTTAGACATATCAAAACATCTTTGTTTAATTACACGAAAAGTATAAAACCTAGGCATCTGATAATTCTTAGACGGTTGGGGTTGTGGTTTACGTTAATCACACCATGCTGTGTAACCCTGAACTCATTTTCACGCTTCAACAACTTTTTTTTTCTTAGCCGTAAACTTTTCGTAGGACGTTTGTGGAAAATGAAAAACATGAAATTTTGTTCTACAGTGTTTTTTACCATAAAAAAAAATATGATCTGGATCTGATTTTTGATGAAAAAATATTTTGGCACATTTTTTTGCTATTTCAGAAATTTGTCAATTCCTTGTAAAACGTGGTTGGAAAGTTCACCAAAGGTGGCATGTGTTAAAACAACTTTATCAGTCTACCATGGGCATAATTTGCCTCAAACATACAAAGTTCATGCAACATGTTGCGATCATATCATGCTGCACTCGGCGAAGCTTTTTATTCGCAAATAACTAAGAAATTTTACAGATATCAAATTTCTGTTCATTGCAAAAAAAAATATGCCAAAATATTTTTTTTTTTATCAAAAATCAGATACAGACCATATTTTTTATGATAAAAAACACTGTAGAACAAAATTTTATGTTTTTCATTTTCCACAAAGTCCTACAAAAAGTTTACGGCTAACAATTTTGCAATGCTAACTATTCCTCTAACTCTTATGGCTTTTAAGATAAAGTCCAAAAACTGTGAAAATGGTCAATTTTGACGATTAAGGGGAAATAACTTCTATAAGGAGTCGTCCCACAACTTTGAGTCAATGGAGAGTTTTGTAGAGCTTTTGATGCTGAAGAAGAACTGTTGCTTATCTTTTATACTTTTTGAGCTATAAGCTAAAAACTACGGTCTGACCCCCCCTGTTCTATTTTTAGTAACGGCCGCCATGTTGGTTGGTCGACGTTCACAAATTTCACAAACTTGGTAGAGGACATCCTAAAGATTAAGTGTACAAAGTTTCAAAGCAATCCCACCAGTGGTTTTAGAGAAGAAAATTTTTAAAAATCAGTTAAAGTTGATAGAAAATAACTCCTATAAGGAGTCGTCCCACAACTTTGACTCAATGGAGAGTTTTGTAGAGCTTTTGATACTGAAGAAGAGATGTTGCTTCAGATTTTCTCTATCTCTTATACTTTTTGAACTATAAGCTAAAAACTATAGTCTGACCCCCTCTTCTATTTTTAGTAACGGTGGACATGTTGGTTGGTTGACGTTCACAAATTTCACAAACTTGGTAGAGGACATCCTAAAGATCAAGTTTACAAAGCAATCCCATCAGTGGTTTCAGAGAAGAAGATGTTTGAAGAAAAGTTAACGGACGGACGGACGGACGGACTGACGGACGGACGGACGACGGACGCTTAATGATGACAATAGCTCACCTGACCCGAAGGGTCAGGTGAGCTAAAAAGGGGGGACCCCATAATCAATCCCATCTATGGTGTAATGGTAAGACATATCATAACAATTGACCAACCACGACCAAAGTTATTGTGGGACCAAATATAATACTTTACCCATACTCGTAAGAAAGGGAGCTGTATTGCAATCACATTATCCATCTGTTTGCCGGTCCGTAACAAACTTTCGTAACAGATTTCTCGGCTTCAACTGAAGGGATTGATTTCAAATTCAGTAAACAGTTTTAGCATGATGCGTTGGACCGTGTCTTCCCTTTCTAGGTAAGTTACGCATCTACATCCTGTTTTTAGAGCCGAGTTAAGACTTTTTAAGTACGGCAAAAATAGACAATACAATAACTTTGGTTCTGGTTGGTCAATTGTTATGATATGTCTTACCATTACACCATAGATGGGATTGATTATGGGGTCCCCCCTTTTTTCAATTAGAAATTAATGGCCATAAAATGGGCAAAAAAAAATGTTCCTTTTTAATTTCTGGTCCGATTTTTTTTTTAAAGTCTTATCAAGCAGTGGATGCAAATTGAAATATTTATAATTGCAACCCCCATATTTTCCGTTACTAAATTAGGGACCAAAAGGGGGAAAAGTAAAAGGCAGCAAGTATTTCTGAAGCAGCAATTTTTTTAGGGTCTGCTTTTGCAAAAAGTGTTGAATTCCTTGTCAAAAGAGGGTGGAAAGTTCATCAAAGGTGGCATGTGTTAAAACAACTTTATCAGTCTACCATGGGCATAATTTGCCTCAAACATACAGCGTTCATGTAACATGTTGCGGGCATATCATGCTGCACTCGGCGAAGCTTTTTACTCGCAAATAACTAAGACATTTTAAAGATATCAAATTTCTGAAATAGCAAAAAAATGTGCCAAAATATTTTTTCATCAAAAATCAGATCCAGATCATATTTTTTTTTATGGTAAAAAACACTGTAGAACAAAATTTCATGTTTTTCATTTTCCACAAACGTCCTACGAAAAGTTTACGGCTAAGAAAAAAAAGTTGTTGAAGCGTGAAAATGGGTTCAGGGTCACACAGCACGGTGTGATTAGCGTAAACCGCAACCCCAACCGTCTAAGAATTATCAGATGCCTATGTTTTATACTTTTCATGTGATTAAGCAAAGACGTTTTGAGTACGTCTAAAAAAGACCTTATTTCATATAAGAGTCGTTGAAGCGTATAAATGGACCATGGTCACATGGCATGAGCCAGTTCCCAACTGTCTGTATACCAAATGTTTAGGTATGTATATTATACTTTTCATGTTTTTAATTTTTATGGCCCGACCACGTATGTGGGTCGGACATATAGTTTTACCCTTGTCCGTCCGTCCGTACGTCCGTCCGTAACACTTTGGTTAAGTTCTTGGTTAAGGTCCATAACTTGGATACTAGATGTTGGGGGTCAATGATATTTTACTACTAGATGTGTCTTAGGTAAGGTGACACCACCCACTAGAAATTAGGTCACTGTGACCTATATTTCACGCATGAATGACTTTGGTTAAGTTCTTGGTTAAGGTCCATATCTCAGATACTACATGTTGATGGTCAATGGTATTTCACCACTAGATGTGTCTTGGGTAACATGACACCACCCAATAAAAATTAGGTGACTGTGATCTATATTTTATGCATGAACGACTTCGGTTAAGCTCTTGGTAAAGGTCCATAACTTGGATACTAGATGTTGGGGGTCAATGATATTTCACCACTAGATGTGTCTTGGGTAAGGTGACACCATCCACTAGAAATGAGGTCACTGTGACTTATATTTTACGCATGAATGACTTTGGTAAAGTTCTTGGTTAAGGTCCATATCTTGAATACTACATGTTAGGGGTCAGTAAGATTTCACTACTCGATGAGTCTTGGTAGCATGGCACCACCCACCAGAAATAAGGTCAAAGCGACCAATATTTTACACATGAACACTTTTGATCAATTTCTTGGTAAAGTCCATATCCCAGGTAATACACATTGATATTTCAAGAACAGGAAGGCCATCCTGTGGCTCATAGACACATTATCTAGTTCCACAAAAGTCTACAAAAAGTGTATTAAACCAGTATACTATAGGATAAAGCTAATCATACAAAATATAAGACCACTTTCTTATGTAGTTGCAAGTTAGAAAACCGTGATGTACTTTATATTTTTACCTGAGTATATTATTTTGGACGGACGGACGAATTTACAGTGTAAACAGTATACAGTCTTTCAGTGGGGGATTGCTCAGAAGACGACAAAATTAGCATAGAAAGGGATATTTATATAGAAAACACTAGTTTCAGAACTCAACTGAACATTTGTAAATCAGCATACGCTAACATTAAGCTGAGATAATTAAACTTTAGTTTTGATTTTCTCAGCATTAAGGAAACATGCTGACTTCCGAGTTATCAGTACCTACGGTACTTTGATTTACATTTATAGAGATAAAAAGCACATGTTAACGTTATAGAAGCGATGATTTGATTGGCCCGATTGGCCTAAAGCATTAAATATTCATGACGAAATTTATTATCTTCGTTGCCGATTGGTTGGTATCATCATCGTATCGGAAACATGAATATGCAAAATTTACAGAGTTAAACTAGTCCGACACACTATTATTTATAAATACGCAATATTCGGCACACGCGGAAATTATTTTACCCACCCACATTTAATTCATATTACGATATTTTAGTGCTCAATTATAAGATATTCAATGCAATGGTATGTTAATATGTTATAGAAACGTACATTATGAAAGAATCGCATAACTATCCATCGAAAAAATTCTTATCGCGGAAGGTTAATTGAATATCATTAATTTGTAGTAATGAGTGAGGCCATCGCTTTTTCTAATCTGGTCCTATTTTGACCTATATTCCATTCTTACGAGAGTTAGCGAGGTGACAACGAGTTGTAACAGTTTGGCGCGCCTTCTTCCATTCATCTTTTCTCCGACAAGACTCGGAAGCCGAAGACTTCCGAGTAAAAATAAAACAAGGTAAAATCACCTAAAATGGCTTATAACTCATCAACTATAACAGATAGAAAAAAAATCTGAAGGATCTCAGGGTCTTTAGAATCAAAATCGCTACAAAAGTTTCCATTGGGTCGAAGTCGCCAGCTGACCCCTTTTAGGAGTTATTGCCCTTGTTAGACCAAAAATAGCGTCTTTTTTCTGTTTTTGTCCTATAGAATGAAAACTATTGCAGATAGAGAAAAGCTGTTGCTTGCTTAAACCTTCAGCTCATTAAGTTCTACAGATAGATAGATACTAGTAGATAAAAATCTTCGTTGGGTCAAAGTTGTCAGATGTCCCCTTATAATAGGGGTAATGGCCCTTTGAAGGTCAAAATATGCTTTTCTTGTTTTTTTCCTACAGGATAAAAACTATTGCAAATGGACAAAAGCTGTTACCTGCCTAAACCGTCAGCTTATTTTAAGCTCTACAAAAGTCTCTATCAGATTAAAATTGTCAGATGACCCCAAATAGAAGACACCCTTATAGTGAGTGATTCAGGCTCTCATGGCTTTTAAAGGTGAAAATTGCGTTTTTTCATGTTTTTGCTCCATTAAAAACTATAATTGCAGATAGAGAAAAACTGTTGCTTTCTAAAACCCCAGCTGCTTGAGCTCGACGAAATTCTTCATGGATGAAAAATGGATGAAAAGATAGCCAGAAAGTTTGAAAGATCCAGCTTGTAAGAGTTATTGGAATTTTATTGAATTTTTCTTTTGACTTTGTCCCTTGTCCCTTTTTAGCTTTCAGTTTCGAAAGCTACCGATATACAAGATAATTAGGACATTTAAATAATCTGTGAAATATGTAAAAGTTCAAAATTGTAGGGTCAATCTCTTTAGGATTCATTCCCGGTCTTTAAATTTTAGCGTCGCGCACAAACGTAACTGCATGAATGCGTTCAATTTTTAAATATTGACGTCCTGCATAACTAGTCCGTTCCCGAATCTCCAGATCAGTGTTTTCAGAGAAGTCATCGTACTCTAGATTTTGCAAGTGAATAATAGCGGGTGCATCTTTTTCGTATGTGTAGATCGTTTGGTTTTTGAATTTTTATTTTTTTAAAACACTATTTCTAGTCAATCTGTATAATACATTAAAAGCACATATACTGTGACTGAAAAAGTGGCTTTTGGTATGACAGGAAAGAATATAAGTAATTTTATTGTTTGAATAGTTGAAGTTAAAAATTCACGTAAAATTATAGTCTCTCAAGCATTATGATCATTTTGAAAAATCGTATCCTTTTGAATAAACAGTGAGATCATCAACATGATCAAGCGGCGCATAACAAAAATCTTGTACATCTTATTCATTTCAGATCGTTAGGTTTTTGAATTTTTATTTCTTTTTATGGCAAAAAAATATAACATGTTACGCACGTCGGGAGCAACTTCTGTTACCTAGGCGTTGGCCATTTTTCATCATTTTTACTTTGAATTTCGCAAAGTCATAGTGAAAACCTTCTGAAATCTGATTTCAAATTTTGAAGGGCATCCAATGAATTTTCAAGAAATTATGAATTAAAACTATATCTTCTTTTTTCTCAATGTAACAAGTTACACATGCATATTTTGCACTTTACGGCTTATTAACCTTGCTCTGTAGATCTATTTTGTGAAGTTAAAAAAGAACCCAATTTTATTTGAATTTTATTGATGTTAACTATTTAAGCACTGTCTTTTAAAACAATATTTTTGGTTAGGCATTATTTTTTTTATCATATTTAATCCGACATATCGGATGCCGTCAAAATTTCAAATTTTTTCCTCGCACGTTGTACCGTAAACAATACATAGGTCTATGGTTGTACAACAATGTAAAAACTAGAAAAAATCGTACCATAATGCTCAGTAACTTGAGCTCTACAAGATGCTGTATTAGTCTAGAAGCTATGGCTCCATAAACTTAAAAAGCTGTTTTAAACTGTTTCAAAGATACTTCTTAAAAGCTTTGGCTTGCATAAATGTTCACTTAAGCACGACACTCAACTGTATTGAATGGAGCTGTCAGATGCCACTTTTATTTTGTATTGCTTTGCTTCTTAGCATCAATTGTCTGAACGTATTAAGCAATTTTATACATAAGATAATATGTCACCAAAAGTTCAATTTATACATAAGATAATCTGTCACCTTAAGTTCAATTGCATGTGTGTGTGTTGGTGTTTAACGCCCTTTATCGACAAACCTGGGCCATGTAGTGCGGTCAGTTTTAATGGTGGAAGAAACCGGAGTACCCGGAGGAAACCACCGACCTTGGGAAGTTCAATTGCATCCAAAGTGTAGTTGTAAGAAGCAAAGAGCATTCGAATGTAAAGGAGGACAAAACAAAATTCTACCTATGGCAAACCAACATCTGTGATCACAGAAGGTAAATGAGAAGAAAAAAAACTGTTTTATTGTGCAAACTGAGAATGGGCCCACAAAGGGCATGTAACAGGTTATGGTAGAGAAGTCAATTAATAATTGTATTTAACTTTTTGATTTGTTGCAACATTGATGATTTAGACGGAAACACCCTAATTTCCTTAAAAAAATATGTTCGTGCATATTATGGCTAAAGTGTCCAGTATCCTATAATATAACATGTCCTAGGTGCACCTATAGGTAATGAATATGTCCAAATATAAAATAAGCGCCTTAGAAATCTTATGTAAAAGGACTAAATCAGTAACCCCCTTTTGTATTTAATACGAAATAAAAAATAGAACAATAAGGATCAAGGGAATCACTTAAACAAGTTTTTATAAAGAAACATCCCTCAGTGGAATATGTGTTTCCCATCCATCTTTTCACTATAACACCACCCATAAAAACTAATTTTTAAAAAGAAGTCGAAGAGAAATGGTTGAAAAGGCAGAAAGATCAAGGGGGTCACTCAGAAAAGAGGTGGGTATTGACAAAGAAACTTCCCTCAGTGGAATCTTAATTTTTTCAAAGCATCTTCTCACTACAACACCAACCTAAAAACTAATTTCAAAAAGAAGTCGAGGAGAAATGGTTAAAAAGGCAGAGATTGCTTTGGCGTTCCCCACGAATCCATCTTGTTGGAAATAGTTACCTATAAACATGAGGGAAAAATCAGACTTGGATGTGTTAAGAAGTGGAGGAGTGGAAAGGGGGGAGGGTAGTACGATTTAGAACCTTGGGTATAACCACTGTGGGTATAACAGGAAAAACCCCAATCTCATCTAGGAAGTGGGTGATTACATTCATTGCATTGTGTATTGAGAAATAGTTATCAAAGTTATCACGATATGGCAGTCATACGTCTATCAACTGATATGACAATTTAGTCATAGATAGATATTGTGTTAAAAGGTAAGTGGACTTGTACATTAACACTGTTGAAAACATACATGTGATTAAGGTAGGGGGAGATTAATTAAAAGGTTTTTTTGTGGCCTATGCAATTGTTTACTCGTGGTTCTTCCTACTACAGCAGGCATCAAACCTGACTTTTGTGATTTGACCTCGACCCTTTTCTTTAAGTAAATATTTTGATTTCCCAATGTTGTTTTAATTCCTTACAAGTTTCTGGTACCGCATTTACATGGAACTTTTTACTTTGAACTCATTTTATATTTATACTGGAATAAAATAAATGTTTCCAAAAGCTTAATGGGAAAGAAGGACCGTTAATTTTCTCTCTCTCACTTTTTATGGGCAAACGGTATGTTTTACTTTCTTATTTGACTTATTTTTGGAGATTATTCCCTATTCCTCTGATCAGGCCATTTTTATTGCAGACTAGATGTTTCAGATTAGCAAAACATACATTTTCCCACCAAAATTCGTGTTTCAAATGTTTATTTAGATTAAGATTTTATTGGGATCCTGGAATTGTTTTTTTTTTTAATCCCGACAAAATACATATAAGTCTATAAAATATATAAAGAAGATATATGATTACAAAATTAAGAATCAGTGACCACAAACTATTAATTGAAAAAGGAAGGCACTTTAAAATTCCTAGAGAAGAAAGATTATGTCAAAAATGTCAGGTATTGGACGACGAGAATCATTTTTTACTTAGATGTTCTTACAATGCAAACTTAAGAGTAACTTATTTTAACTTTATATCTTTAGAACACATATCATTCAATAATCTGAATGATGAAGAAAAAGTAACTTATTTGTTAAACCCCTCAACACCATTGCAAGTAAATAAACTAGGATCCTTTATAAAAAAGTCTTTTGAACTGAGGACAGGGGACCCTTAATTTTTTCTTTACTTGTAACTATGTATTACTGTGTGCTTTAGTTAGTTTGATATCTGTGTATGTTTATGTGTCACAAACTGTATAAAAGTTTAATGACAATAAAGATTCGTATTCGTATTTAAAAATAGCGGGAAATTCGTATTAGACACAAAATATATACAAAATATGGACACATATATAAATGTGCGCAACAGAAAAATGCGTAAATATACGAATGGATTTGAATAAAAAGATTTATCTTTAAAATGTGATGTCATACCAAAAATCCCAGTTTTCCTTTTCTATTTTATGGACACACGTAAATCATACACGTAAACGATAATAAATACAAAGGGTAAACATACAAAATCTAGCTCCGCTCCCTTTATTTCAGTTTTCACAATATTTTGTAGCATACCATTCATATACACTCCCTTTATTTTAGTTTTCACATTCTTTGGTAGCATACTTAACACATTGATTCAGTTTTTTTTCGAAATTGTGTTGTTTTTTTTTTAACTTTAGAGATCAAAAGTCTGTATTGAAATCGCCCAAACAATGTTCGTCAATTCCATGACCTAACGATAAATATAAAATTAATAAGGCACTGCCTTCTTAGCGAGAATCGCAAGTTTTATAATGTTTTAAATCATTTATGTGTAAGACTTGATAGAAGAAGGAATTAAACCTTAATGTAAAAAAAAATGTTACTTGAAAGGACAAGGTATGATAAGGCCTATATCTGACCCCCTGTATGGCTGAAAAATAAAACATTCGTGAAAAGAAAACTCTTATGGTTATTTAGTGATTTAAATGAATGCAGAAGCTTGTTTAAGAAAAAAATAAGCATACAATATTATATTGATTGAAAATATTGTGCCAAAATATGGTCAATATGCATGATTTTTGTCAAATTACTTGAAAATAGACAAATTTTGGATAATATTTTTCAATTTTTAGAAGTCTGCACCTATGTAGACCAGGCTGTTTGTTCGTGAAATCTTAAATTTACTATCAGTTAAGTATAAATTAGATGAGAAATGCATGGTCTATTTACATTGGCGCAGGCCTTTGAAATACCAAAAAAAAAGGTATGAAAAATGACATTTTTCTTAAAATTCCTTAATTTTGACCCATTTTAGGGCTCCAAAATTCTAAAACTGAGCAAATTATGTCAAATAAAACCCATAGTCAAAAAGTTAAGCCATCCAACTTGAAACTTTAAATGAAATTTCTTTTATTTACTTAGGATTTTATTTTTCCAAAATTAGGGAGCCAAATAAGGCTCTTACCAAATCTTGTCCTTTATTGGAAAATTACTCAAACTTTTAAGGAAACAACATGGCATTGCTAGCTATGAATTCCATGGGTTCATTCTTGCTTAGTGAAATATGGAATTTTAGATTACAAAAAGGGAATGACTTATTTAGCACAGAAAACCTATCAATTATATGATCCTCGAAAATGATAGATTAATAAAAGCATATTCAATAAAAGCAAATGCAAACACTTATCTTATACAAGTTATTATATAAAATAGTACATATAGAGAGAACAAAAATACATAATTTTATGGAATTTTATCATTTTTGAAAAAATCTAGAGTATCGAAATGATGAATCCAGATGGAATAGAGCTACAGTATCGCTCATTGAAAGTTGGAACATTGAGAGTTTTTGGTGGCCTACAGATTGCCTTGGGGATACTATGCGTTTTGCTGAGCATTGCCGGCGTTGCGGTAGAATCAGGAGAACTTAACAAAGATTGTGATTGGGACGATAGTGACGATGACTGTAGACAAGTGTGGCAGGCACCGACCCTCCTTAGCATGAATATTACCTCATTGATTCTGGCCGGATGGGTAGGTCAATGATTTTATAGTGTGCGTTTTGTATATTCATCAGTAAGACTATGATTTAATTTTGAAAATTTAAAATGTGTTGGATACCTAAATTGCACAAAAACGTTAACATTTGTAATGCTTCGAGTCGGTATCTTTTCAACATTATATAATCGGATGAGTAAATTTTTTGTCTAAAGAATTACTCTTTTTCTTCCATTCTAGGGAATATTGACAGGATGCTTCCCGTTTTGCATGAACAGAAACAGACAGGTTAAATGGAGGTGCTTAGTAAGTTAGGTTAAAATAAGACCAAGTTGTTCAAAAGGAATATACTTAACACATAATACTAAACACGAGAAATTTTCACGCAAAATCTGTTATACAGTCAACTAATTTTCCGTTATATACTATTATAGGTATTTAAGACATAAACGATTTTGATAATCCACCTGATTTTGGCTCAGTTTAGAAGAGTGGGAGCTATATACATTTTTTTTCAACATATTCGTTCCTTGGTATAAAAGAAACAACATTGAACAGATCTCAACTTGCAATTGTTCTCTCTTTCAGAAAATAACTTTTATGGTACTTTGTATAATTGGTGCCTCGTTGCTTATTCCAGCAGTTATGGTCCTTGGTATCGTTGGGTCTCTAATAGTAAGTCAGTTTATTTATACCATACAGTTAGGCCATAATGACATAATTATGAATTATGAATTCTGAATTCTGAAATTTATTGTCTTTTTCAAAGAATGAAACATGCTTTCTTATATTATGTTTAAAATGCGTAACTATTTAATAAGTGAATAACTATTTGATTTTGTTAGGTGAGTGGAGGGAGGGCTGTGGGAGGGCTATGGATAATATTTTGTTCGGTATTTGTATTTCTGAACCTGCATTTTCTTATTTGCGCGCATTTTCATTTTTTATTTTAAAATTAAACAACCACCATAACAAACACCACCATAGCTTTGTTTAAATCCTTTACATTTCATTATATCAAAATCAACGCAAATGGTTGCTTCCTATAGTTGTCAGTTTGTGTTCACTAAAAATATCAGTTCGTCTCAAAACATAAAAAGCAAGCTTAAATCACCAATACATAAAATATTCGGGCAAAATGTACATGCAATAAAAGACCTACATAACACAATGTACAAAAATGTACATATATTATGGACTTGCATGCTTTTTAGTACCTTTTATAGACCAAATTATCTGTCGTTTAAAGCTTATTTCAACTTGCCATGTTTCCTTTTTTTCTATTCTGACGTTTATTTTTTATTTTCTATTTTTTGCGTACTTTTGTCTTACTTTTTTTCTATTCGGATGTATTTTTATGTGCTTTTGACAAAAGCACACACACACAAAAAATAAAATAAAATAAACGTCAAAATAGAAAAAAGTAAATATGGAATTTTTTTTATATTTCCACAGACAGCATACGGCACTTTTGGCCCTGTTCTTGTTCTTGATGCATTAGTTGCAGTAGCAGCCTTTGTTCAGTGGGTGACCGCTATAATTGCTGCCTCTATTTGCTGTTGTTGTTCGTCTCTTAATGGGGTAAGTATTTTGATAATCTAAGTTAAATATAATTATCAATTCGACGAGTGGATTGAACGATTGGAACGTCTGAATTCACAGTGACAGAAAAGGAAAAACGTCACAGTGAAAGACATACCGGGCGTACATCCCATAAAACTGGCAAAAATTATTTGATGCATTGAATCCATGTAACAAGAACATTTTACGCCAACCGAACTAAAATTCTTGATATACCCCTGGTTCACTCTGTTTCTGACGTATATTTTGCATGGATTTCAGTTTTTACATGTTTCGTTGTGTTGTGTGTTTCATCATACTGCTGTCTTTGGTTTGAACTGATTTTGCCTTTTTTCCGTGTTTTGTTGCTTTTTTTGTGGGTTTCATCATACTGCTGTCTTTGGTGTGAACTGATTTTTCCTTTTTCCGTGTTTTGTTGCGTTTTTTGTGTGTTTCATCATATACAGCTGTCTCTGATGTGAACTGATTTTGTCTTTGGTGTGTTTTGTTGCGTTTTTTGTGTGTTTCATCATATACTGTTGTTTTTGATGTGAACTGATTTTTCCTTTTTCCGTGTTTTGTTGCGTTTTTTGTGTGTTTCATAATATACAGTTGTCTTTGATGTGAACTGATTTTGCCTTTGGTGTGTTTTGTTGCGTTGTGTGTTTCATCATACTGTTGTCTTTGATGTGAACTGATTTTGCCTTTGGTGTGTTTTGTTGCGTTGTGTATTTCATCGTACTGTTGTCTTTGATGTGCACTTATTTTGTCTTTGCCTTTTCAGATACTTACTTTGTTTCTTTTAGTCGCCAATCAAAACACTTATTGCATGACTTTCTATTTCTTTAAAGTTTTTGTCCACTATATATATTTTTTTACACTAATTGTCTCTAATTTGACTTTAAATAGAAATATTAAAATCACGTTATCTGCTTAGTATAAATATGAATAAAATTGTTTCAGTTGCACATGTTCAATACTATGTTTCAGAGTCCTGGACAAATGTATGTTGCAAGCGGTCAACCGGGAAATGTGTTCAATGCAGCTACTGCGCCTCCTTATATGATATCAGGCCAATGGAACCCTGGTCCAACATCCCCTGGCCAATGGAATCCTGGAGCAGTGGGGCCGACATCCTCAGGCCGATGGAATCTTGGTACAGTGGCACCAACAGGACCACCCCCTGGACATCAAAATCAAGCCTTCACACAAGAGGAACAAAGAAGATACAATACTTTTCCCCAGAATGAAAACCCGCCACCTTACAAGTCATAAACATTGTGTGTTGAAGTGATAATTTTTGATAATTTTAGTCTTTGACTCCACAGTTTTATTGATATTATTATATTTTTGCCAGTAGAATTAATCAATGATAACAAATCACTTATTGTGTGTCTTTAAAACGTCCCGCTTTGTTGAATTAAACTTCACTAAATATTAATTTGATTTTTACTGAATGTTATATTTGGTCTTTTTAAAAGGATGGATTAAAAGGATAGATTTACTCCACCAATGTTCTTATATCCCTGTACATAGCCAGGAATCTTTAAAAGGGTCTTTTTAGCTAAACTCATGAAGTGAATGGGCTTGTGTGATACTCCGAACGTCGGCGTCGGCGTTGGCGTCTGTTTCCACTAACATAACTGTCCGTCCGACCGTCGCGCTATAGGGGTGTCTGTCTTGTGTAATCTGTATCTAAAAAAACAAACACTAGATCTTTCTAAAATTTTACACAGTGATTACAGACATATTGAAAATATGCACCTCCTCTTTTGGGGTAATAAATATGATAATGAACCCTCATTTTACTATAAGAAACAGGTAATTACAGAGACTACTGAATACAATTTCGTAGGTAATATTATTGACAATAAAGGTAAATTTAAAAGGTCTATACAGGAATTAACAAAAAAGGACTTAAGGCACTGTTTGCTGTCAAGAGAAGCTTTTCTAATTTTCAATCTCTTTCTGTAAACCTCTCATGCAAACTTTTCGATATATTAATTAGACCAATTTTATTTTAAAAAAGATAGAGCCAGTAGAAATGGTAATATTTGTGATACTCTGACTCTGGCAGATAGATCTTCATTTGAAAAAAAAAATGCACAACAGATATTACGAATCGATTTTAGGACTTCAAAAAAAACCGTCATGCAATATACCTCCTCTTTTGGGGTCATTTTATAATTCCGTTTAGAAATTAGGGCTCTAAAGGGGCCAAAGAGCGACTTTTTAAAATTGTTTCCACAATCGCTTTTGTTCTGGTTGACCATGCCAAATGCTATGAAACTTTACAGTAATGTTACTTACAATAAAAGGAAAGATGGGAATGATTTTGGTTGTCCGTTCTTTGTTTTGTTTTGAAATTAGGGACCAAAAAGGGGTTAAAAAATGAAACTTTTATTAGTTCTGGTTGACCGATTGCTATGAAATTTTTCAATAATGTTCATTACCATAAAGTAATTGATTGGCATAATTTTTTAGTTCTCTCCTTTTTTTGGTCGGAAATTAGGGACCCAAAAGGGGCAAAAATTCAACTTTTTAAAGGTCCGATTTTGAAAAAAAAAATGCAAGTTTTTGTCATATATTGGATACAAAATGGATGATACATTTCTTCTTGACCCCACCTTTTCTATTTAGCAATTAGGGGGTCAAAAGGGGGAAAATTGAAACATCAAATTTTTGTCTGATTTTGTGTGTGTTTTTTATATTCCTGTTAGATATAAAGATCTAACATCTTTTTTTTTCCTCTAAATTTTCATTGTCAGTCTATAAATTGGGTTGCATGTGATACATATCCTAGGATGCAAACTGTCAAAAACTGCTTACCGTCAATATTGGGCCTAGAACGTACAGGGTTCAACGTTTTCCGTGCGACGCAGGGCCAGACATCGATTGGTCTTGTTTAATCTGGAGTGGAAAATATCACCCAGTCTCTTTAAGGAATAACTACCCTTATTAAAACAGTTATATTTCAGAAATGTTCTGTCATCTAAACACTTCCACTCAGTCTGGGATACTTTTACATTAATAACGTCATTATACCGCAATGAGACCCCCGATAAAATATATAGGATGTAAGATAACACGAGTCCTTCTTTGTTTATCAAACTTATCCTTATTTGGACTTTGTTTGAAAACTGGGAAGTGTATATTGAATTACTTTTTAAGCTCACCTGGCCAAAGGCCAGGTGAGCTATTGCCATCACTTGGCGTCCGTCGTCGTCGTCGTTAACTTTTCTTCAAACTTCTTCTCCTCTGAAACGGCTGCACAGATTCAAACAAAATTTGGTCTGGTGGTACATTAGGGTATCCCCCACAGAACTGATGTGGGGATTTTTGATTCGTCGCAAAACATGGCCGCTGTTGCTAAAAATAGACCAGGGGGGTCAGACTACTGTTTTTGGCTTGATAATCAAAATGTATAAGAGATAGATGAAATCTGATGCCACGCTGCTGCTTCAGCATCAAAAGCTCTATAAAAGTCTCCATTGAGTCGAAGTTGTCAGATGACCCCTTATGGGAGTTACGGCCCCTAAAAGGTGAAAAATAGCATTTTTTCATGTTTTTGGCCTATAGAATGAAAACTATTGCAGATAGAGAGAAGCTGTTGCTTGCTTAGATGTTCAGCTCATTTAGCTCTACAAAAGTCTCCATAAGGTCAAAGTTGTCAGATGAGCCCTTATAGGGGTTATGGCCCCTTAAAGGCAAAAAATAGAGTTTTTGGTCTATAGAATGAAAACTATTGCAGATAGAGAAAAGCTGTTGCTTGCTTAAATGTTCAGCTCATTTAGCTCTACAAAAGTCTCCATAGGGTCAAAGTTGTCAGATGACCCCTTATAGGGGTTATGGCCCCTTAAAGACAAAAAAATAGAGTTTTTGGCCTATAGAATGAAAACTATTGCAGATAGAGAAAAGCTGTTGCTTGCTTAAATGTTCAACTCATTTAGCTCTACACAAGTCTCCATATGGTCGAAGTTGTCAGATGACCCCTATTCGGGGTTACAGCCCCTTAAAGGCAAAAAATAGTGTTTTTGGCCTATGGAATGAAAACTATTGCAGATTGAGAAAAGTTGTTGCTTGCTTAAAGGTTCAGCTCATTAAGCTCTAGAAAAGTTTCCATAGGGTCAAAGTTGCCAGATGACCCCTTATAGTGGTAACGGCCCCTTAAAGACAAAAAATAGTGTTTTTGGCCTAAAGAAAGAAAACTTTTGCAGATGGAGAAAAGATGTTGCTTGCTTAAATGTTCAGCTTAATTAGCTCTACAAAAGTCTTTTTAGGGTCGAAGTTGTCAGATGACCCCTTTAAGGGGTTATGGCCCTTTAAAGGTGAAAAATAGTGTTTTTTGCTTTGGAATGAAAACTATTGCAGATAGAGAAAAGCTTTTTATTGCTTAAACATTCAGCTCATTTATCTATACAAAAGTCCTCAAAGGGTTGACATTGAGACCAGGTGAGCGATTCAGGCTCCTGGGAGCCTCTTGTTCTAAGTCTTTTGACATTCGAGGATGCCTAACTTTACTGCTTCTTACTTGGCACTTAAATTTGCTATAATCATGTTCTTAGAACAAGGTGATGTGCATAATTTAGCTGATTCTTTATGGCATAAAGGCTTAATTTTCACTTTGTATCCACTGTATTATTTATAAGCACCACAGCGATCAAGTATGTCGGTTCTGTATGGTGATACAACTCTTAATCATTCATTGTTTTGACGTGGGGTGTCGGATTTAGAACTGATGTATTTGATTCTTTTACATCAATCGATAAATGTTTCTTAGCTAGTTGTCAGTAACTTCGAGTGTTCTCAAGAGAGTTCCTCCTAGTCTTGTTGTTTTCGTACAGTATTTTGTCTTAGGTTCTCTCTTGTTGAATTGAACTTTTGTCGATTGAGTTTTACAGTGTGTTTTATATGTAGCTTTGTGCAAGCTTATCAATAGGGGGAAGGTTGGATCCAAAAAACTAGTTTAACCCCGCCACATTTTATATGTGCCTGTCCTAAGCCAGGAAACTTTGCCAAAGCCTTTGTTTGTCCTTGTCATTCTATGTTAACTGTTTTATGTCAAGAATTGAGTCTTTCGTTGATGATTTAGGGATTGGTTTTGATACTTTTGTATTGTATTATAAGTCTTGGGCCAATGCATGACGGTAAGCAGTGACCTATGGTCATGTTGAAGACTGCTTGCTGTTTTCCGTTGTGATTTTTTGAATTGCTGTTTGTTTATGTTTGTTGTGTCGCGTACACTTATTCCACATCTCAATAACGTATATTAATGTATAAACAAACTTTTTAAGAATGATATTTGGTGTAAATCCTTTGAAATAAACTAATAGACAACATGTATAACCTGTACCAATCTGCTGCCAAAAAGAATAATGATTATACACGCTTTTTTAATCTTGAGAGGGGAGTGAAACAAGGTGACAGCCTAAGCCCGGTCTCTGTTTTATTGTTACATAAACGATTTGCATAAAAATTTTGACAACTCTTGTGATCCTTTGAAGCTAAATGATTCAGTTATATCTAGTCTTAGTTTTGCTGATGATCTAGTGTTGGTGTCTAGTACCCACAAAGGTCTTCAAACAGCATTAGATAAATTTGAAGCTTATATTGTAATGATTGGCAACTAACAGTCAATGTTAAGAAAACAAAGGTAGTGATCTTTCAAAATAAATATGATAATGAACCCTCATTTTACTATAAGAAACAGGTTATTACAGAGACTACTGAATACAATTTCTTAGGTAATATTATTGACAATAAAGGTAAATTTAAAAGGTCTATACAGGAATTAACAAAAAAAAAGGACTTAAGGCAGATTTGTCATAATTATAAAGTCAGTAAGTGTGTGTAAATTTCATGACCTTTTTTCAGTAATTTCATGAAATTCCTATTTCACACATTTACTGTAACATCTAAGTTTTTGTCGATGGTAGCTAATGGGTCGTTCTGATTTCTCTGAACAAAACGGTTCAGGCTTCAATAATGGCAAATAATGTTTAAAAGTACTGTGGATTAATTGATTTTCATCGGTACCAATTTTCATGGATTGATTAAAACGTATCAGTTCGTATCCTGTTCCATATTAAATTCGTGGTCGAGCTGAAGTCTACAGTATATAAAGCAACCCTTTTCTCGGAAAACGAAATTCGTGGGTTGGTATCATCCACGAAAACCACCATAATAGGTACCCCAGTCCACGCACGAATCAGGCATAGATGTAGTGGCAAATCAAATGAAATCAAATAAGCTTTATCTATAGTCGATTAGCAATATACAAATAGCTTAATATCTGGTGAGCTTTTGATCGACTTACATAAAGACATATAGACTTACATAAAACATGATGCATACAATACAAACACTAGTATTATACTAAAAGACTAAATTACATACAAACAAATAAAGCACACATATATCACACATATATATATGCAGGTAAAAAGCATAAGCATAACAACTATGGCAAACATAGAAACAGCACATGCTAAGCACAGTAAAATAATTTAGATATAAGCAAGCACTATTATTGACAAGCATTGCAGTGACATGTGCTACCATTCCAGGTGTTCAGTAATTGTTTTTGTCGTGTCCGTCCGTCTGTCCGTCACAAAGTTTGTCAGCGCAACTCCTCTGAAACTACTGAACCGAATTCAACGAAACTTGGTATATAGGAAGTACACCATATGTTGTTGTGCATGATACCAGGAAATTTTGATTTTCAAATTTTTGTGGGATTTATGGCCCTTTGAACGTAGGAATTTGCTTAAAATCCTCGTTTATAATCTTGTCAGCGCAACTCCTCTGAAACTAATGAACCGAATTCAAAGAAACTTGGTATATTGGATGTACACCATATGTAGTTGTGCATATTACCAGGATATTTTGATCCTCAAATTTTTGTGAGATTAATGGACTTAGAATTTATGGGGGAAACGGGGGGAGACATCGTTTTTGTAGGCAAAAAACAAACTTAAATTTTGAAAATTGATTTAAATTTGTTTCTGATCTAATGTGGTTTGGTACAAAAAAAATGTAGCTCATTCCACAATTTTGCTGAAAAATATCGAAAAGAGTTTCAAACCATACCTTGTTGTATTTACTGATGGTACTTTAGCTGTATTAACATATCTAAAACAATAATTGTGTTTTTTAATATTTTAAAGTACTACTTTTTCTAAGAATCAGGCAGATACCATTAATAGGGTGGCACATAATAATAATAATAAATAAATAAATAAATAAATAAATAAATAAATAAATAAATAAATACCTACCTACCTACCTACCTACCTACCTACATACCTACCTACCTACCTACCTACCTACCTACCTACCTACCTACCTACCTACCTACCTACCTACCTACCTACCTACCTACCTATCCTCTTCGCCCCTGGTGGGACATAAGGCCACAACCAGTTGCCTCCACTTCACCCTGTCCTTTGCCATTTTTTGTGCCTGTCCCCAGGATAGTCCAAGGTCTTCTAGTTCTGCTTGTATTGTTCTTCTCCAGGTCTGTTTTGGTCTTCCTGGCTTTCTTTTCCCATGGGGTGTCCAAAATAGTGCTTGTTTTGGTATGCGTTGTTGTGGCATTCTCAAAACATGTCCTAACCATCTGAATCTTCTTTGTTTTATTTCTGTGTTGATTGGTTTGCAGTTGCTCTTTTTAAGTAGTTCTATGTTGCTCACTTTGTTAGGCCAAAATATCTTGTTTATTTTTCTTAGACATTTGTTGTGGAATACTTCTAGCTTATGCATATCACTAACAAGAACTCTCCAACATTCAGGTCCGTACAGCAGGACTGATTTGACATTGCTGCTGTAAATTTTCAGTTTTGTTTTCTTACTAAGCTGTTTTGATTTCCAGATTGGGTTCAGTCTTGCAAAGGTTGATCTTGCTTTGGATAGCCTGGCCTTGCCTGGCCTTGATGTCTTTTCCAGTGCCATTGTCATTACTTATTATGCTGCCCAGGTAAGTAAAATCTTCTGCATTTTGAATGGGGACATTTTCTATATTTATGTTTCTTGACTCATTTGTGTTGACCATCATAACTTGAGTCTTATTTTTGTTTATATTTAGTCCAACTTTTTTGGCATGGGTGTTAAGTAGGTCTGTTTTGTCCTGCATATTTTGGAATGTTGAGGAAAGTTCTGCTATGTCGTCAGCAAAATCAAGATCTTCAAGCTGCTGAAACATGTTCCATTGAATGCCTCTTCCCTTATCTTGTGTTGTTTGTCTCTGGATCCAATCGATGGCAATAAGGAAAAGGATAGGTGACATTATACAGCCCTGTCTTACTCCGGATCTGACTTCAAAAGATGGTGTGAGGTTGTTTCCACAGATGATGTTGCATTCAAACTTTTGGTAGAAAGATTTAATAAGTTCAATTATTTTTCTTGGAATTCCATATGATGCTAATATTTTCCATAATGTATTTCTATGTATGCTGTCAAAAGCTTTACGAAAGTCTATAAAGTTGATATATAAAGGTGTATTCCATTCAATGCATTGTTCAATAATGTTTCTTAGAGCAAATATTTGGTCCACACAACCTCTGCCTTTCCTAAACCCAGCCTGTTCCTCTCTTAATTTTTGGTCTATTGCTGTTTCTATTCTGTTTAAAAGGATCTTACAAAATACTTTGCTTGGTATAGATAAGAGTGTTATGCCTCTCCAGTTGTAACAGTTTCTCAGATCACCTTTCTTGGGAAGTCTTACAATGAGTCCATTGCTCCAGTCAGACGGTATTAGGTTGTATTGCCATATTTTGTAAAATAGCTTGTGGAGGTTTTTCGCTGTTGTTTCAACGTCTACTTTTAACATTTCTGCATATATCATATCTATGCCAGGTGACTTTCCTGATTTTAATGACTTGATTGCCTTTTTTACTTCATTTAGTGTAGGTGGTTCTATGTTGATGTTTATGTCTTCTTCTACTGGCAATGGGTTTGCTGGAAAATCAGGATCTTGGCAATTTAGTACTTTGGTAAAATGTTCTACCCATCTCTCTGCCTGTTCTTTTTCTGTTTTTATTGCATTTCCTTTTTTATCATTTATAACTGATGCCTGTGCTCTAGACTGCCCACATAGTTGTTTTGTAATTCTATACACAGTACTAAGTTCTCCTCTATTTGCTGCTTTTTCTGCTTCCTCAGCCAGGTTATCTATAAATTGTCGCTTGTCTTTCCTTGCGCTCTTTTTAACCTCCTAATAATAAATACACAAAACAATTTTAATAGAATTAGGTAAAGCAACCCCAGTTAACTTTGTTTTGACCACTATTTTTTTCAGTCGATCTTGGGTTTAGGACACATTACCAGTCAAAGTTTAGTTACATTGTTTAGTGAAAAGTACGGGAAAATTTCCCGCCATAATTTTAACCTATATGACCAGTCAAAAAATATCTAGGCACCAAAAACATTTTAAAATGTAAAAATTGCATTAGGTTTGTTTTTATGCCATTATGAATGCATCTATAACCCAAAATCTAAAATTGGAAATTATCAATGTGCCACCCCCTGTCTGATCCTTAAGTTAATCAAAGAAATGTTTTACATATAATAATATGTTTAAAATCTTTATTTCTCATAACCAATATACAAAGGTACAGAGATATATACAATAAACACAGATTTACATTATGAATGAAATGGCGGTCAACCTGGAGGACAAACCCTCTTACAAACAATCTTTATAAATTTACATAATCTCAACAAAATTGATTTTTTGTCTGTTGACAACAAATTACCATACTTTATAATATTAGGCCTATTTCTAAAAACACTATCAATATAATATATTTTACGTTCATTAGCAAAGCTGGAACATTCAAACAAATAATGAAATTCATCACCCAGTTCCCTACCCTGACATAAATTACAATGTCTATTTTCTCTGGGTACACCTCGCCACCGGCCTAATTCTATAGGAAGTCGATGGTTAGATGTCCTAAACTTTGCAAAGACATATAAATTGTTATCATCGAGAGTATCAAGATACGACTCCCATTTTAGCTCTTTTTTAAACAGTTTATAATTATCCCCTTTTGATGAATTTTCAACAGAAGCGTTCCAAGTTTGCTTAAATTGATCAAGCAAGTTATTTTTAACAATAAGCTTGATCCATTGCTCAGAAAAAACATTTTGAGAAAGCAAAATATAAGTTAGTCCACACTCATTGAGAATAGATTTCAGTGTATTAATCCAAGAACTTGAGTTTTCATTTCTACAACTATGAACAAATAATAGTCTATATGCAAGTGCTGAAATTTTTGACTGGTTACCCTTTATCAATTTTGCCCAAAATGATATCATTCTAACCTTGATATCTATCTCTAATGGATATCTGCATAATTCGCCATATACCATATAATTTGGCGTAGAACTTTTCAAATGCAATAATAATTTACAAAATTTAAAATGTACTCTTTCTATAAAATCATTTTTAGAAAAACCCCATATTTCACATCCATACAGTAAAATAGGTTTAACCATTTTATCAAAAAGGTCTAACTGACACTTAATAGATAGGTTATGCAATCTACCCTTTTTAAGTACATCGTACATAGCTTTTGTACCCTTTTTAACCAATTCGGTTTTTGCAGCTTTAAATGATCCTGACCTTGAGAAAGTGATTCCAGGATAAGAAAAGTTTTTAACTATCTCAATGTCCTTTCCATTAACAGCCAATCTGCCAGAAAACCATGCAAAATCCTAAATTTTGTTCCAAACCAATATTTTCATATCAACTTAAGGGATGGTTTAACAAAAAGACCTTCATGAAAGACTTATTTTGGCAAAATATTTTTTCCGGGAAATTCAAGATGGCCGACCTACAGGGTTCATCAGTATTCCTGGGTTTCTTAACAAAATCAGCTTGAATAATTACAAAACCTCATGTATTTCAAAGTTTCTTTTGGTCCATTTAATTTCAAATTATCAAAAATCGAACTGTAAATATTTAAAGGGTAATATTCAAGTATTGTGATGTTTTTTTACAATTTGGAAAATTGCCCATGTCAAACCCTAGGGATGCTGGGTAATGGTTATTGAGATTTTTAAAATTTTCATCTATTTTGAAGGCAAAGGTATTACCCTTTAAATATTTACAGTTCGATTTTTGATAATTTGAAAATAAATGGACCAAAAGAAACTTTGAAATACATGAGGTTTTGTAATTATTCAAGCTGATTTTGTTAAGAAACCCAGGAATACTGATGAACCCTGTAGGTCGGCCATCTTGAATTTCCCGGAAAAAATATTTTGCCAAAATAACATATCCAACTATATCGGTCATAATCAAGTTACATAACTCTGCTCAAACACGAAATACTGGTTGCCGAATTACCTTCAACTGGTTACAGCTATCGCTTGCTCTCATGATTCCAAATATTTCTATTATTTTACAAAATTAATTGATTTAAATCTTAATCGTAATTTTTTTATTATCTTATCTAAATATATACATCTTTTTATTTACTTGGATAAATATACATGTATATTATTTTAAAGTATGTTAAATTAGTCGAAAAAATCGCGAATTTAGGGGGGTGTCTTATTGTATATATAGACACCTAAAGATGTAGTCTAATTTATATAATTTGCAGTATACAGGAAAAATTTCACCTGGCACACTGCTGTGAATTTATTGGGTTCACGGTGGCTAGACTAATTGAAGTAATTCCCGCTGTGAGACGCGCGACAGACAGGATGTTAATTGAATGACATGTATATTGTAATACCTGAACCGGTGGAGATCTAATTAACAAGGTCGATCACCTGTATAAGAAATTAATTCTACCTTTACACTCTTACATTAACTATAAAATGATTAATAAAAACGGAAAGCCTGTAGAACAAAAATTACAGAAAAAAAAGATTAAAAAGAGAAATAGCGTTGTTTGTTTAACATTACAACCAGTAGAAAGAAAATATGTACCATGTGTACTAGTTATTAATTTTAGCATAAGTTGTAAATTATCATTCTACTATATAATCATTGTATAGGTTTTTTATCCACGATTCTTAGATTTAAGCTATGATTAACTGGTTTCGATTTAATAGTTATATTTCAAAATTTGAATTTAACCGCCAAAACAAAGTTTCATTCGACCTCACAATCGTTAAAATAGACAAAATTCTATCATTTTCAAATCGATTTGGAAGTGATTTCTCAATTTCAATATCTCATATAGTTTATACAATCTTAAAGTTTCATGTTTCAAGATATTCACATGGGCAGCACATTTTCACCATAGTTAAAAATAAAAAAGTTATTTGCGATCAAAATAGAGTAGTTTTAAAAAATGATGACATTTTCACACAGTAGCCATATAAATTTTGTCAGTATTATTAACATTTTTTCAAATCAAATTGGAAGTGATTTCCCAAATTCAATATCTATTAAAAATGGTATCAAAATGTTGGTAATTTATTATACTTTTACAACATAGCAGCACATTTTTATGAACACGATTTAATTTATCACAAATCATAAATATCTATAACACGCCCGTGCATTTCTATATAAGTCCGCATGGCCATATAACGCTCGCTGTACAGGTGACCCAAGTCACGTGATGTCCGATATAGTTGGATATGTCTTTCATGAAGGTCTTTTTGTTAAACCATCCCTTAAGTTGAAATGAAAATATTGGTTTGGAACAAAATTGCATGGTTTTCTCACAGATTGGCTCTTAATCATAAATTTTAAATTGGTTGGTAATCGTCCGTTTGAGAAGACAATCACCTTAGATTTGTCAATATTAACTTTAAGCTTCCAGCGTTTGCAAAACACGCTGAAACAATCAAGTTGTCGTTGCATATCTAAACTTGACTCTGCCAATATAGCAGTGTCATCAGCATATGAAAGAACAAACAATTTTACAAATATATATCTAAATTTTCCTCCAAATCGTTCGATATGGATTGTAAGCCTAAAACTTCATTTTCATTTAAAAAGATTCAAGATTATTTAAATACAAAGAGAAAAGGTAAGGAGACAGATTTTCTCCTTGTCTTACACCATTATTACAATCGAAAAAGTCCGATGACTCGTTATTATACACAATTCTACTTTTAATATTTTGATACATGTTGTATATTACATTATACATGTTTCCATTTATATTATTCAGTATAAGTTTATACCACAGACCATCTCTCCAAACTTTATCAAAAGCTTTTTCAAAATCTATAAAAGCTACGAATAACTTCTTTTTCTTTAACTTAAGTAATTCAAAAAACGCATGTAACGAAAAAATATTGTCTAATGTAGAATAACCTTTTCGAAAACCACACTGATTCTCACAAATTAAAGAAACATTTTCTGAAAATTTATCTAGTCTTCGCAAAAGAACTGCTGTGAAAAATTTGCCAAGGCAACTAACTATTGTTATTGGTCTGTAGTTTCTGGGATTCATTGTATCCCCTTTATTTTTATAAATAGGCTTAATATTACCCGTTACCCAGCTCTCGGGTACAACACCGGAGCTAAAAATACAGTTAAACAACTTTATATAGATAGGTAAAAAAAGATCTACAGAACATTTTATATATTCATTTACAATAACGTCATCACTACTTGCTTTAATATTTTTAAGATTTTTTATACAATATAAGATTTCTTCTCCTGTTATTTCTTCATTTATTTCAATATTTATATCATTCAATAATGAATTATCTAAATTTGGCAGTTCAATATTGTCTTCATCCTCCTCGTGCGTTGGAGTTTTATTTAACTCCTTGAAAAAATCAAAAAGGGAGGACAAAGGAATATTGGGCTGCCTTCTATATGAACCTTTTCTAAAAAGATCCCAATACTCTTTACTATTATTTGATCTTAATTTTTCAATTTTCCTTGACATCTCTTTTCTATATCTTTTCGCACAAGTGTCGATTTTTTTCTTGTAAAGTTTTTCGGCTTGCTTCATCTCGTCTCTAGCGGATGAGGATTTATCGTTTTTACAACGTCTTTTTAGCTTACGAAAGTTTTGTCTAGCAAATTTACAGTCCGAATCGAACCATGGTTTGTTGTTTTTACAGACATTTTATATATAAAAGATATATGACTATTAACTTAATAAATCATTGTTTTGAAAATATCAAGGGAGATAATCCATATAAAATATGACCATCAAAACTACAAAGGATTCTACAGGCAGATTCAAAACGAAGCTGGTGACCCCCTATTTTCTCACTCTTATATCAAAGTTTGCTTAATAATATTACTTCTGATCTAATAAAATCAAATTTTTAATGTAAGATTTTTTTAGCAGTGATTTTATGCATTTTATATGTGCTTTCCTTTACAAGATTAGCTTTTTAAAAAAGCTGAGGTCATTCGTTTGGTGTTCTTAAAGAATAAGAATTATTTAATAAGACAAAATAGTGTATGATAAATGGTATTTTATAACGTTTCAAAGATATCAAATAATTAAGAAATATCGTAAGGAAACTTGATTTGGAATAGAATTATTAAAAAACTCAACAAACTTAAGGAAAAAGAGCAATTAAAACTTTTTTTTTCATAAACTCTATCAATTCGTCATGATACAAATGTGTCAATCTGAAAAGTTTTTTTTGTGGATAAATAGAAAAGACTCGAACTTTTTAACCACCCTACCTAATGTTAAACTATTCTCATGTACAGTTTCTGGGGGAAAAACTTGATGGAAATTCATAATGACGTACATGTACGGGCGGACAAAAGTAAAACTTGTGGTCGTAGGGGCACAATAGAAAGGTGCACATAAAACAAAATGCAATTACAAAAACAACTTCAGTCCAAACATAGGTAAGTGTTCCGTCGGAAAAAATATTGAAATTCTGCTTGTTATAACAAACTTTTCACTTTATCAATGGATAAGTCCCGGGTGGCGAATAGGCTTACAACAGAAACCATCTTTATTGTCGTAAAAGGCGGTAATGGGTCTTTAGATTTTGTGGTAATGTCATGTTTCCTGCAATTCTCTTTGCTGACAGCCAAGAGGTGCACGCTATAGGTTGAATATTTCGCCCTACCCACTTTTCCTATTAGCAACACACATTAAATCACTTAATTTTTGACACAACTTAACATCAAAAGCAAACATTTTCAAATTATTAAGTAATGATATTGGTCCGTCTCTAAGACGTTGACGACAGTCTCAATTTATTCTATTTGATACATTTTTCACATGTTTCAGTGTTTATATTGACGTGCTTTTCATATTTTAGTTATTGCCGTTTTACTTCAGTGTTTCTAATGAGTTGCTAGTGGGTAGGTTGCAATAGTTGAAGATTCATTTGCTCATCTATACATAGTTCATTTGGTGGAGAATATATTTATTTTTTATAGTACAAATACCAAAGGGTGACATAACCTAAAATCGTTAATTTCACAGTATATGCTACATATTTGACAGTAAAAACCATGAACTGAGCTTCAAAGTAGCAAATTAACTAAATAAACATGTACACCTAATTTGTTTAAGTAGACGATTCGCAAGTCAAAGCACATGAAATAAAAGTTAGTCTAAGAGCTTTTTGTTACAGAAAGAAAATGTGCCCTTCTAGGTATTTTTGAAATTTTGATTAGATTTCTTAGCTGCTGTGATAAGCATTCCGGATTTAAGAATTAAGTAAACTTCTTTAAATTAAAATCTTCTTTACGTCGTAAAAAATACATTTTTATAGACATATTAAGACACAGCTAGATCTTTAATCTTAAGACAAGCCTTATATTATTTTTTGTTACAAAATTAAGCTTTCATAAGAAATGCTGGGTCCTGGGAAGAAAACACTTGTGTGTTTTATTCTTAGAGTTTCTATTTTTATTATGAAAGTTAACCTTATTTGAAAATGAACGGGAACAAATACGGTTCAAATGTAAAATTCTAGGCTGACCGGGATTACAATGATTGTGTAACAAATTGACTTACCAAGCTCGATTCTTTCCCCGCAAAACCGTTTTTGCAACGATAAATGATTGTTGAAAATAAACGGGAACAAATACGGTTCAACTGTAAACATTTTAGGTTGATCGGGATTGTGTAACATATTGACCTACTAAGCTCGATTCATAGATATTTATATAGTAAAGTGTATATTTTAATACTGTTTTCTTTTAATATGTAAACTTGATGATAGCTTTTCTGGTAATCATTTACATGACATTATAGATTCTGATATTATAACATTTTCTGAGACACATGCCTCACATAGTGATATTTTAGCCCTCAATGAGTTCAAATGCTATATGAATTGTAGAGATAGTAAGAATAATAGAGTAAGTGGCGGCCTGGCCACATTTATTAGAAAAGACATTTTACCTGGGATAAAAGTCATTGACAAAACTATTGATGATATGATGTGGTTTAAGCTAAATAAAAACTTTTTTGGATTTTATAAAGATATATACCTATGCTCGATTTATATCCCCCCTAATAATTCATCTTATACTTTGAGAACTCAGTGTGACAAACAGATATTTGAAAAACTTGAGAATGATATAACAAAGTTTTCAGTAGATGGTGATATTATGTTAATTGGAGATCTCAATGCTCATATAAATCAAAATGAATTAGATTATATGGCAGATGAACTCAATGATGTGCTTGATGATTTTTTACCAGCTAATTATGTTGCAGATACTGTATGTAAAGCTAGAAATACTGAAATATGTCAGACCACTAATAGTTATGGAAGGTCAATTTTAGAACTCTGTAATGAGGCACAATTAAGAATTTTAAATGGTAGAACTCTAGGGGACTCTAGTGGTAAAATAACATTTATTAATCATAACGGTACATCTATTGATGACTACTGTATTTGCAGCTCCAGTTTACTCCAAAGTATTGTAAGTTTTCAAGTTGGTTCATTTGAACCAGCATTCTCAGACCATAGACCTATTACAGTAAAACTAATGTCACATTTTTCCAAAGAATCTACTAATGATCTTGATAAGCCTATGAAAAAAATCAAATGGACAAAAAAGATAGAACATAATTTTATTAACAATTTGGAAAAACATGATTTTAAAGACATCTGGTCTAAATTGGATAAACTTGATTCAATAGTCAATAAAGTAAACACTGATGACAATTTGTCTAGTTTTAATTACTCCCCTTTACCATTAGTCAATGATTGTGTGAATAACATCTCTGAAATATTTTATAATTCTACAAAACTATTCAAAGAAAGTAAACCCAAAAATCAACAAAGAAGAAAGAGAAAAAAGAAATATTTTGATCAAGATTGTGACTCAAAATACAGAGAATTAAAATCAATGAGTAGAAAACTCTGTAATGAACCCTGGAACAAAAACCTAAGAATAAAGGTGTTATCAAAAAGAAAAGAATTTAATAGATTAGTCAGAAAAAAACATAGACAAGTTAAATCCGACCTTTTGAACAAAATCATTGAATCTACTGAAAAAAACCCACAGGAGTTCTGGAAAACTATAGATATGTTAAAAAAATCAGATTATAAGGATCCTAGTTCAAATATTCTTCCTAAAGAGTGGTCTGAATATTTCAATAAGCTCATGAATAGTGAATATAATACATGTAATAATGATAGTTTGAATGTTGATATGTCAAATGATGAATATTGTTTATTAGATAAAGAAATATCTGTTGAGGAGGTGGTGCTTGCACTAAAATCATTAAAGAATAATAAATCATGTGGCCCTGATGGTGTAACTAATGAAATGATTAAAACCTCATGTACATTAAATAGTAATATAAACATGTTTGTTAAACTTTTTAACTTAATTTTAAAGTCAGGTATCTACCCAGATTTATGGAGAAAAAACTACATAACACCTGTTTTTAAAGGGGGTTCATTTAATGATCCTTCTAACTATAGAGGAATTGCACTCTCAAGCTGTGTAGGGAAATTTTTTTCTAGAGTTCTTTTCAATAGATTAGAAAAATATTTAGATGATAACAAAGTGTTAAGAAAAGAACAAATTGGTTTTAAGAAAGGCTGTAGAACCAGTGACCATATTTTAACGTTGAAATCTATTATAGATAAAGCTTTTAAATCTAAAAAGAAAATATATACATGTTTTGTAGACTTCAAGAAAGCTTTTGATACTATAAACAGGGAAGCCTTGTTTCTAAAACTTTTTAATTGTAATATTAAAGGTAGATTTTTAAATATCTTAAGAGATATGTACAAGAAAGTGTTATTTTCGGTAAAAGTTCAAGATGGTGTAACAGATTTCTTTCATTCAAAAATTGGAGTCAAACAAGGGTGTATATTGAGCCCTTCTCTCTTTTCACTCTACATTAACGACCTAGTCTCACTTTTCGATAAGACATGTGATCCAGTACAGTTAAATGAAATTGATATATCATGTCTTCTTTACGCAGATGATTTAGTACTTATATCAGAATCTGCTTCAGGCCTACAACATTGCATTGATAAACTTAACAATTATTGTGAACACTGGGACCTAACTGTAAATTTATCAAAAACCAAAATTATGATTTTTAACAAAGCAGGAAGAAAATTATCAAAAGATATTTTTAAGCTTGGAGAGGATATAATTGAATATTGTGAAGAATATAAATATTTGGGAATCATTTTCAAACCATCGGGAGTCCTTACAAATGGCATTAATCTTCTATGTAAAAAAGCAACTAAAGCTATGTTCTGTGTCAGAAAACTCTTATCATCAAACTCTCCTAATATTGTCCCTCATTTGAAACTGTTTGATGCTTGCATTAAACCAATTTTACTTTATTGTAGTGAAATATGGTCATTAAATGTTGTTAACAATAAACATGAATTAGAATCTAAATATCTAGCAATGCCAATAGTTAAAACTCAAATTAAATTTGCAAAATCTCTTTTAGGAGTAAATAGAGCTGCAGTGAATTTGGCTGTACTTGCAGAACTGGGAATGTATCCAATATCTATTTTAGCCTTGAAATCAGTTGCTGAATATTGGTTACATATTATTAAATCGGAAAATTTACTAGTACATGATGCCTACAAATCTAATTTTAATTGTCAAGATAGCTTTGCCTCAAAAGTCAAGATATTACTAAATAAACTTAATTTTGATCATGTTTGGGATAATCAAGGTACCTTTTCACAAGGTAAATTACTCTCAGCTTTTACAAACAAGTTAAATGAAAATTATTTAAAATATTGGAAGAACACTATTTTTGATGACAGTCATTCTGTAAATGGTCATAAACTTAGAACTTTTAGAAAAATAAAAGAAAACTATGAAATAGATACATATCTAAAATTGGATATAGACAGAGATATAGTTAAAACATTTACAAAAATTAAATTAAGCAATAGTAAACTTGCAATAGAAGTTGGACGTCACACTAAAACCCCACTAGCAAATAGGGAATGTCCATTATGTAAGTCAGGAGTAGAAGATGAATCTCATTTTTTAATTACTTGTACTTCATTAAATAACATTAGAGAAAAACTTTTCACAGATATATGTGATATTTGCCCCTCTTTTGTTAATTTTGATTCAGATGCTAGATTTAACTTTTTATTCAATTGTAAAGATTATGATATTGTAAAAGTCATTGTAATAGGTGTTAATCAAATGTATAAAAGGAGATTTGAGTTACTTAATAACTGCAGTGCATAGTAGTAGTCCAACATATAATTGTATTTATTCATTCATTTATTTTGCACCACCTCCTCCAATAATATATTAGATTATATACGTTAAATATCAATACACAAACTTACTAATCAAACCTGGTAAATTATATATATCTTTTGTTATACAGATAATAATGAGGCATGTGTCTTAATCACTAGTTTGTATGTTTGTATGTGTATATAATTGTAATTGTATTGGTAACAATCCTGTATTTGGATTTTAGACCAAATAAAAATTCTGTTCTGTTCTGTTCTGTACTCTTTATTTAAAATAGAATTAGATTACACACATTTAAAAGAGGGCCATGTTTGCTTAAAGTAATTAAAGCATGCAGATGGTGTAGCTTAATGATCACATATTAAATTATTTAATCATTTTTAGATAAGCAGATTTTTACGTTGTACAATGTTTACATCAAGTTTAACAAAACTTTACCATGCAGCGACTTCAAAACTTTTATACATCTCTATATGTCATTCGCCGAGGCGAATGACAAATAGTTATTGTAATTTAGTCAAACTTTGAACCCTTATATGGGAAAACAAGCCTGATGACCTATCCTTATTTTATTTTTATATGAAAGATATCAACATTATTTGATATTTGAGACAATAAAATTAGATTTTTAATGAGCAGATTTTTTCAGAGTCAGGTGTCCTCATTAACCTTAAATAGAACTATCGAAGATAACACCGAATACATTTGAATTTGAAATTGATTTATTGAAATTTTCAATAATTTATTTGCCCTTTTAAGATAAAACCCAGTCTAATTAAAGTTGGCCCTTACGTTCACAGGCGTTTGGGTCCAGGATTTTATTTTATTATAAATAACGTGTATATAAAAATTTTCATCTCGTCTATATACTATTTCCACAAGGCAAGAATGTTTGAAAGTTCTAAAAATAGAACAAAATTTACTCGCGGAAAACCCCTATATTTTCTCATAGAATCAAATGTTTTACATGAAATATTGGTGATTCTCTAAATCCTTTCAGTTTAATCTCACAATTGGGAACACATTTATCGTGAAACAATTCACAATGACTTTGAATCAAATCTTTTTTCCACTGAAGCGGGCAAACAAACCACCACGGACGGAAGTAGTTTAAAATAATTAAATTTTAAAGGGAGACAATATTCTTCTACTTTTTCCAATTTTATCATTGAAATGAAATATTAACCATGTATTTATTATCCTTGAACGTCTTTTTGAAAATTTATGGAACACCCATCGAGTCCTAGTTTGTATGTACGTTTTATTATACTACCAACTCGTGAGTAAAAATATTTCCAATAAAATTGAGTCCACATTTTCCGCCAAATGATTTCGTTCGAACTCGCCCAGATTTTACCTTACTGTAGTGTCACTCGGAAGTCTTTTTATTTGGCTGAATATTGTTTCCCTTGAAAATCTTTGGCCAGTTCCGTCCGTGGTGATCTTTTGTTTCGCTTCGTAGGAAAAAAGACCCGATGTGAGATTTATACATACTGACATGCTTTACTTTTGCTTCCTAAAGAGAGTTACAGCTGAAAGGAGTTATAGAATGTTCTAGTTGTTTATGGTAAAAATTATTTCTACAAGAAAAAAGGGAGTTTCCGTCAGTTCTATTTTTAGAACTTTCAAACATTCTTGCCTTGTGGAAATAGTATATAGACGAGATGAAAATTTTTATATACACGTTATTTATAATACGATAAAATCCTGGACCCAAACGCCTGTGCTTACGTTAGGACAAACGTATGGGCTAATGCGTCTTCACGGAAAGAAAACATATTTCCTCCGTATTGGAACGAAATTTACTTGTTTTCACCTCGCCACACATTCTACCACCTTACCTCTTATTCTACTTACACTTTTTGAAGAATCAGAAAATATTTTTTTTTCACGCATTCAGACGATATTTGACGAATGTTTAGGTAGTATATGTAAATTATATTTACAACTACAGTAGAGGTCAATTCTCAAACTCTTTGCACAAACATAATTATGCATTCATTTGGTGTCTTGTGGTGCCCGGGTGGCGAATAGGCTAAGCTGGCAACCGGCTCCCTACTGTTCAGATAAGGAGCGGTATGACCCAATGATAAAGTTGATATGATTGGTTATCAACCAATTAGTAAAAAGTTGTCAATCAGAACTGATTAATTAGCGTTAATTAACTATGTTTACGTATCTAAAGATATACGATTAAAAATGATATGAATCAATTCACACCTAAACGTCAAAGGGTACGGAATTTCTTTATTCTTTAACTTTACTACAAGAAATGTTTGCATAGCCAATTAACAGTTAATTAAAGAACAGTGTGGATAAGGAAAGAGGGATGATTTCAATCACATGATAATACCATATTTGTTAAAGTCTCGTAAAATCTCACAAGTAAAAAAGTTTACTTGCAAATCGGGTCATACCTGCCTTTATCTTCAGATAACAGCGGGGTACCAGCCTACGAATAGGCCCGCAGAAGAGCCTAGCTTGTCGTAAGACATGTAAGAGGCGAATAAGGGTTTTGGGATTCTGACGTCGGGTCAGTGCTCAGCCCACAGAGCAACCAAGTGTGTACCCTAGGTGGCTGAATAGGGTGGCCCTCGTCCCTGGGGGTTGTCAGGTCTATAATATGGGAACCCTGACCGCCGACCATAGTGGGCCAGCGTGTGTGGAGAGTGCCACGCTTCATGCATGTAAAAGATCCCTTTGTGGACTGCCAAGTAGTGCACCACATAGGCTTAATTAATTTTTCTGCCCCTCTCCACCTCTCCCCTTTTCCTGTGGTTCTTCAAAATTTTACCGTTCCTTTTTTTCCCACCCCATCCCCATATTTCATTTAATATGAGGCAGGTTAAATCTGTTACGCTCCCGAAGTTTCAATTATTTTTTTTTTGGTTCGAAAATAAAAACAAACTAGCTTTTCTTGTGGGTTACGTGAGCGTTTAATGACGTCTAAAAATTTCAAAGATAAAAATGTTAAAAAGACGCCGAAAGTTCAGGAAAACAAGCGCGTGCTAAACCGGACGTTGAAGGAAAATTCAGCTCATAGTACAACTAAAATATTGACATTTCTACCATTATCGCTCCCTTCGGGAGCGTATCATCATAATTTCATGTTCATTTTATCATCCTTTTCATGTTCATAGCCTGTAAATAACCTATATAGCGTTACAGAGGCGTAAAACACCAACTCACTCACTCACTCACTGATGAATTAATTCACAAATTTACAATATTTTGATAAAATAGATAGATAATTTTTTTCTAGATTCTGCATACATTTTTGTATATATTCATCAATGACATGAATGATATGAAATATAACCAGTATTTAGAGCTCGCACAGATGAAATGCAACAATCCACAAAGGGTTAATACTGATAGTGGAGAAAGCAAAATGTATTTAGGGACAGTGTGCTAGTAATATGAGTAATGCTCCTGAAGTTGTATCTTCTTAATATGAGGCAGGTTTAACCTTTGACGCTCCCAAAATTGCATCAAATATTTTATAATTTTTCAAGCTAAAATAAATTTTAAGATGTTTATAATGCAATGAATTGAAACAAGTTATATTTAAAAAAAACTAACTAGCTTTTCTTGTGGGTCACTTCTGCGCTTCATGACACATAAAATTTTCAGAGGAAAAAAGGCGTTAAAAGTTCGGGAAAACAAGAGTGCAAATCCGGATGTTTAAGGAAAATTTAGCTCACAGTACTACAAAAATATTGACATCTCTTCCATAATTCCTCTTGTAAAAATGCTTGTTCAACTTGATTTGAGATCCAAATATAACCCTATGTTACTATGTCACCATCGAAATCCAAATAATCAGTACATGTAATATCAAATACATGTATATCTAAGGACAAACTACGATGGATATGATGAAGGGAGAGAATGTCCTTAGGTTTAAGAATTTACATAAATTAAGATAATAGTCTTAATACACATGTAGTAATAAACAAAGTTAGTGTACACATGAGATATAATCTCATGCACAAGTTCACCATATCTAAGAAAAATATAGAGTACACATCTGAAACACTGGGAGGTGTTTTACTCCTCATGGCAGGACAGACAAACCCCTGTAAATATTTAAAAGGAGTAAATGAACATGAGACCATAAGAAATCTCTTCAACATAGAGCGCATGTGTCAACAAAAACATTTTTTGTGATGAAATGCTTGTTTTTTAAAGACAAATAGATTGGCAAAGAATTGGTGTTGTCAACGAATGCGCTCTTTATTAATTTTAAGAAAAAAACACTTGTAAATGTTAAAAAAATGAAGCAAATATTTATATTTTTGGAGTTTTCAGCGCATTTATGACGTCATAATAACATGCATATTGTCTTCAGCATGTGGAAATGATAAAATTTGTAAAGTTTGGTTATCTAAAGACTGAATTACATCAAGTTCATTGAGATTGTACAGAGTTGACAATTCGTGCAAATATGGGGCCAATTTCAGCACTTCATGAACATTATTATTAACCCCTTTGCAAATACTGTATAGCGGGTTATTTTCGCGGTTTTAGTCTGAAAGGTATGTGAAAAAATTTTGCAGGTTTTATTTTCGCGATTTGTGGACATGGTGGATGTGTTTGTTTGTGATTTGCATTAGAATGATATTATAGCAGCAGGTTTTTTTCGCGGTGGTTTAATTTTCGCTTATATTCCTGGGTCGACAAAAATGGCGAAAATATATCACTAAGCATCTTTTTTGCACATCTATCAAAACTTTAGAATTTATAATCCTAGTTATTCTAATTGATTTCTGTTAGGCTAGGTTAGCATAAAAATTGTTAATTATAACAAAAATTAGGATTTAATCCACCTTCTATGTGAATTTCAATATTTTCCCGTACTTTTTAAGGGGAGATAATTTGTATAGAAATAATAGGGAAAAACACATTTTTCACTTTTTTCAAAAATTTTGATGGTGAACTTCATTTTTTATTTAGTATATCTAAAAATCCATCAAAAACAAAGATTTTCACAAATTTTAAGAAAAATCTATGGTGTGGATATTTTAGGTAAAAGAAATTTGAATTTTCCCTATTAATCCTATATAAAAAGTGCTGAAATCATCCATTTTTCAAAGTTGTTTCCACCAAAATTCTTGTGGTGAAGTTTTAATTTTATTATTGAGATTTAAAGTCCCATTCTAGGACTAACTGTGGTCAAAATGTAAAAAAAAATCTATGGATAACTTTTTAGTCACCCCATCTACCTTAAGAAGTAAAATTCTGTTTAGGTGTTTAAGTGGGATCTCTGACTGTAAGGGTCCCACATATGGTACATGCGTAGGATGTGGCTTAGGTTTGTTGATTAACAGTATCTACTTCCTGTTTAACGAGTTGACTTACACTATTTTAAAACTGTCCTTCATCAAAATCACTGTAACATATTCTCAGCAACTATTAACATGATTAACTGTAGGCTTTTGATATTAGGTACATGTATGAAGCCTTTCGTAGTGGTTCCAAATGGTGGGATGGGTTTTCAGGTCTGTTGATCATCTACTTCCTGTTTAACGAGCCGACTTAGATTTTTTTCAGTTAATTCTCAGGGTGGAAATTTTCCTAACAGATTTCTCAGCAACTTGGAAAAGCAACAACTCTGACTTCTTGATTCCTAACTCAAAGTAGATAATCTCTATCCAAAATGTGGTGTGGGGGTATACCCATATCCTCAGTGTCTGCTATCTCTATGCTTTCAGTTCATGTTAAGTTATGGGAAGTAAAACTCGAAGCGTAGAACTGAAAACATAAAGATACATACACCAAAATGTGGACAATTTACACCAATTCTTGTTCGATGTCATATATTTTACTTTTCCGTCAATAAAAAATTTCTTCAAGGCAAAATATGTATATTAACAAATTGTCCACATTTGGTGTATCTCTGTCTAATACACCCATCTATTGGTTTTAAAGGGAGGGAAGGGTGGGTAAGGAAACCACCTCATATCTAAGCTAAGTGACACTGTAACTGACGTGTATGACAATCATCACATCTACTATCTATCCATAAGCATGGATATTAAAATAATGAGAATGAGTAACATGAACTTCCGCCTACGTCATCAGTCAATGAGACTATACCCATATCCTCAGTGTCTGCTATCTCTATGCTTTCAGTTCATGTTAAGTTATGGGAAGTAAAACTCGACAGCTTACAAGATGCAAATTTCATAACGAAACTACAATAAACCACCTTTAGCTCTCTTCCCAAAACTCAAAAAATAAAATAAAACACCTCATATAAACACGATATGACAAGGACAAGGGTTTATCTAATAAAACCTGTATTACAAACTGATTGTAATGGCTTTTGCGATCATTATACAACAATCTCATATTAAGCACCAACACAAATCTAAGTCTGACACATGCGAAGGTATAACATCCACTATTTCAAGTTTCTTTTCCGATCTGCACGTGAGTTTGCAAAACGAAGGGATCTCTCCTTCAAGTGTAAACAAGTTCCTGAGATTCCCTATTATTATATAGTTAGATGAAAATCATATCAGTGTGTAACTATAACATTAAAGCAAAATAAATGGAATAAAAATCATATTTACTAAAGACCAGTTTAATTCAAATACTAGTATATACCAATTTTGTAACACCTAAAGGAGAAAATCCCCTCGTATGCAACTCACGTGAGCGAACCCACTAGGGCATCAGTGTCCCTTGAATTGCTAACGAAAGGAAATTCACAAAGAAAGCAATACCAAACAAGAATTAGGGCAATTTGTATAAAAACATTTAACATATCAACAAAGTACACATTCTAATGATCTCATTTTATTTGCCTTGAACATTCGTTTAACATGAAATAACGATCCATTAAGTCTATTGTTATAATAGATTGCTATATCATTCACATTGTCTAATTTGGCTTTCATTTCTGTCAAGTCCATCTCTGGGTTAAAGCTTTTCCAGCGTAACGGGATCACCGCTTTTCCAGCGTAACGGGATCACTACCATTCCGTACCTTATGTTACTCTGAAAGGAACAATACTATATACTGTTAACAAGCTTAGCCTATTAAGATATTTCATATATTAAACATGTAAATATGTCCGTTGTATAACTATTACCGGGTACTTCTTTTCTTAATGAATTCTGATAAATAATGTTAAGCAACTAACGAAACAGTTTTCGAAAAGAAATTACATGACGGCACTTACAAGACTAAACTGCTACATGTATTGGCCAACAGAACAAGCTTATTATGCATTAACACTACGGATATCTTTCAAAAACAATGCAAAGATCAGAAAATTTGAATATTATAGATATTTCGTTGGATAAAACGCACTAACTAACCTCAATCATATATTTGAATTCCAGTATTTCCACAGAAAGTAATCCTCTTCTTTTATAACACTTTTTACATCTCTGAAATCAAAATAAATACTTGTAAATTTTAACTAATAATGAAGCACATGTTCGGTGTATATTTAAATTTACTCAACCAAATCAAAACAGTCCTCGATAAAACGACACGTGAACTTCATTCAATACAATAAGGTTATATGTCCTTGAAATAGAAAATACACAATGACATTATGTTCACAAATAAGCATCTATCTATTATTCATATGCTTGCTTAAAATTTGTTGGCATATATTTTCTTTAAAGTTATACATGTTCTAAGCTTTTCTCTACGCAACAAACGTGCACACATGTGACTCAATATTTATTTCATGAAATATCTTTTCATATATATAGCCACCTAGGCCAATATGTGCTTGACCACCTAGGTCTATATGTTCATGGCCACCTAGGCCTATATGTGCATGACCACCTAGGTCTATATCTGTATGGCCACCTAGGCCTTAAAGTGCATGGCCACCTAGGCCTATAAATTATCAGTGCATGGCCACCTAGGCCTTAAAATTATCAGTGCATGGCCACCTAGGCTTATAAATTATCAGTGCATGGCCACCTAGGCCTATAAAATATAAATGCATAGCCACCAAGGCAAATAAAATGGAATACTTACAGTATGACGTGTCGCACTCGACACGTCCGTTCCCTAGCATGGATATTAAAATAATGAGAATGAGTAACATGAACTTCCGCCTACGTCATCAGTCAATGAGACTATGTGAGCATGCTTACTAAGGTTCTTTAATTTTCATAGTGTAACTGATGTAACCCTTTGTAATCATTGACTTTATGGGGGTTACAAAACAAGAGCACATACCACAGTGCACATTTTAGGACACACCTTTAGAAGATCTCGTGACTGTATGATGCAACACACAATACAAAACAATATTAGCAGAGCCACAAGAGCAAACTCAAGTCTGAATGAGAAGTTTAAACTTTTTGTTGTTGCCAAAAATAAAAATCATGCGTGTAGGATATCATGTAACCAAATCATGTCACAACTTAATTTAACCTCCTTGATATACATTTGTACCCCTTGCCGTGTGTTGTTGTTGATCTGTTGTTATTCACCCCAAATCAAATTATCGGATGATGTGTTATGGGAGTTGGGTTGTCAATGGTTGTGGTGCATTTAGGATAAACAACAATCAGAAACTGGATTTATTTTTTTGCACTGAATATATACTGCTTTAAAAGTTTAAAAGTTTTGATATATATTTTAAAATGAAAAAACATCACCCTGCTTTTCTGTCTTGCCTTTTGATTTCTAGATTTTTTATGTCATAGCCGGGCCCTCCCTTAAAACTAATTAAATGACTGCTGGCCTTTAAATTTCTAGATTTGTTTATTAATAATACCATAGCCCCCTCCCAAATTAAATGAAAGTTTCATTATCTATTCGTTGGAGATGCGCATAAAGAAGTATCTTAAATTGCTTTCAGAAATCATTCAGGGGAGATAATTATACTTATTTTTTCACCATAGAGCTCAACATGTTGCTGGGGGAAATTTTAGTTAGCTCACTCTCTGGGGGAGTGATGATATTATTTCAGTAGTATTTGCACCATAGACTTCAATTATTGATCACCTTTGATGATAAAATAAAAATACATATTGAAGAATACAGGCATGGTAAAATGATATGTTTCATATACATATTGTATTAAACATTAAATTTTGCTTTACTTAAGTTCAGTTATGACTAAATTACAACTACATGTAAAAAGTTCCAAGCAAACAATTTAAAACTGTATTTTACTCCAATTTGGTTTAATATAAGACTTATCAGAGATACTCAAGCCAAACCTTGTAATACTAAATTTGAAGAGCATTGTGTAAAAATCAAGAACCATAAGACTAATACCTGAATGCCTGAGAGAAGAAAAAGCTAGTATTTATCCAATTTTAACAGTTCAGGAATTGAATTAAAATAAGTACAATTCTATAATTTTGACATAAGTATGATTAGTGTAATGGCTAGTTATTGTTCTTCTATGAGCCTCTAGTTTTTGCAGTTATCTCCCTTTTGTCCTGATGTCTTTAAACCATCACATATCTAATGGCTATAACGCTATTTGTATTGATGTAAATCTTATGATTAGAACTAATAGCATAAAACTCTTCTCCTGTATTTTTCTTCTATGAACAAATTCAGTTGCTAAGTCCTTTGGATATTTTTTGTTGTTGGTTCATCTCAAGTCAGTGAAGACATATTGATTTGGAAAAAAATATGTTCTGTCGTCTTTTTAAGTAAATACGATTATTATGCATGGTTAGAATTCAGAAGCCCTTCAAACTCCCGGAGTTGACGTCTAAAATATCTTGTCATTCGTAGATAAGGAGATTGCTGAACGCTGTTGACAGAAACTCAATAAAATGGGAATTTGTTAGGGACTTATCATTATGTTTTTGTCTGAATCCTCTACAGTTGGAACGGATATGCTTTATCAGTTGAAAAGATTTATTTCAACATTCTGTCAATGCTTTGCATAAATATACATGTTATCAGAAACACAAACAAGATTTATGCCGACAATTTGTTCAGTATGATGCAAGCAATTACAATTTGCATATGAGTTGTTGGAAAAGTTTGTACTTTTGATAACAATAAATATTGTTATTATGTTGCCCCATATGCAGAGACTTATTTTTATGTCCTGTCTGTATGTCTGTCCTTCATATGATTATTCTTTTTAACTCCTCTGATACTACTTGACAGAATTTAATGAAATTTGGTACAGCATGTTCATGTACAGTATGTTAAGTGCACTATGTGTAGTTGTGCATATTACTAGTATTTTGCCTTAAAATTTTGTGGGCATTGTGGCTCTTTGGACCAACTTTCATTTACATGTAGCTTCAAAAGTAATTATCAATGAAAATTCAAGACTGCCTGTTGTACTTTAAGACGATAAAGAGATGTGGAAAAAGTGTTTGCACCACAACCAACATTAAAGAAACGACAATTTAAAAAATCACAATGGAAAACAGTCAGCAGTCTTCAACATGACCAGAGGTCACTGCTCGCTGTCTTGCAGTGACCCATGTTGTAATTACTTGAAATTTCCAGATACATGTATAAAAAGGTGCAAAGATCCTGCTTTACTGTAGAATTTAAATGGTTTCTGAGCTAAGATGTTTGACAGCACTCATTCCAAAAGCATGGGATTGATCAGTAAAAGGAAATAAATCCATACAACCAAGCCAGTATATTCTCATTTAAACATTTAATGTTTAAACGTAAAATGCAATGAAATCAAGTTTAATGTAGAAAATCAATTTGTTAGATGTCAATCTTTTCATGTTTATGGACCACGACAGAAAACGTGGTAAACTTTTCATGTTTAAGATGTATTAATCTTTAAGTAAGATTGTTGAAGTGATAAATGAATATTCAATGAAATATATAGGTACAATGGAACCTGCTGAAATACAAAAAAAAGGGGAGGTGTGGTAAAAAAATATTTAAACATGAAATTTTTAAATTTTCTTGAAAAAAAATGCATATTATAAAGCTTCACATGTTTCAGGCAATTAACTTAAAATTGCAAAAGTGTCTTGATCTGTAAAAGACCAAGCAAAGACACTGTACATATGCAAAATTTCTAAAAAGGTCAAAGTTGAATTTGAAGAGCAAATTGTGAAAATCCAGAGCTTGCGGGAATTACATAGATTTCCTTGGTAGACCGTCATGTTTGACACAGAAACTGCTGACACAGGGTTTATAATGTTGCTCAACAGTTGGTGTCTTCACTCAAGAAATTTTACGGTAGACTCGTAGACAAACACGGGATTTCTAACTTTCAAATGAGTCCAGAACTTCCGATAGGAAATTAGCAACATGATGGGTGTGCTATAGCAGGTAGGTACCGCTTACAGTTCTTGAGCTCCTGAGTTCACTCTTGCTACGACCTGAGTTTGCGTTGTTGATGTCCGTTGCGTTGATTTTGCGTTTTGTGTTTCTTTGTGCTGTTCTTGTTCTTGTTTACAGGTTTTGTTGTTGCCCTTTCGAACTTTTGACACTCAAATGCCCCATTGGTGCCTCTTTGCTTCTTGTAACAAGTAGGATGCCACAAATAAGACGAAAGACTAACATGAATGCATTTGAGTAGTACGTGTAAAATCTTAGGATTTAGGGATTTCTACTCAAAATTTTATGACTTTGATCATGTTGATGGAAGCCATGATCATGATGATTTTGTGGTTTTTACCAGTTTTAGACTAGTATGTGGGCTAGTATTCCAAGGCTATTTTTCCAGGAAGTAACAAACTAAGGCATCTTAAGCACATTTTGCCCTTATTTCACAGTGTGAAAAATCTGGTTTAGAGAATGGTGAATGGTGTGTGGCAGGCAGGGGCAGGGAAATAATTTTCCTAACAGTTTTCACAGTATTTATAATCTTTCTACCGTACATTTATATTTTTAATTTTAGGGTATTTTAAAGTCATGATAAAACATAATCATGATAATAAAATGTTCTTGTTTCATGTTCTTAAATTACTTGTTGAGGAACTTTTCTTACAAATAGGAACTAATATCAAACTGTTGAAACCTCCTATCTTTTTTTCATCAACAAGAATTAATTTGAAATTATAATCCCATTATGAAAACAGTATACTAATATATTGTGTCCCTGGGGTATCAGACATGAACATTAAAGTATACTTTAACATCTAGGTATAGATCATCTTGTGTAAAGTTATTTTATCAGGTGAAAAATAAGCCTGCTTTATAATCCGCCTACTATTAAAAGAAGAAATGAATTATATATATCATGTATATCCTGAAATATTATTCAAATCCGATTTTCATGAAAAAATATGAGAAATGAGAAGCGTAACATATTGTGCACTGAACAAAATTAACATGCTTTGCAAATCCTCCCTGTATGAAATTAAAGTTATTTATATCGAATATATGGTGTAAAGAGTTATATTTAAATGCCCATTTGTGAAAAAAATGTGTTCATTACAAAAAAAATTAAAATGACAGCATGTATACATTGTATGTTATTGTGCAAGAATTTAAAAATCATGACAAAATTGAATACGAAAATATTTTGTTTTCTTTGCTTGAACAGATCTGTTGTATTTATTTATAATGAATTTTATTATTTGTAGATGAGGGGACTTTCAATCTTAAAAAAAGTTGTGAAGATTACAGTGTGAGTGCAAAAATAGACATTCTTAGCATTGGTCTAGAGATTGATGCATCTAAGAGGTATGTAAAGATAGGAACAAGTAAAGGTCAAAGGTCAAAATCTGCTTTCATTTTGAAATTAATTTTGTAGCAAGTAAACATAAACACTCATGTTGGATTTCTTAACCGTATTATTTTTCCCTCATCCGTCTTGTGTCAATGTTACTTTTATGTTAAACTGTAAAGATTTATAAGTTCTTACATTAGTTCCTGGAAATTACTGGCTGATTTTTCATCACTGATTGTCCACAAACATGGACAACATGTACATTTTTATTCTGCAAATAGTTGGATTTTTATCGACTGAAAACCCTCGGTAGCTTCATTCTAAACAACCAAATATTGAACAGGGTGAGATCTTGCATGAACAAACCTCTCACTTTGGTTATCTGGTCATGAAATACCCATTTGTGGAAAAATAAAGATGTCATATTGAATACCATGTAACTGATTCAGGCCGCTTCAGGCTTCTGAGAGTTCCTTTATAACTTAAAGATCTGTAATAAAATGTCAGCAACAACTCTCTGTTTTGGGGCTCCTTTGGTACTAACTTGACACCTTTTTATAATTTTTTTTTGGTAAAGTGGAAATTTTCCTTGTTTGTATTTTACAATTTACGTTTTTGCATCTAATTTCCTTTGGAAACTACACATTATACATGTATATAACTCTTATACTGACATAATGCAATAAGGTTTTTCACAAGCATTATGCCATACTTTTAACCATCAAACCCAGCATTTGTCAGAAGTTTTATTGCAGAGGTTTCTTAGGTTAATGTTCTTGTATGTAAGAATCAATGTTCCATCTGTCTGCGATGGTTTTAATTCACTTCCTGAACGGGAAACCTCTTCCAAGTTGCTTGAAGCTGTCGATAAGTTGTTTGAAGTACTCATAAGAAACTATTTTAGTGAAATGCTAAGGTTTAACTGGCTGACCTGTAAATGAAAGGACTTTTTTTACAGAAATACATAGACTATTACTGAAATATCCTTTTAGACAAATGACAAACAATCTGGTTAAAAAAAAGTTAAATTCTTTTGTCGGTTATTTTGGCAGAATTTTTCAAAGTGAAAATCTTGGATTATAATATGATGAAAGTCAGACAGATGGTGAGATGCAAAAATTTCTGATCGCTTTGTCAGCAACTAATAAATACAGCTTCTTGAAATTTGATATTCAGTATTAGTCCTGTATGACATTCCAGTTTCTCCTAAGGCCAACTACTATTAAATGAAATCTGGTTGTTTTGCTTTATTAATTATTTTGTCCTCTGCCTTACAGTAAAACAAGGGAAAGTAGCATTTGATCACAAAATCCCTCCAAAATTATCAAGTTGTAGAGGAGTAATTTTGACATTACAACTAAACTCTTACAAAATTAAATAATGTAAAAACTTGGCAGGATAATGTTAACTCTGACTTTCAATAGGTTTAGCAATATTTATTATTATACATGTATTATATTTTTTCCTAGTGGTAGTATTTTTTATTTTTATTTGGGGTGGGGGTGAGGAGGGGAAGGAGATTTAATATGACACTGGCTCTTAAAGTATATGCCGCCTACATTCCTAGTGTAATACAGGGGTGGATACAGGGTTTCATTTTATGGGAGACATAAAGATCGTTTTTCGCTGAACAATGCGATGCATGAAATGTATTTTGTGTTTTTTCATGTAGATGTTGTGCAAAAAACATATTCTTTGTCTGTTTTAGGGAGGCGTACCGTACCCCCAGTTCATCTTTCCTGAGATCTGCCCCTGTAATAGAAAAATTATGTAACTGCAATATTTCTATATAGCACATGTTGACTTGGTCTGTGTTTTTAGAATTCATTGTTATAGTTTTTTCTATTTTCAGATTTGCCAGGAAATGGTTGATTACAATGTGACTAGACCATATTAATTATAGATATTCCACTAAGTAAGAATTTGATATATCTCATTATAGCATGCAAAGTTTGCTTAACCTTTTATTCAATTTTGATCCTGAAGTTGTATTGAGTTATTTAGCATTGGTTTCATTAAAATATCCTCGTAATTGTACATATTAAGACTAAATTCAAATATAACATAACATAACATAACATATCTTTTATTTCCAATCAGGAGCCCACTGGGAGCAAAGAGAGTTGTACATGTAGAGGAAAAGAACATAATTGATAGATTACACATAAAATACAATAGACAACATGGTGATACAGTCAATATACAGTGTATAAGATGTTAATGTTGATCAATGTCCATATATTGAATACAATATATCATAAATAAAATATTAATTTAGTAAAAAATATCTTTATCCAGTATAAATCTGGCAGTGGCATTTAGTATATCAGTGTCCTCATTACTAAGTAAAAATATCATTTTGGAAATGTTTGATAGACTAGAAAAATTGGGATACTTTTGGGCAATAAGATTAAATAAAATATTTCTTTTTGTTTCAAATTTTGAACAAACACATAAAAAGTGTGTTTCGTCTTCAACTTCCCCAGAGGAACAGTTTGTACAAGTTCTCTCAGATCTAGGTGTATTGGAGAAACGCCCTATTTCAATTTGTAGTCTATGGGCTGATATTCGAAATCTACAGATAGCTTTTCTTTGATCAGGGTTGTTTATTTTCAATAAAAAATTTTCGAATCCAAAATGATCCTTGATTTTGAAATAAGTACATAGTTTTCCATCAAGTTTAGAAAGTCTATAATTATACCAATTGTCCAAAAGCTTTTCCCTTAGTATTTTTTCAAGCATCTTTTTAAATTTATAGCTACTGTGATTACTTGAGTCTGTATTTATACCAAAATAATTCAATAGCTTTGAAACAAAAGTATACCAGGTAAATCTATTACTACTGTCAAAATTTTTACTACATAAATATGCATCTTTTAATAATGGAAAATCAGATGAGAGGTTTTCAAGTCTATACCAATAATTAATGATTGATTTAATAATGTCAAAATATAAAGGAAACCTTCCAAGTTCAGATAATACAGCAAAATTCACACTTTTCTTATGAACTCCTAAAATACATTTACAAAATTTGAGATGTAATTTTTCACATGGCATGTTATTAAATATTTTATCTAAATCAAAAGACGTTCGCATTTTTGAGTTAGAAGCACAATAACTTCCCCAAACTTCTGAGTTATACAACAAGATAGGTTTCAAAGTATGGTCAAAAATATGTACACATGTGCGAAGACTTGGACTTAAACTTAAAAAGTCACTTCTTAACTTATAATAAGCCTTTAATGATTTATTATAAAGTTCAGTCCTCATTTGATGAAATGACCCTGATGCTGTGAAATACACCCCTAAATATCTATAACATGAGACACATTCTAAGTGATTATTTTGTAAAGTAAAATTTTCAGAAATTTTCCTTCCAGCTTTATTAAAAATTAACACTTTAGTCTTTTTAATGTTGACCTTTATACACCAATCATCACAAAATTGTTCTAGCATATTCAGCCTATCTTGTAATCCTTGAGGGGAGCTCGAAAATATAACAATATCATCTGCATACATTAAGCAGTTCAGTTTTTTACTATGTAAACTGACCGTGTCTGAACAGGCTTGAAGGTAATTTGGAAAGTCATTAATAAATATTTTAAACAAGGCAGGGCTTAAATTGTCACCTTGTCGAACCCCTAGCTTAATGAAAAAGTCTTCAGTTAAAGAATTACCAATTTTAACACAAGCTTTACTGTTTTTATACATAGCGCATATTATATTGTAAAATTTTGTTCCTACATTCATATCTATTAGCTTTAATTTTAAGCCACTATGGATAACACTGTCAAAAGCCTTATTAAAATCTATAAAGCAACAAAAGAGTTTGCCATTCTTCTGGTGACAATATTTCTCAATCAGAGTTTTAAGTATAAAGACATGGTCTGCTGAACGGGCATTTTTTGTAAATCCAATCTGTGTTGGACTGATTAAGTCATTTTTCTTTAAAAACTCTTCCAATCTTGTATTCAAAATATTGTTGAAAAGTTTACCAATTGCACTAGTAATAGTAATGCCACGATAGTTAGATGGATTTGTTGGGTCATCTGATTTAAAGATAGGGGAAATGTAACCATTTGCCCAAGAATTAGGATAAATTCCAGATTCAAGACACATATTAAATATCTTTTTCAGACAGGGTTGTAGAAATGATTGACTACTTTTTATCATTTCATTGGAAATGAGGTCCATACAACTGGCCTTCCGACTTTTTAATTTTGCAATAGCTTGGTTAATTTCTTTGTTTGTTATTTCAAAGTCTAGTTCATTAAAATTTTGGAAATCTTCTCTTTCTGTTATTAGTTTTTCTAGAGTTTTTATTCTATTTTGAAACCTATCATCAACTGATGAATGTAAATTTTCAAAATGTGTAAACCAAGCATCTGGTTCAATGTTGGCTGCACAGTTATCTTTCTTGTGGTCCTTGATATCATCAATTAGCTTCCAGTACTTTTTAGGACTATTTATTTGCAAATGATCTAATTCATTAAGAAGAGATTCTTTATATTGTTTTCTTTTATATTTTCTATTTCTATTGTAACTTTTATAGAGTTTGAAATATCTTCCCCTTATAAAAGGGTCCTTTGGAAATTTAGAGAACAGTTGACCAACTGAAATCAGCTCTTGTCTCATTTTGAAGAGGTCCTTATCAAACCATTTCTTTTTTACCCTATTTGCATACGTAGCACTTTTAATTTTAGGTTTACTTAATGAACTTTTTGCAGCTGAATGAAAAATCTCATTGAGTTCATCTGCTAATTTGTTTACACAACTGGATGAAGAGTCATTTTTATGTTCAACAACTCTTTTTATTTTTTGTTGAAATTCTGATGATGATAGGGTTTCTTGAAATCTAAAATTAGATTCTTCATTCCATATGAAATTTAAAGGGGCTTTATTTGTTTTAATGGTTGGTTTAGGGTCAACTATAAATTTAGCTAAGATAGACCATGAGATTTTACAATGACAGTCTGAAAAGGTAGATTTAAAATCAGATACTTCAAAATACAACATATATTCTAATAAGTCTTCATTAACAATTAAGTAATCAACAGTACTTTGACCATGCGCATTGAAACAAGTAAATTTTCCAAAAAAATCTCCTATGCATCTACCATTAACAATTCTTAATTTATTCCCAATACATAAATCTATTATCTCTTTTCCTCTCTCATCTAAAGTTTCATCCATTGCTCTTCTACCACTTATATTAAAGTCAGGCATATAAGATTCAGACAATGGAAGATACATGGCATCATCTCCTTCTACAAAATCAGCTTCTTTTGCAGTTCTTGCATTAAAATCTCCACAGATTAAAACATCCCCCTTTTTTTGGAATTCAGTAATGTCTGTTTCAATTTGTTGTAAAATATCATATTTGAGTTTCAGAGAGTATGATGAATTTGGTGGGGGTATATAAGCAGCACATATATAAATGTCCTTTTCAAGATTAAAATAGTTTTTATCAACTTTGATCCATTGATAATCTTTAGAGTTTGTAGGGAGTATTTTAATGTAACTTTTGAAAGCTGACCTTCTAAAGATACCTAATCCGCCATAGTATCTTCCATTTGCTGAGATGGGCCTACACACAGGAAAGTATATGTAATCTTTTAAATATAAATTTTCATTGCTACCCACATGTGTCTAACCTAGGATGACAAGATCATATTGTAAAATTTCCTTTAAGAATAAATCATCTTCTAATTTATTATCTCCCTGTGTGTATACCCCTCCAATATTCCAGTAACACATAATATATCTAAATATCAGTTAATTCAAAACCCAGGTCTGATCAACAATCAAATTTTTAAATTCTACTGTTTTTGTTCCAGCCTTGTCCAAAGCTGGAGGGTATAGAATCCTTGGTTTTCCAAGTAACCATCTGTTGGATATTGGTCTCCTAGTCATAGCTTTGGAGATTGTGCAAAAAATGTCATGAAACTTCTATACATTCAAGCTTATAATCTAAGGAACATTCCTATTGATTCTAGGGTTATAGGTCAAGGTCACACTGGCTTGGAGCAGTGCTGTTTTAATAAGTGTTATGAACAATAATACATTTTGATTTATTCCTTTTCACCAGTACTAAAGGCATTTGAATTAAATATTGAATAGAGGTTTATATTGAACATGATGAAAGGATGTGAAAAAATGTACATAACATATTGTCCATAAAACGCAATTAGAACCTCCAAATTAAAACCTCTAGAAGACTTAAACCTAAGCCAGGGAATCCTCAAGCTTAAAACTAGACCAGGGATTCCTGATGATTAAACCTAGACTAAGAAGACCTTAGGCTAAGAATTAGGCCAGGGATCACTGAGTCATAAACCCAGATCAAGAAATCCTGAGGCTAAGACCTAGACCAAGGATCACTGAGGTTAAACCTTGACAGGGATTCCCGAGGCTAGACCAGGGTCCATGTTTATCTACAATCTGAAACATATGAAACAAAAATAGTTTTAGTTGTGAAATAATGGGATAAGGCAGATAAGTTGACCTTTTATATTTACATTGTATTTTTAGAAGTAAAAACCTGAAAACTACAGGGCCTGGAACCTTCATGATGTAGAAACAAGATCCACTATAATAGAAAGGTAAACATTTAATTCTGATGTTATTTTTACCCTTCTCCTTCTTTAAAAGAAATTCTTGTTCCTTTTATTTCTAATGGGAAAAACATAAACTTAGAAATTTTGATAGCCTTGAAAATATAGAGATTTATGTACCAATTGGGTATTCAGATGTCATAATAACAAAAGGACAAAACAAAATCAAAGATAACAAACAACACATAGAAACAAACATGAAACAACAAAACTGCTGTCAGCAATCAAAATCAATTTGTAATTAAGGTGACCTCAGTTGCTCAGGAAGAGTAAGCAGTTTCTGGTTTTTTCAACAGTTGTAAAAAGCAAAAAGGCACCAATAGGGCTTTAGAGCTTCAAAAGTCTGAAAGAGCAATGACAAAACCGCTAAACACAGACAAGAACAGCATGAGGAAACACAAAACACAAATCAACAGAACAAAAATCAACAATGCGAACTATGTTGCCAAAAATCAAATGTGTGAAGAGGGCAACTATAATTGATATAATCTTCCGCAAAATTTGGTTGAAGACAACAACCCAAGAGCAACGTAAATTATTTTGTTGATGATGCTCTTTCAAGGAAATAGGTCAATAAGACATTTCAACAACATTGTTAGAGTAATTTAAAGAAAGAGTCTGATGTATGATTTGTGAAATAACACAAGGCATGTACATTAATTTCAATGTTGATTAAACTGGGCTCTACTTCCTGTTCTCTTAGACATTGAAATTATGTACTTTTTGTTGATGCTTATCTTATTTGAAGCAATAAAACATTGTAATTATTAATGAATAAGCTTACCACAACCATAATGGGAGCTGATACAGTAATTTTCCAAAGAGTGGAATGGGGCGCTCCACCCAAAGTCCAGGGCAAAAGAAGATGTGGTGAAGGTTCCAAGCCTATATTCCCTGAAAATATGCCCAACGAAAACAATTAATTAACAAATTTCGGCAAAATTTTATATTGAAAGAGGAGTTTCACGCCTGTAACTTGGACTCTGTGTCCACTACGCACACTGACCATAACTGCATTTCCTTATATATGTGTCTGTTTAAGAAGTCAGATAACAAAAAAAATTAAACTTTATTGATCCTCTAAGCTATTGTTGTCATTGAAATTGATTTTAATCAATTAAATTTGTCATCCGATATGAATAGAACAAGCATTGAATTTATGTCAGTTTTCAAACCATTGATTGTGGCCCCGATGTATGATTACGGTAATTGGAAATACTTGAAATGTCAAACCGATAATTAGATTCCGAACCGAAATGCGACTCTGTCTTCTAGCATTACAAAATAAATGCATCTTTTGAACATCTGAAATCTCAAATGTCAAATTTGATTATACGACAATTATACATAGAAAATGAATATTCTTGTATTTCGAGCTGATTGGTTTTCCGTGTTTATTTTATAAATACAATGACTCCATGCAGGGAATTTGTCTTTTAAGATAAAAATTTATTCTTTTAGAGCTCTGCATCAAAGATGAAGCTCTAAAGTTTCACTTTTTTTGTCTGTCTGTCCATGTCTCCAGGACTCTGCATCAAAGATGAAGCTCTAAAGTTTCACTTTTTTTGTCTGTCTGTCCATGTCTCCAGGGCTCTGCATCAAAGATGAAGCTCTAAAGTTTCACTTTTTTTGTCTGTCTGTCCATGTCTCCAGGACTCTGCATCAAAGATGAAGCTCTAAAGTTTCACTTTTTTGTCTGTCTGTCCATGTGTGCAGGGCTCTGCATCAAAGATGAAGCTCTAAAGTTTCACTTTTTTTGTCTGTCTGTCCATGTGTCCAGGGCTCTGCATCAAAGATGAAGCTCTAAAGTTTCACTTTTTTTGTCTGTCTGTCCATGTCTCCAGGACTCTGCATCAAAGATGAAGCTCTAAAGTTTCACTTTTTTTGTCTATCTGTCCATGTGTGCAGGGCTCTGCATCAAAGATGAAGCTCTAAAGTTTCACTTTTTTTGTCTGTCTGTCCATGTCTCCAGGACTCTGCATCAAAGATGAAGCTCTAAAGTTTCACTTTTTTTGTCTGTCTGTCTGTCCATGTGTGCAGGGCTCTGCATCAAAGATGAGGCTCTAAAGTTTCACCTTTTTTGTCTGTCTGTCCATGTCTCCAGGACTCTGCATCAAAGATGAAGCTCTAAAGTTTCACTTTTTTTGTCTGTCTGTCCATGTCTCCAGGACTCTGCATCAAAGATAAAGCTCTAAAGTTTCACTTTTTTTGTCTGTCTGTCCATGTGTGCAGGGCTCTGCATCAAAGATGAAGCTCTAAAGTTTCACTTTTTTGTCTGTCTGTCCATGTCTCCAGGACTCTGCATCAAAGATGAAGCTCTAAAGTTTCACTTTTTTTGTCTGTCTGTCTGTCCATGTCTCCAGGACTCTGCATCAAAGATGAAGCTCTAAAGTTTCACTTTTTTTTGTCTGTCTGTCCATGTGTGCAGGGCTCTGCATCAAAGATGAAGCTCTAAAGTTTCACTTTTTTTGTCTGTCTGTCCATGTCTCCAGGGCTCTGCATCAAAGATGAAGCTCTAAAGTTTCACTTTTTTTGTCTGTCTGTCCATGTCTCCAGGGCTCTGCATCAAAGATGAAGCTCTAAAGTTTCACTTTTTTTGTCTGTCTGTCCATGTGTGCAGGACTCTGCATCAAAGATGAAGCTCTAAAGTTTCACTTTTTTTGTCTGTCTGTCCATGTCTCCAGGACTCTGCATCAAAGATGAAGCTCTAAAGTTTCACTTTTTTTGTCTGTCTGTCCATGTCTCCAGGGCTCTGCATCAAAGATGAAGCTCTAAAGTTTCACTTTTTTTGTCTGTCTGTCCATGTCTCCAGGGCTCTGCATCAAAGATGAAGCTCTAAAGTTTCACTTTTTTTGTCTGTCTGTCCATGTCTCCAGGACTCTGCATCAAAGATGAAGCTCTAAAGTTTCACTTTTTTTGTCTGTCTGTCCATGTCTCCAGGACTCTGCATCAAAGATGAAGCTCTAAAGTTTCACTTTTTTTGTCTGTCTGTCCATGTGTGCAGGGCTCTGCATCAAAGATGAGGCTCTAAAGTTTCACTTTTTTTGTCTGTCTGTCCATTAGTGCAGGGCCCTGCATCAAAGATGAAGCTCTAAAGTTTCACTTTTTTGTCTGTCTGTCCATGTCTCCAGGACTCTGCATCAAAGATGAAGCTCTAAAGTTTCACTTTTTTTGTCTGTCTGTCCATGTCTCCAGGACTCTGCATCAAAGATGAAGCTCTAAAGTTTCACTTTTTTTGTCTGTCTGTCCATGTCTCCAGGGCTCTGCATCAAAGATGAAGCTCTAAAGTTTCACTTTTTTGTCTGTCTGTCCATGTCTCCAGGACTCTGCATCAAAGATGAAGCTCTAAAGTTTCACTTTTTTTGTCTGTCTGTCCATGCCTCCAGGGCTCTGCATCAAAGATGAAGCTCTAAAGTTTCACTTTTTTTCTCTGTCTGTCCATGTCTCCAGGGCTCTGCATCAAAGATGAAGCTCTAAAGTTTCACTTGTTTTGTCTGTCTGTCCATGTGTGCAGGGCTCTGCATCAAAGATGAAGCTCTAAAGTTTCACTTTTTTTGTCTGTCTGTCCATGTGTGCAGGGCTCTGCATCAAAGATGAAGCTCTATAGTTTCACTTTTTTTGTCTGTCTGTCCATGTCTCCAGGACTCTGCATCAAAGATGAAGCTCTAAAGTTTCACTTTTTTTGTCTGTCTGTCCATGTCTCCAGGACTCTGCATCAAAGATGAAGCTCTAAAGTTTCACTTTTTTGTCTGTCTGTCCATGTGTGCAGGGCTCTGCATCAAAGATGAAGCTCTAAAGTTTCACTTTTTTTGTCTGTCTGTCCATGTGTGCAGGGCTCTGCATCAAAGATGAGGCTCTAAAGTTTCACTTTTTTTGTCTGTCTGTCCATTAGTGCAGGGCCCTGCATCAAAGATGAAGCTCTAAAGTTTCACTTTTTTGTCTGTCTGTCCATGTCTCCAGGACTCTGCATCAAAGATGAAGCTCTAAAGTTTCACTTTTTTTGTCTGTCTGTCCATGTCTCCAGGACTCTGCATCAAAGATGAAGCTCTAAAGTTTCACTTTTTTTGTCTGTCTGTCCATGTCTCCAGGGCTCTGCATCAAAGATGAAGCTCTAAAGTTTCACTTTTTTGTCTGTCTGTCCATGTCTCCAGGACTCTGCATCAAAGATGAAGCTCTAAAGTTTCACTTTTTTTGTCTGTCTGTCCATGCCTCCAGGGCTCTGCATCAAAGATGAAGCTCTAAAGTTTCACTTTTTTTCTCTGTCTGTCCATGTCTCCAGGGCTCTGCATCAAAGATGAAGCTCTAAAGTTTCACTTTTTTTGTCTGTCTGTCCATGTGTGCAGGGCTCTGCATCAAAGATGAAGCTCTAAAGTTTCACTTTTTTGGTCTGTCTGTCCATGTCTCCAGGACTCTGCATCAAAGATGAAGCTCTAAAGTTTCACTTTTTTTGTCTGTCTGTCCATGTGTCCAGGGCTCTGCATCAAAGATGAAGCTCTAAAGTTTCACTTTTTTTGTCTGTCTGTCCATGTCTCCAGGACTCTGCATCAAAGATGAAGCTCTAAAGTTTCACTTTTTTGTCTGTCTGTCCATGTGTGCAGGGCTCTGCATCAAAGATGAAGCTCTAAAGTTTCACTTTTTTGTCTGTCTGTCCATGTCTCCAGGACTCTGCATCAAAGATGAAGCTCTAAAGTTTCACTTTTTTTGTCTGTCTGTCCATGTCTCCAGGGCTCTGCATCAAAGATGAAGCTCTAAAGTTTCACTTTTTTTGACTGTCTGTTTTTTGTCTGTCTGTCCATTTCTCCAGGACTCTGCATCAAAGATGAAGCTCTAAAGTTTCACTTTTTTTGTCTGTCTGTCCATGTGTGCAGGGCTCTGCATCAAAGATGAAGCTCTAAAGTTTCACTTTTTTTGTCTGTCTGTCCATGTCTCCAGGGCTCTGCATCAAAGATGAAGCTCTAAAGTTTCACTTTTTTTGTCTGTCTGTCCATGTCTCCAGGGCTCTGCATCAAAGATGAAGCTCTAAAGTTTCACTTTTTTTGTCTGTCTGTCCATGTGTGCAGGGCTCTGCATCAAAGATGAAGCTCTAAAGTTTCACTTTTTTTGTCTGTCTGTTCATGTCTCCAGGGCTCTGCATCAAAGATGAAGCTCAAAGATGAAGCTCTAAAGTTTCACTTTTTTTGTCTGTCTGTCCATGTCTCCAGGACTCTGCATCAAAGATGAAGCTCTAAAGTTTCACTTTTTTTGTCTGTCTGTCCATGTCTCCAGGACTCTGCATCAAAGATGAAGCTCTAAAGTTTCACTTTTTTAGCTCACCTGACCCGAAGGGTCATGTGAGCTTTTGTCATCGTTAGGCGTCCGTCGTCCGTCGTCTGTCGTCCGTCCGTCGTCCGTTAACTTTTCTTCAAAGATCTTCTTCTCTGAAACCACTGAAGGGATTGCATTGAAACTTGGTATACTTGATCTTTAGGATGTCCTCTACCAAGTTTGTGAATTATATACACGTCGACCAACCAACATGGCTGCTGTTGCTAAAAATAGAACAGGGGGGTCAGACTACTGTTTTTGGCTTATAAATCAAAAAGTATAAGAGATAGAGGAAATCTGAGGCCACGCTACTGATTCAGCATCAAAAGCTCTACAAAAGTCTCCATTTGGTCAAAGTTGTCAGATGACCCCTTATAGGGGTTACGGCCCCTTAAAGGTGGAAAATAGCATTTTTTCTTGTTTTTGGCCTACAGAATGAAAACTATTGCAGATAGAGATAAGCTGTTGCTTGCTTAAATGTTCAGCTCATTTAACTACAAAAGTCTTTATAGGGTCAAAGTTGTCAGATGACCCCTTATAGGGGTTACGGCCCCTTAAAGGTGAAAAATAGCCATTTTTCATGTTTTTGGCCTACAGAATGAAAAATATTGCAGATAGAGATTAGCTGTTGCTTGCTTAAATGTTTAGCTCATTTAGCTCTACAAAAGTCTACATAGGGTCGAAGTTGTCAGATAACCCCTTATAGTGGTTACGGCCCCTGAAAAATAGCGATTTTTCATGTTTTTGGCCTACAGAATGAAAACTATTGCAGATAGAGATTAGCTGTTGCTTGCTTAAATGTTCAGCTCATTTAGCTCTACAAAAATCTCCATAGGGTCAAAGTTGTCAGATGACCCCTTATAGTTGTTACGGCCCCTGAAAAATAGCGATTTTTCATGTTTTTGGCCTACAGAATGAAAACTATTGCAGATAGAGATTAGCTGTTGCTTGCTTAAATGTTCAGCTCATTAAGCTCTACAAAATTTTCCAAGGGTCGAAGTTTTCAGATGACCCTTTATAGGGGTTACGGTCCATGAAAAATAGCGATTTTTCATGTTTTTGTCCTACAGAATGAAAACTATTGCAGATAGAGATTAGCTGTTGCTTGCTTAAATGTTCAGCTCATTAAGCTTTACAAAATTCTCCATAGGGTCGAAGTTGTCAGATGACCCCTTATAGGGGTTACGGCCCCTGAAAAATAGCTATTTTTCATGTTTTTGTCCTACAGAATGAAAACTATTGCAGATAGAGATTAGCTGTTGCTTGCTTAAATGTTCAGCTCATTGAACTCTACAAAAGTCTCCATAGGGTCGAAGTTGTCAGATGACCCCTTATAGGGGTTACAGCCCCTTAAAGCTGAAAAATAGTGATTTTTCATGTTTTTGGCCTACAGAATGAAAACTATTGCAGATAGAGATTAGCTGTTGCTTGCTTAAATGTTCAGCTCATTTAGCTCTACAAAATTCTCCATAGGGTCAAAGTTGTCAGATGACCCTTTATAGTGGTTACGGTCCATGACAAATAGCGATTTTTCATGTTTTTGTCCTACAGAATGAAAACTATTGCAGATAGAGATTAGCTGTTGCTTGCTTAAATGTTCAGCTCATTTAGCTTTACAAAATTCTCCATAGGGTCGAAGTTGTCAGATGACCCCTTATAGGGGTTACGGCCCCTGAAAAATAGCGATTTTTCATGTTATTGTCCTACAGAATGAAAACTATTGCAGATAAAGATTAGCTGTTGCTTGCTTAAATGTTCAGCTCATTTAGCTCTACAAAATACTCTATAGGGTTGAAGTTGTCAGATGACCCCTTATAGGGGTTACAGCCCCTGAAAAATAGCGATTTTTCATGTTTTTGTCCTACAGAATGAAAACTATTGCAGATAAAGATTAGCTGTTGCTTGCTTAAATGTTCAGCTCATTTAGCTCTACAAAATTCTCCATAGGGTTTAAGTTGTCAGATGACCCTTTATAGGGGTTACGGCCCCTGAAAAATAGCATTTTTTCATGTTTTTGGCCTACAGAATGAAAACTATTGCACATAGAGATTAGCTGTTGCTTGCTTAAATGTTCAGCTCATTTAGCTCTACAAAATTCTCCACAGGGTCGAAGTTGTCAGATGACCCCTTATAGTGGTTACAGCCCCTGAAAAATAGCGATTTTTCATGTTTTTGGCCTACAGAATGAAAACTATTGCAGATAGAGATTAGCTGTTGCTTGCTTAAATGTTCAGCTCATTTAGCTCTACAAAATTCTCCATTGGGTCAAAGTTGTCAGATGACTCCTTATAGGGGTTATGGTCGCTTATAGGTGAAAAATGGTGTTTTTGGCCTATACAATGAAAACTATTGCAGGTAGAGAAAAGCTGTTGCTTGCTTAAATGTTCAGCTCATTTAGCTCGACAAAAGTATAGGGTCAACATCAAGACCAGGTGAGTGATTCAGGCTCCTGGGAGCCTCTTGTTTGTCTGTCTTTCCATGTCTCCACGACTCTGCATCAAAGATGAAGCTCTAAAGTTTCACTTTTTTTGTCTGTCTGTCCATGTCTCCAGGGCTCTGCATCAAAGATGAAGCTCTAAAGTTTCACTTTTTTTGTCTGTCTGTCCATGTCTCCAGGACTCTGCATCAAAGATGAAGCTCTAAAGTTTCACTTTTTTTGTCTGTCTGTCCATGTCTCCAGGACTCTGCATCAAAGATGAAGCTCTAAAGTTTCACTTTTTTTGTCTGTCTGTCCATGTGTGCAGGGCTCTGCATCAAAGATGAAGCTCTAAAGTTTCACTTTTTTGGTCTGTCTGTCCATGTCTCCAGGACTCTGCATCAAAGATGAAGCTCTAAAGTTTCACTTTTTTTGTCTGTCTGTCCATGTCTCCAGGGCTCTGCATCAAAGATGAAGCTCTAAAGTTTCACTTTTTTGTCTGTCTGTCCATGTGTGCAGGGCTCTGCATCAAAGATGAAGCTCTAAAGTTTCACTTTTTTTGTCTGTCTGTCCATGTCTCCAGGACTCTGCATCAAAGATGAAGCTCTAAAGTTTCACTTTTTTTGTCTGTCTGTCTGTCCATGTGTGCAGGGCTCTGCATCAAAGATGAAGCTCTAAAGTTTCACTTTTTTTGTCTGTCTGTCCATGTCTCCAGGACTCTGCATCAAAGATGAAGCTCTAAAGTTTCACTTTTTTTGTCTGTCTTTCCATGTGTGCAGGATGAAGCTCTAAAGTTTCACTTTTTTTGTCTTTCTGTCCATGTCTCCAGGACTCTGCATCAAAGATGAAGCTCTAAAGTTTCACTTTTTTTGTCTGTCTGTCTGTCCATGTGTGCAGGGCTCTGCATCAAAGATGAAGCTCTAAAGTTTCACTTTTTTTGTCTGTCTGTCCATGTGTGCAGGGCTCTGCATCAAAGATGAAGCTCTAAAGTTTCACTTTTTTTGTCTGTCTGTCCATGTCTCCAGGACTCTGCATCAAAGATGAAGCTCTAAAGTTTCACTTTTTTTGTCTGTCTGTCCATGTGTGCAGGGCTCTGCATCAAAGATGAAGCTCTAAAGTTTCACTTGTTTTGTCTGTCTGTCCATGTCTCCAGGACTCTGCATCAAAGATGAAGCTCTAAAGTTTCACTTTTTTTGTCTGTCTGTCCATGTTTCCAGGACTCTGCATCAAAGATGAAGCTCTAAAGTTTCACTTTTTAGCTCACCTGGACCGAAGGACCATGTGAGCTTTTACCATCACTTGGCGTCCGTCGTCGTCGTCTGTCGTCGTCGTCGTCGTCTGTCGTCGTCGTCTGTTGTCGTCGTCTGTTAACAATTTTTCAAAAATCTTCTCCTCTGAAACTACTGAACAGAATTTAATGAAACTTGGTATGAATGATCCTTAGGGTGTCCTGCACCAAACTTGTGTTTCAATTTTTGATCCATCAAAAAACATGGCCACCGTTACTAAAAATAGACCAGGGGGGTCAGACTACTGTTTTTGGCTTGTAAATCAAAAAGTATAAGAGATAGATGAAATCTGATGCCACGCTTCTGCTTCAGCATCAAAAGTTCTACAAAAGTCTCCATTTGGTCGAAGTTGTCAGATGATCCCTTATAGGAGTTACAGCCCCTTAAAGGTGAAAAATAGCGTTTTTGCATGTTTTTGGCCAATAGAATGAAAACTATTGTAAATAGAGAAAAGCTGTTGCTTGCTTAAATGTTCAGCTCATTTAGCTCTACAAAAGTCTCAATAGGGTCGAAGTTGTCAGATGACCCCTTATAGGGGTTACAGCCCCTTAAAGGCAAAAAATAATGTTTTTGGCCTATAGAATGAAAACTATTGCAAATAGAGAAAAGCTGTTGCTTGCTTAAATGTTCAGCTCATTTTGCTCTACAAAAGTCTCCATAAGGTCAAAGTTGTCAGATGATCCCAATTAGGGGTTACAGCCCCTTAAAGGTGAAAAAAAGCGTTTTTGCATGCTTTTGGCCTATAGAATGAAAACTATTGTAAATAGAGAAAAGCTGTTGCTTGCTTAAATGTTCAGCTCATTTAGCTCTACAAAAGTCTTCATAGGGTCAAAGTTGTCAGATGATCCCAATTAGGGGTTACAGCCCCTTAAAGGCAAAAAATAGTGTTTTTGGCCTATAGAATGAAAACTATTGCAAATAGAGAAAAACTGTTGCTTGCTTAAATGTTCAGTTCATTTAGCTCTACAAAAGTCTCCATAAGGTCAAAGTTGTCAGATGATCCCTAATAGGGGTTACAGTCCCTTGAAGGTGAAAAATAGCATTTTTGCATGTTTTTGGCCTATAGAATGAAAACTATTGTAAATAGAGAAAAGCTGTTGCTTGCTTAAATGTTCAGCTCATTTAGCTCTACAAAAGTCTCCATAGGGTCAAAGTTGTCAGATGACCCCTTATAGGAGTAACAGCCCCTTAAAGGCAAAACTTGTGTTTTTGGCTTAAAGAATGAAAATTATTGCAGATAGAGAAAAGCTGTTGCTTGCTTAAATGTTCAGCTCATTTTGCTCTACAAAAGTCTCCATAGGGTTGAAGTTGTCTGATAACCCCTTATAGGGGTTACAGCCCCTTAGTGTTTTTGATTATTTAGAATGAAAGCAATTGCAAATAGAGAAAAGATTTTTCATGCTTATAAACATTCAGCTCATTGAGCTATACAAAAGTCTTCATAGGGTTGACATCAAGACCAGGTGAGCGATTAAGGCTCCTGGGAGCCTCTTGTTTTGTCTGTCTGTCCATGTCTCCAGGGCTCTGCATCAAAGATGAAGCTCTAAAGTTTCACTTTTTAGCTCACATGACCCAAAGGGTCATGTGAGCTATTGCCATCACTTTGCGTCCGTCGTCCATCCGTCGTCCATCTGTCGTCCGTCGTCCGTTAGCTTTTTTATACGACTGCAAAAAATTTGCGGACGTATAATGGTATGATGCTGTCGTCGTTGTCGTCGTCGTCGTCGTCGTCGTTGTTGTCGTCGTCGTCTGGGGACATTTGGTTTCCGTGCGATAACTTGAGTAAATATTGACCAATTGTTATGAAATTTTTATATGATGTTTGTAACCACTAGAGGAAGGTTCCTATTGTATTTGGGGTTGGTGGCCCCTACCGTTTCAGAAAAAAGGGCCAAAAGGGGCTAATACGGGTGTATTGACAAAACTGTTGTAGAATGTTTATTATTCATTTGATTTTGAAAATTCTTTTTTTATTGAATTCCTTATTAAATTCTGTCAACAAAATGTCAAAATGGTTTTGATGTATATTGAACCGTTACATTGCTACAGGGGGCCAAAGACGGGCCACACCCAAAAAATCTACTTTTTTATTTGTGGTCTGATTTTCAAAATCTTTTTTTCATTGGAATCCTTGTGAAAATCCATGCCTGCATTTTTCAATCAGATTTGAAATATCTCTTACTGTTTTTCAGATATAAGGGGTTGAAGGGGTAAAAAACACCATTTTTAAAAGTTCGTCAAGGCAAATGGTTTTACACAAGACATTTAGCTGTAGTGGGCCAGCCAATTGTTACGAAGTTTAAATATGATGATTATATACACTGAAGGAAGCTTTTTATTGCATTTTGTGGTCCTAACCTTTTTTTAAAAAAGGGCCAAAAGGGGCTTAATCGTGTCAAAAATGTCAATGAATATAGAAATTTTTTTTTTCTATTAAATGTTATTGTAAATATATATGTGTCAAATATGCATTTTAAAGTCCACCATAGGTTGCATGTGTAAAAAAGCTTTGTTAGTCCACCATTGGCTGCATGTGACCTGAAAGCAATAGACTATCCATATTGGGCCTCCAATGTACAGGGTTCAACTTGTTGCGGTCGTATCATGCTGCGCTCGGCGTAGCTTTTTATTTAAACATCTTCTTCTCTGAAACTGCTTGGCCAAATGCAGCCAAACTTGATATGGTTGTTCCTTAGGGTATTGAGCAAAAAGTTTGCGTTGGGATTTTTGATACATTAAAAAACATGGCAGCTGTTACTAAAAATAGAACAGGGGGGTCAAATACAGTTTTTTGCAAATAACTCAAAAACGGTCACAGATATCAAAACTCTGGCATAGGGTATCAGTGATCAGCACCCCAAGATCTACCTGCTCGAAAATTTTCAAAAAGATCCAACAACTGATGTAGGAGTTATTGCCCTTTTTCTGGATTTTTTCAAAATTTTGCACTTATTTAGCCCTATATCTTGAAAACTATACAAGATATTTTAAAAATTCAAATTGCATATGATTAAGCACATCAAGATCTACGTTTCATGTAATTAGGTCAAAGCTGTAGAACCATTTCTTTTAGGAGTTATGGCCCTTAAAGCCTCAAAATTTACCATTTTTCATTACTTTTCCCCTGAATTTCAAAGATGAACTCGTCTGACACCATACCTCCAACTTCAACCAAACTTGGCACAGTTGCTTAATAGCATAATTGCTACAATTCTTTCGTTCGGATTTTTGATTCGTCAAAAAATATGGCCGCCATGGCTAAAATTAGAACATAGGGGTAAATTGCAGTTTTTTGCTAATTACTCAAAAATAGTTAAAGATATCAAAATTCTGATGGGAAACAAAAGTGATCAGCATCTCAAGATCTACCTGCTCTGATATTTTCAAGAAGATCCAACAATCAACATAGGAGTTATTGCCCTTTTTCTGTTTTTTTTTGAAAATTTTGCACTTATTTAGCCCTATATCTTGAAAACTATACAAGATATTTTATAAATTCGAATTGCATATGATTAAGCACATCAAGATCTACATTTCATGTAATTAGGTCAAAGCTGTAGAACCATTTCTTTTAGGAGTTATGGCCCTTAAAGTGTAAAAATTTACCATTTTCCCTTGTTTAATAGCTTATATGTTATATGCTACAACTCTATTGTCAGATTTTTTATTCGTAAAAAAAACATGGCCACCATGGCTAAAAATAAAACATAGGGGTAAATTGCATTTTTTTGCTAATAACTCAAAAATGGTTTCAGATATCAAAATTGTGCAAGAATCAAAAGTGATCAGCATGTTAAGATTTACCTGTCCTGAAATTTCAAAAAAGATCTGACTGCTGATGTGGGAGTTATTGTTCTTTTTCCTAATATTTGCCAAATTTGCACTTATTAAGCCCAATATCTTAAAAACTAACCAAGATATTTCAGAAATTTAAATCGCATATGGTTAAGCATAATAATATCTACAAATATCACAGGCGTTTGGGTTCAGGATAATTTTTTTTATTAATAACGTGTATATAAAAAAATTCATACTCGTCTATATACTATTTCCACAAGGCAAGAATGTTTGACAGTTATAAAAATAGAACAAAATTTACCCTTGGAAAACCCCCTATTTTCTCATAGAATTAAAGGTTTTGTGTAAAATATTGGTGAGTTTTTCTTAATCCTTTCAGTTTTATCTCGCAATAAATCACATATATATCGTGTAACAATGCACAATGACTTTAAATCTAACCTTTTTTCATTCGAAGTGAGCCACAAAACCACCAGGGACGGAAGTAGATAAGGGAGACAATATTCAGCCCCTTGTACCAATTTTATCATTGAATTTGAATAACCACATATATTTTATCCTGTAACGTCTTTTTGTAAAACTATGGTACACATAACAGGTCCTAATGTAAAAAATGTGCGTTTTTGCTACTATCCGCGATTCAAATAAGATCGTGACCATATTTTTCCGCCAAAAGATTTTGTTCGAACTCACCTAGATTTTACCTTACTGTAGTGTCACTCGGAATTCCTTTTATTTGGCGGAATATTGTTTCCCTATCTACTTCCGTCCCTGGTGATATTTTTGGTCCGGTTCGGAGGAAAAAAGACTAGATTTGACGTTATTACACATTGATACACTATAATTTTGAGCCCATAAGAGAGAGAAAACTAAAAAGAATGAGACAATTGCCAATTTCATTTCGATGGAAAACTACTTCTATAAGAAATTCGTAGATTTCCCAAGGTTCTATTTTTAGAACTGTCAAACATTCTTGCCTTGTGGAAATAATATATAGACGAGTATGAAAATTTGTATATGCACGTTATTAATAAAAGAATAATCCTGAACCCAAACGCCTGTGACAAATATATGTATCTGTGTAGTTCAGGTGAGCGATTCAAGCTCTTGGGAGCCTCTTGTTTTGTCTGTCTGTCCATGTCTCCAGGGCTCTGCATCAAAGATGAAGCTCTAAAGTTTCACTTTTTTTGTCTGTCTGTCCATGTGTGCAGGACTCTGCATCAAAGATGAAGCTCTAAAGTTTCACTTTTTTTGTCTGTCTGTCCATGTCTCCAGGACTCTGCATCAAAGATGAAGCTCTAAAGTTTCACTTTTTTGTCTGTCTGTCCATGTCTCCAGGACTCTGCATCAAAGATGAAGCTCTAAAGTTTCACCTTTTTTGTCTGTCTGTCCATGTCTCCAGGGCTCTGCATCAAAGATGAAGCTCTAAAGTTTCACTTTTTTTGTCTGTCTGTCCATGTGTGCAGGGCTCTGCATCAAAGATGAAGCTCTAAAGTTTCACTTTTTTTGTCTGTCTGTCCATGTCTCCAGGACTCTGCATCAAAGATGAAGCTCTAAAGTTTCACTTTTTTTGTCTGTCTGTCCATGTCTCCAGGGCTCTGCATCAAAGATTAAGCTCTAAAGTTTCACTTTTTTTGTCTGTCTGTCCATGTCTCCAGGGCTCTGCATCAAAGATGAAGCTCTTAAGTTTCACTTTTTTTGTCTGTCTGTCCATGTGTGCAGGGCCCTGCATCAAAGATGAAGCTCTAAAGTTTCACTTTTTTTGTCTGTCTGTCCATGTCTCCAGGACTCTGCATCAAAGATGAAGCTCTAAAGTTTCACTTTTTTTGTCTGTCTGTCTGTCCATGTGTGCAGGGCTCTGCATCAAAGATGAAGCTCTAAAGTTTCACTTTTTTTGTCTGTCTGTCCATGTGTGCAGGGCTCTGCATCAAAGATGAAGCTCTAAAGTTTCACTTTTTTTGACTGTCTGTTTTTTGTCTGTCTGTCCATGTCTCCAGGACTCTGCATCAAAGATGAAGCTCTAAAGTTTCACATTTTTTGTCTGTCTGTCCATGTGTGCAGGACTCTGCATCAAAGATGAAGCTCTAAAGTTTCACTTGTTTTGTCTGTCTGTCCATGTCTCCAGGGCTCTGCATCAAAGATGAAGCTCTAAAGTTTCACTTTTTTTGTCTGTCTGTCCATGTCTCCAGGGCTCTGCATCAAAGATGAAGCTCTAAAGTTTCACTTTTTTTGTCTGTCTGTCCATGTGTCCAGGGCTCTGCATCAAAGATGAAGCTCTAAAGTTTCACTTTTTTTGTCTGTCTGTCTGTCCATGTCTCCAGGGCTCTGCATCAAAGATGAAGCTCTAAAGTTTCACTTTTTTTGTCTGTCTGTCCATGTCTCCAGGACTCTGCATCAAAGATGAAGCTCTAAAGTTTCACTTTTTTTGTCTGTCTGTCCATGTGTCCAGGGCTCTGCATCAAAGATGAAGCTCTAAAGTTTCACTTTTTTTGTCTGTCTGTCCATGTCTCCAGGGCTCTGCATCAAAGATGAAGCTCTAAAGTTTCACTTTTTTTGTCTGTCTGTCCATGTGTGCAGGGCTCTGCATCAAAGATGAAGCTCTAAAGTTTCACTTTTTTTGTCTGTCTGTCCATGTCTCCAGGACTCTGCATCAAAGATGAAGCTCTAAAGTTTCACTTTTTTTGTCTGTCTGTCCATGTGTGCAGGGCTCTGCATCAAAGATGAAGCTCTAAAGTTTCACTTTTTTTGTCTGTCTGTCCATGTGTGCAGGGCTCTGCATCAAAGATGAAGCTCTAAAGTTTCACTTTTTTTGTCTGTCTGTCCATGTCTCCAGGACTCTGCATCAAAGATGAAGCTCTAAAGTTTCACTTTTTTTGTCTGTCTGTCCATGTCTCCAGGACTCTGCATCAAAGATGAAGCTCTATAGTTTCACTTTTTTCGTCTGTCTGTCCATGTGTGCAGGGCTCTGCATCAGTGAGGATGCTCTATAGTTTCACTGTTTTGGTCTGTCTGTCCATGTGTCCAGGGCTCTGCATCAGTGAGGATGCTTTATAGTTTCACTTTTTCTGTCTATCTGTCCATGTGTCCACAGTAATTAATGAATGCTAAAACTCCAAAACTATTAGAGGTATAGATCTAAAATTTACATGGTGATTATGTTTTGCATTTTGATCAGTTTTGTAGTTTCTGGTATGTAACCACAAGTTATGTCTCATTATTTTTGGGACCAAAAAACCTCTTTGTAAGACTTTTGTGGAAAATGAATTAAGTGAAAAATATAATAGCAAGGCATTTGATATATGGTATACAGACACCTGGAGTTATGGTCTATGCAACTGACACCATGTCCTGTTACCTTGACACAATTTCATGAATCAGTGACTATATGGACTTAGCTGATTTTTGGGACAATTAAAACTTTTGTCGAAAATGAATTAGGTTAAAAGTATAAAAGGCATCTGATATTAGACATTTGGGGTTTCGGTCTAAACAACTGACACCATGTTGTGTGACCCTGACCCCATATTCACGGTTCAATGACTTAGTGAATGTTGGTCTTTTTTCATTTTTTCTCAATAACTATGGTATCTAGAGCAAACAGACATTTTTGTGATGGTTAAATGGAATTCTGTCATCTGTCACATGACCTTGACCTTAACTTTTCTGAAGACCCAGCTATAGACCTTCAATGAGTTCTGTGATGCTGCCAATAGGCTAGACATACTTTAGTGTCAACTCTTGTTATCAGCAAGTATAAATCACTTATTGACAATTGAAAACTTGGTATGCAATCGAAGTAAATCTACAGTCTGGTCCATATTGCACCATCTGATTTTAGGACTATCGACCATCTTCTTACTATCTACTTCCTTTAAATTACTTTGAAAAATGTTTCATTATAGTTATTTGGCCATGGAAAATTTTTGTCATTTTTGTCAGCAACTAAGTATTTTGCCCTTGGGTTTTTAAAATTTCAACAAAATATTTTTTTCTGGACTTCTTGTCCCTTGCCACATTGCATAGAAAAGTCTGCCGGCACCTGTCACACTTTTTTCATAAAAGATTTCTCAGCTACTATTATTTGTAGCTATATAGGCTATTGATATTTGGTATGCAGCTTAAGGTAGGGGTCTCATATGGTGGGATGTGTTTTTAGGCCTGTTGCTTATCTATTTCCTATCTAATAATCTCACTTGATTTTTTTTTAGAGTTGGGTATCCTAAGAAAGCAGTGGCTCAAATGTTCTTTTGTAGATTGGAAACATTAAAAACTCTACCATAACTTGTATACATTTTGACCTTTATATGAACGGAAATCATTTATCTTTCCAACTATTAGCATTTTCATTTTCTTATGGTATCCTTAACCATACCATATCTTTATGGCCTTTTCTTTAATGTGAAAGACATTTTGTGTGATTATAGTTCTGTTTAGAGCAAGCCATGATGGTTTTATGATGATGGCCATCATAGAGAAAAAAATATCAAGGAAGCGGTTATAGAATTGCAATAAAATGACATTTTCAATTTGTATGAGAGTTCGGCTAATTTTTTTTCCTTTTTATCCTTTTCCTTATTTTTGTACTCCCTTCTGGCTTAATTAAGTGACTCATAAGGTTTACTATCTTTAGTTATTTCCGATAATAATTTGTTTTTCTGACCTTTGGGAAAAGGTTGTATACTTAAAGTTATCATAGTAATGCAAATGAGTCAAGTCTTTGTTTATATGGAAAGTTCTTTTGTCTGAAGAACAAAAGAGGATATTTGTTTATAGCTAGAGATGCATAATTTTCATGTTTCAAGCAACACGTTGAAGAAGGTGTATAAATTAGGGTTCACTTTGGCAGTAATTGTATGTTTTCTTGGGTCTGGTGCAAGGCTCTGGAAAAACAGTCATTTCAGTCATTTTTAAGAAAAGGTAGAAATAACCAGTGTACTGTATGAATATTGCGACCAAAATATAAGAAAACAAGACGTAAATGACTGATTGTGACTTTTTCCAATCAGTCATTTGGATCATTACTGGCAAATAGGACTGTTTCCAGGGCCTTGGTCTGGTGCCCCCAAAAAAGTTTCTGGAAAGCTACATGCCAGCCTTCTTTGGTGGGTTTTTCCTCAAAAGACATCTCTTGAAATCCAACCTGAAAGGAGTCTAAACTTTTATATTATGACATCAAATAAACTTGACTAAAATGACAATTTTTTTTATCTAGACTTTGCTTTTGCTGTTTAGATTTTCTGGTTATATCTTGCAATACCACTTGACTTTTGTTTTTGAAATGTCCTTGATATAATAAGAAATTTATCAAAAACTGTAAAGCATGCAAAATTATAAAGCCACAGTGCTTCATGCATTTACCAATTTCAGGAATATGTGTGTAACCCCCCAACAAACTACATGTAGGTTTCCTAAATTATTTACTTGTATTTCCGTTTGATGGTTTTATATTATTGAACAAATCTCTATTGCCAATGTCAGTCACTATATGACTATTCTGTATTAAATCAATGCACTGGAGACTAAAGTAAACAATTCCATGTAAAATGCCATTAGAGTCTCGGATTTGATTGGCAGAATTATCATTAATAGTAACTCTGCTATTTACCATCAATAATTTTATATTGCTGAGGCCAAAATCAAAAGTTATGTGGTTTACCAATAGTTAATTATAAGGCTTAATAATATACATCTGTTACATGCTTTCTGGCCATCATTTTTCACTCTACCCTAAAATTTTAGGACATTTTGGACAAGCTTAACTTCAGTCTTTTGGTTCACCAATTGTAATATTTAAGGAAGAACATTTTGGAAGCTGGAAACAAATACATATTCTTTTTGGCTGTATGTTTTTTTTCTGTATGTATTGACATTAAGCAAAGATTCTGCTCAAATTCAGGTTGCTAGGGGCTGTCCACAGTTAGAAAAAATAGCTAATATGATATAACTGAAGATATTGCCTGAACAATTTTTTTTTGGTGGGGGGGGGTCAAAATTTAAGAAATGAAAAATACAACAGAGTTTCAGACGATATATATTTTGCTGTGCTTTATCAAGAATTATCAGAGGGACTTTACCAAAATGATTTGGGAAAATGCCAAACTCTATATGAATATGAAGAGCATAGAAAAGTTAAACCAAAAATTTGCTGAAGTGGATCCCAACTACATGTAATGACTAAGATCAATATATGTCTGGGATAGGACCATTTTTTAAGTTTTAACAAATATAAAATTTACCGTCTTTAATAGAATGAAATAGTTTATAAAGCCTTAGTTGAAATATTTCAAAGTTTTGTCAGTGCAAATGTATGTTTTTAGGGTTTTATCCTCACCTTACCTCACCTATCCTCTTCGTGCCCGTTGGCACATAAGGTCCAGATACCCTCCCTCCAGTAATGCCAGTCACTTGCCGCTACTCTCGCTTGTGCCCATGAAGTCCACCCCAGTTGTTGTCGTTCTTGCTCTGTTGTTCTTCTCCACGTTGTTTTTGGCCGTCCAACTCTTCTCCTTCCCTCGGGGTGCCATGTAAGAGCTATTGTGCATATCCTACTACTGTTGTTCATTCGTAGGATATGCCCAATCCACTTCCACTTTCTTTGCCTGATTGTAGAACTGATGTTGTTGGTTTTTGTTCTATTGTGAAGATCTTTATTTGTTAGATTCTGCTCAAACTCAGGTTGCTAGGGGCTGTCCACCGTTAGAAAAAAATAGCTTAAGATTTAACTGAAGATATTGCCTGGAAAGTGTTAAAGGGTTTTTTGGGGGGTCAAAAACAAAGTTCCAGCTTAAGCCTGATTTGTGTTTATGTCTTTTACCCATTGGAGATGCTGAACCTGAAGGTTAAAGGCCAAGTAAACTAAAGAATATCAGTTGAAGAGCACAACATTAAAAATGGATAGAATGCAATGCAAAATCTTAAAATTTAAAATAACCTATGGCTATGCTTGAAGTAAACAAAACTTAATTGGCCTGGAGGGTTAGAGCAGGTTTTATGGTGCCAAATCTCGCTGCAGTATAGTAACACAAAACACAATACACAACAAAAAGTGTTCCTATTATATGCTTATTATGATTTTTAGTTGTGTAGCCTAAAATCTAATGTTATATACATGAATCTCATTGGGATTAATAAAAATGATCAATTTTTCACCAAATATGAATTCCAGATCCATTTTCATTTATTCCACACTGAAAATTGGCTATATATGGATAATTTGTCAATACAAATACTAGATGCATTTTATTTGGTCTGTCTTATAGAGAAAAAAAAATTACCACTGGTGGTTAATATACATGAGGCTCTATTGGGTAAAAAAAAAACCCAACAAACAAACAAATAACTTGTCAGACACCTGTCCAAGGTCCGTGGTTTTCTCTGGGTACTCCAGTTTCCTCCACCAGTAAAACTGACTGCCTTAAATGGCCTAGGTGTGTTAATAAAGGGCGTTTAACACCAACACCAACACACATGCACACACACACACGGTAAAAAAACATGTGACCTGTACATAACTTAATGTGCAACTAAATTCCTTCATGAATAGTTTATATGACCTATCTTCATTGAAAAACAACCGTAACCTAAGGGAAATATGCTTTATAAGAGACCTTATAAAATTTTAAAATGACCATGTGGCCTGTGGAGATACCTTGTATGAGCCCCATATAAGGAAGTTTGGTAAATGTTACAGACAATAAAGAAATATATTGATTCACAGAATATGAGAATATTACATTGTCAAGATCTAGAGGGTTTTTCAAGCTTTTTAGGGGCTTCTTTAATCAGTGTTAGGATGGAGTAACTTGATAAAAGTCTCTGATTTTTAATACAGTAAATCTGTCTAAAATCAACCTCTTTGAGGTAAAAGACTGTGGTCAGTTTAAAATTATATTCAGTAAAACCTGACTAAACCTAACTTATTTTAGAGTAAAGAATCTGGTTGGTTTAGACCTATATGTTTACTAAAACCAGTCTAAAGCTAACTTATTTTAGACTTAAGAATTTGGTTGGTTAAAACCTATAATACCTGTCTATTAACCAAACCTTTTGGGACTTAGCATGGTTTAGACAGATGTTCGCTTTATACAAGTTAAAATATATATATAGAAGTGAAAAGAGGTGACTTGGAAATCAGATTAATTAAGACAAGCTTTCAGGTTTATTCAGGGTTCCTTTTAGGTAGGTTTCACTGTATTTTTCTTCCAAAAACCATAATCAAAATATCAAGTTTGTTGAATGCCAATTGTCTTGCAGGTTGCAGTTTATTGTTTTTTGTGCTAGGCCAACAATATATTTCTCAAAATTTCAAATGAATGACAATAAAAAAACATCATGATTTTCTTGATAGAGCATGATCATCACATCTGTTATGTTTTGTTATGTTATTATGTTATGTTATGTTATGTTATGCTATGTTATGTTATTATGTTATATTATGTTATGTTATTATGTTATGTTTTTATGTTATGTTATGTTATTATGTTATGTTATGTTATGTTATGTTGTTATGTTGTTATGTTGTTATGTTGTTATGTTATTATGTTATGCTATGTTATGTTATTATGTTATGTTATGTTATGTTATTAAGTTATGCTATGTTAGGTTATGGTGCTTCTTGGTTGTTGTCATGATACATTTATTCTTAGGGTAGACATCAAGTACAAGCTGAATTCAAAATTTCTTTGACTGCATTGAATACAGATGTGGGTTAATGTAAATCCTTTTTTTCCTTTGTCATGTAGACACTTGATTGGTCCTGGGCAATAGGATGGATGGTTTGTAACAAGCAAGAACTGCTTACCCTTCCATAGTACCTGGGTTTTTCTCTATTTTACTTGTTTTGAACATATCCTTTTATGATTTGTTAAGACACTAATTTAGTTTCTTTCCCAAGGACAGTTTTTGTTACGGATCTTTATGCAATTTGATCCGACTTGAGCAATGTATCTTGACAGTTGAATTAAATTAGTCTTGTCATTACTGGCATATTGAATCCCTTTAACTTGGACACAACTTTCTAATTTGGCAAAATAAGACCATTGATTTTTGGTCATTACCAAAGGAATCTATCTTAGCTTAGAAGATTCTTATATATTTGTATTGATAGTGTGTAGTATTGGTTAGATATTCTATGTAAATCAAGTTGTTAACTATAGTATTTATGAGGAAAAATTGATTGATAGATTAATGTTTTAGAAATTTCCTTATTTGTCTTTACAGTATTTTATTCAACACACGCTGAGAGTTGAGGTGTTTTGAATTTAAAGCACATTGGACTAGAGTATCATTGATTTAATACTAAGTGGAAACTTTTACAGAAGTTTTGAAAGGTAGGCTTATGTTAGACTTAAAATGATTTTATTTTTTAATAGATTAGCTGTGGATTTATGATTGTTTTGCGGTGGAATCTATTTACATGGTTTTCACAGACAAATTAAACCACAAAATATGATGAAAAAAGTAAACAGATTTTTCCACAGGAAATTTTAAAATCAAGAATTCAAGATTCAATAAATCTTGGTTTTCCCTTAATTTACAATGGCTTAACAGTACTTTCAAAAGTTGTTACCTGTAAGTGTTGTAATTGAGTCAAAACCCATAGGTTCTTTGTTAGTTATAATTTGTTTTTTTTTTGCATATTTTGGTTTGATTGTTTTATGCTCTTCATATTCGTTGAGTGTTTTGGCAGTTTCAAGTTGTTTTGGTAGAATGCTTTTGGTGAGTCTTTAATAGACAAACTGAGCACCAGGCATTGCAAATTTTGAGTTACCAGCTGTTAAGAGAATATTTAAAAATGGTGGTTTTACTTTGTAAGACTTAAACTGTTGCTTGCTGATAATTCTAGAGATTAATTGTTGTGTAGCATATTTATAATAAGGAAAAATTGTACACAAGATATAAAACTGCTTTCATTGATGCCATTTCTACATTTTGTTCTTGTACAATATGTTGGCAATTATTAATTAGCTATATTTCACGGAGTGAAAAATCTAGGTTATAAAATGGTGAATGTCGGGCGGGTGGGCAGCGTGGCGGCTGGGAAGAATTTTTTGTAACAGTTTCTCAGTTTTCTACTTTCTGTTTAATGAAATCCGGTCATTTTTTACTTTGACAGATTTTTTTTTATGTAAAAATGCTCTAGATGAAACTTCTAGTATGCTTGTGTGATTTACAAAATATTTGCCCATTTATGTCAATAATTTTGTTTGTTGATTATCTTCTCAAAGTTTGCAAGTTCTCTAAGGAGCCAATTTACTCTGGTTTCAGACTCAAATAAAAAAGCTGACTACTCATGTGTTAAATACATGTAATGTATTAATGCCAAACAACCCAACCCTAAATCTGCAGATTAACCAGCAGAAAATACATATAACTTGATTTAGCTCCCCACCCCATTTATCCTGCTTAATGTAAGAAGATCTTCTTACTAATTAACAAACAAGATTTATTAGATCAAATTGATTGACTAGATTATATATGGTCATTTTGGTAAGTCACGATTAGTTTCGTATCAAGGTAACCAGTAGAAACTACTTTATAAATATATAATATATAGAATAGATAAAATTAGTGTTCATGCACAATATACATAAGGGGCCTGGGTGGCCAAGTGGTCTAAGGGGCTGGTATAAAAATAACCACACTATTGATCACTCTCTGATCACCTCTCAGCTGGTGTTCCAGTCCTGTTTGTAATTTACAAAAAGGGATATGTGATTAGGTTTGTCAGTTACCTGCCCAAGGGTGGTGGTTTCCCCAGGGTATTTAAAACTGACACGTTAAACATTAACACCAACACGCACACACACACAATATACATAAAACAAAAGCAATTAAATATAAGCAGTTGAAAACATCTAGAGGTCTTTAGCTCTGACTTGTGAGTGGTTGACATTGTTTACTACATTCATTCAATTAATTGAGACTAAAATTTGATTTATGCATTTAGAAAAGAATAGAAAAAATGTCTAGACTATATTATATTACTATGAACAATAGCTATATTACAAATGAAGATAGACCCTTTTCTATGAGTTGTATCCCCTTGATGAAAATAGTAATGCAAAAAACCCACCTTTTTATGTGAGTTAAAATTCCTTAACTGTATCTTTTTGGGAAATGATTGTGTCCATCAACAAAAATTTACTTCCTGATTTAACTTGCCAAGCCATATAATATTGTTGATGCGAAAAAAAATTGACAAATCATCATTTTGCATGAATGAAATGATTACTGAAATTTATTTCTAGCTTAGAAAAGAGATTGAAAAAAGACATCAAACGAAATTGTTGTCTTTGTGAGTGTATGAGGTAGGAATGGATTTCTTTGTCAAAATTAATTAATATCAGCGCTATGATGTTTAAACTTCTAAGACATTTCTTCACCTTTATAAGCAACCCTTGTCACGAAATTGTCTTTGCGGCAAATTGATGCAGGAAAAACAAGTACTATAAGATATTAAAATAATGACCAGGGCGATCATATTTCTCTTTTATTATGAATCTTGACAGTCGGCCATTATTTGATTGGATTTCTGAGTTTCTCATTTTCTTCTCTCTTTAACTTATTTTCATCTTTCTTCTTGTGCGAAAAGGTCTTGTAGGTTGAATCGCAAATAACAGGTTGCCCAGTTGCCGTAGTTTTAAGCAGTGCAACTTTAAATATTTTCAACTGGTAAAGACTAATATTGAATTTGCATTTAGAACTATGCCTCCTTTTTTTGTGACAAATATCCTTCCTTGGGTAAACTCAATTTTCCCATATCTGTGTGTGTAGGGAAAGGAAGATTTATGGTGAAGCCCTATGCATAAAACATTTTTTGGATGTGCTGGAAAATCTTTTAATTTTTACACTTTTTCTTTATGACTTTCAGGGTCAGGGGTGGATACAGAGTTCCATGAAGGAGGGGGCATAATTGCTAAAGATGTTAAATTTTGAATGCATGGTCTATGAATATACTCTATATTATACAATTTTTTTTTTCTCAATTAAAGGGGGGCTTACCTCCTCTCCCCCCTCTGAATCTGCCACTGAGGTTGGCCTTGTTGAAAACCTCCTGTTTTACTGAAAAACCACTACTTGCTTTAACAATAAAATCTCTCTACAAAAGCTTTTCCTCTTCAAATAGATGTTAACATCGAAGACCTCAAACCAGTTTATTTACATAGGGAGTATTGTGGTAAAAAAATGGGTAGGGAAAAATTGAAAAACCTCAGTGCTGAAAGATAATAGGAATCGGGTTGTCTGTCCTTGTGAACAGCGCAATGGGTATGCTTTAGCAAGCAGGAACTGCTCACATTTACCGAGCTCTCGTCATCGTTGATTTCTGTTTGGATGATTTTGTGTTTCTTTGTGCTGTTCTCGTTCATGTTTACTAGTTTTGTTGTTGCCCAAAAATCCTACTTTTTACTCTCAAATGCCCAATTGGTGCCTCTCTGCTTATTTCAGAGTTCGGATCTCATTTTAAAGTTGCTTTTTAAATTGATATTTTATATTTAGTGGTAGTTGTGTTAGGAAGAACTTGGGAATTTTTGTTCAAAACAATTTCCGTTCTTTTGAGAAATTGACATCTTGTTAAGTTATATTGTCTACTTTCAGGTAAAAAGTATTGATTTTTTTACCTGCTAAGTTTATTATGGACTGTTAATTAATCTGGTTCTTGCTACTTAGAATCTTTATAAACATCAGCTTTAGGCTATATAAGCTTGATAAATTTATACAGAGATCTTTTGGGAAGAAAATTTATCAATTAATTAAAAAAGAAAGACTATAAAGTTCTATCTGAAGGGTATATTGATAGAAAAGTTTTCTTCTGTATTATGTGTCTCTTATTGTAATGCATTTAAATATGTCTATTACTTTACACGAAATCTGTTAGATTATCATTTCTATGTTTCATTTCATGCATGCAAAATTTTTGTGGTCATATAAATTGTTATTGGGATAACGCCATTTTCATCATCTGTGGAAACTTTCTACATCACCATCAACATGTTGCAAAGCGATATATAAGAGTCACTTTGACACTTTTCTTCTTCTTGCCTTTTTCTGGGTCACTCGCATCCTGCGGTGTCACAAAATATCCAGCGCAGTTTTCTGGTCAACTTAATATTAAAAGCGAAAGAATATGGAATATGTGCCAGAAAGACACAATCCACATATTGATATTATTTCTATAAATGATAAAAAATTAACATTCAATGCATGTGAAGCACTTTTCTGGACTAACCTTTATCAGACACGCTAGGGGTCGAAAAATTGGAAAACCAGTAGGACATAAGATTTGAACAAACAAAACATGTAAGCCAAAAAATATTACAACAATGACTAAATGAGGTAAACTTATTAACTGCAAGTAGATCAAAACATCAAAAAACAGGAATATGTAAACAGTGACTTTCCAACACATATTCCAGTACTCAAAATATATAAGAGCGTATGTCACAGCCTCTTTTTTTTGGCATGTAGCTTCCTCTTATAGTACCATATGGTGTCAAGCAATTTCACACCTGTAAATCATTTCTTTCTTTTTGTTTACTGAATTTTTAAAGATGCAGGTGACATACATCTTGAGTTTGATTATACATTGAATGCAATATTTTTGAGTTTTATTGGTGTGTTAAAGCGTGGACCTAAGCACATTTTTAATGAAGCGTGGAAGCGCTTCATGTTGAAAATGTGTGCAAAGGTCCACGCTTTTACACACCAATAAAACTAAAAAATATTGCATTCAATGTATATAATTACATTCCAATAAAATATATGAAATGTTTGCGCAGAAAATTGCACGAAATGCATGGTTTATCTTTTTTAAATTTACTCCGCAAAAGTCGTTGTTATGGTAGCACGTGCTAGTGAGTTTTATCGAGAAATAAAACTGCATTTTTAACCAATCGAAATTGTCGTTATAAATTAGAATGTAATTATTTTAAGGTGATGCCAACTTATGTGGTTTATATGGTTAAAGTCAGACACTAAAACATGTCCTGAGCATATAGATATTGTATCCATGTAGTAACATGAGCATATAGATATCCAATGAAATGTTGATTTTATCGAAACCACAAAAATTGATCACTACAAAAATAAATGAATCAACAGTATGCAAGACTTATTGAATGACCTTTAGATGGATGACTACGCTATATAAGTCTTTGCAATGACTATTTATGTATATTCTGATTTTGTTATTCTAAACCAATTTTTTTCCAAGTTTGCATTTTTGAATTTCTATACCTTTTTATCCGGTATAAACCAAACCTATAATGGGTTCATGGTTTAGGTTTTACAGTATTTTGTTTTGATGAAATTAAACTTTGTAAAAACTTTATCCTTTTATAATTGTCTCAGTTCAAGTAACATTTTAAAATAGTTTTCAAAATTTCATAGAGATTGAAAAACTTCTCTTTTTACTTAGAATGGATTGACAACATTAAAGATACAATTTGATTAGAACTTGAAATTTTTCTGTTTTCAAGATTCAGCAAGAAAAGGGTCGGTTTAAACAGGTTTAACATATATAATGTTTAAAAAAAAAGTTTATCCTATTATCTAATTGTCATTGAGTCAAAGTAGTGTATAGAATAATAAGTTTTCGAAATGTAATAGATTGAAAAACTTCTCTTTTTACTGGAGTGATTGACAACATAAAAGATACAATTTGATTAGAATTTAGAAACGTTCTCTTGATTCAATTGATCACCGATATTATTCCGATGGTTACTATTGATACTGAATGCTGGGTAAAATCTATAAGCCTACATCAAACGAACAGGATATTGATATTCTACGCACTGAAAACTGTTGTCGATCTATTAACTAGTGTTAAATTGTCCTCTGAAGTATCGCGAACATGCAATATTCTGCTTAAGCTTGATTTTTTTTTATTGCAAAAGTCAAATAGCTTTAGATGGAAGTAGTCAGCATGCTCAAAGATAATAAAAGAATTTTTAGTATAGAATTAAAAACGAAAAAATATGGATTATGTGCCAGAAACTAGAGCATGTTTATAGAACATTATAACTTAAAAAAGTAAACCAAAAAGGGAAGTGAATTATATAAGTTCCTTAATCATGATTATTATTTTGCATGTTTGACCAGAATTAAAAAAACATCGTTTTTTGAACTTATGCATTCCAAGACTATAATTTTTGTGGGAAATTAACAAAGGCATGCATAGGAAAAACACAACTTCAACACTATTAACTTTTACCTTTAAGTTTTTTTTTTACACAAAAATGGTCTTATGATAGCCAAATTATGACCAGAAACTAGCTTATTTTACCTTTGAAAATTTTAGGTGGATTGATTGGAAATAAAGTATATGTCACAGAACTTGCTTTTAACCTATGGTTTGGTAAACATTGCCTTATAGGTAAAACTAGAAATGGAATCAAACTAAAATTAATGTTGCATTTCACAACAATGAGACACATTTTTCATTGTCCAGGAAAATTGTTTATAGCAACACCGTTTTTAGCGTAACGTCCCTTTGACCTTCAATTATGCTTGAGACACTAAAAAAAAAAATTAACAAATTGGGAAACAGAAGAAAGAAAAGCATTCAGGCTTGTAAGGTATGCATAGGCAAACAAAGCTAAAAATGTTGCAGAAAACATCCCCTTAACTAGTGCCTGTTCTATAAGTATCATTGTTCATATTGGGTCAGTTACAAATGCTGTACAGATCTACAGATTGTGGGCATTGATTTTGCCGTTGATTAATTGTATATTATTCACGGAATCAATCTCCGGGGACCCTATCTGCATACAGGACCATATTTGATTAAAATCTGCTATTGACCCAATGAGTCTAGGAATATCGATTCAACTTTGAACTTGAATCATGCTAATTCATGCAATAAAATAAAGATAAAATTGATCTGAAGGCATTAATTAATAAAAGCATTCAGCCCCTCTGGCAGTATTTCCAACAATTATTCGAGCTGATGTAATATTTTTATTGAGTTAACTTTATTCCATTAATTACAATGGATTTTTCCTTTTAGAAAAACCATTTCACAAGAATACCTGTGTTATTTAGGATAATCATCAAAACTATTAAAATGTCCGGTAAGAAGCATTTTCGTTTTTTACATTTTCTAACAATAATCGTAACTGTTAAAACAGGTAAATGTAATTTTCTTTTACAATTTAACTTTTAAGATTGGTGCCATTATAAGCTTACTCTTTTTATGAGGCTTATAGCAACCAATTTTTACTTAGTAAAAAGTTGGTTAGGTGCAATCTTTCAAGTTTCAGAAAATTTGAACCAATAATTATGTCTCCCTCCACTTTTTTGGGTACATTCTGTAATACTGTATAGTGGGTAATTTTAGCAAGTTGCAAATTTCACGATTTGTTTCAAAAATGGGGTTGTTTAATTTTAGTGGTCTTAATTTTTTCAACTTGGAATGACTATGAAATATCTGGACTAAAATAATGGGTCTTTAATTTTACTGATTCATTTGATCTCGTGAATAAAGCAAAATAAGAAACTTACGAAAATTTCCCGCTTGAATAATAAGTACACGATATGTAGGTGTGCATATATCCAGGGAATTTTGATTCAAGTTTTTGTGGAAGTTATGGTCCTTTTAACAAAGACATTTTCAGAAAACCTTCATTAACCATGGTGTAGAGAGCCGGTGGTGTAGTGGTTAACACATCAGGCTACTATAAGGTTTGATCCTCATCCGGGGTGAAAAGGACCAGAGCCATGAACTGCCATATTTGGCCCTGTGAATACACAAATATCAAAATTGGTTTGTTTTACTCCAAAATTTGTGTATTTATAGCTGGATAGCAGTGTTAAATGAGAAATGATTTCAATCACAATTATGGGATTTTCTAAGTGGCGCCACCCCTCGCCCATCACAATTTTTGTTGAAACATAAAGAAAATAATGTATTTGTAAAATTTCAGCAAAAATATTTATGGGCGAGGGGTGCGCCACTGTCATTTTCAGGAAATAACTAAGTAGAAATCGGCGAAATTCTGATGAAATTAGTAAATTTTTAATTTTAGCGTCACAATATGACGTCATTGCACCGTCATAATTGCATAAAACTTTAAAATTAGTTTTGTTTTGTAACAAGCAATCATTCTAGACTAATAAGCCACCATTATGAGGCTTATCTGAAAAATTCATTTGAAAATATGACCTGATTTAGAGCTAAAAATGGCAGTTCGTGAACCTACTCCTTTCATGAACCAATTTTCCAACTCTCTCTTGACACCATTTGCCAGGATGGTCTCAAGGAAGGATGCTCGTCCTTCAGAAGGGACAAAAAAGGTTGTCCCCTGTATGCGGAGAGCAATACCCCATGCACGTTAAAGACCCCTTTGTAGATTTTGATAAGAGAAGTCTCAATGTCCGGGCCACTACAAAGGCCACACTCACAAACTGCTAGCTGGAGAGGGATTGACATAAGCATCAAGCTTGTTTCCCAATCCAGGATAAATAAATATGTTTAAACTAACCATGGCTTATGCTCAACAGACTTGTCAACTACTTAAAAACATCTCAATCAATTTTGATGAAACTCATGATTACTGGTAGTACACCATCTGTAGATATGCATGGAAGTTGTGCATTCTGCTTTTGCAAGGGCTGGTAAAACATAATATTGCAATTTTCAAACATTTCAAGTTGCATTATGTTTTTATCAAAAATTGTGTCTACAAGAAAAAACTTAGATTTCAAAACCTAGCTTAATGTTTCCTTTTAAGCTTCGTACTTTTGCTCTTGATATATCAAGTAGTAGGGGGAATTATCTTTCAGTCTGCATATAGTGCTGCCAATATTAATTTGGCTAATGCTTGTACATTATCGTATAGAACGTGTGAAAGTTTGCTTAAATAAATGGTTAAATGAGGTTTATAGTGTTGTAAACTCCTACAATGTCTCGGTATAAGGATGTATTGAACTATTTGGACTAACATTTTAGTCTATGTGCAAACAAAAAAAGTAATTGATCTGAACAAGTAAAGTGATTTGATCATTTCTTACGTCAAGAGTACTCATAATCAAAAGCCACGCACATTTATCCCCCATCGTAAGGTTCCCTTTTCAAAAACGCAAAAATATCACCCAGCGATAATTTCGACATTTACCAGTACAAAAAAATTGCAACCAGCAACATAAACTGAAATGTTCATTATATTTTATTTATTCTCTGCTTTTGATTAGACAGCAACTTAAAGTGCTATGTTCTGTGTTTCAAAATAATTGTCATTTACTAGTCATATCAAATTTTATATCCTTTTATTTTACATGTTCCACTTTCACATTGTCATTTCTAGATTTGTTACTTTAAAGGAGAGAATATAGCAAGTTATATAAATGTGTTATAGCCAAGTTTTCTACTCTGTGATGTTATTGATCAAAATGTGTCATATTTATTTGAAATATGAAACTAGGTTCATCAAATTTTCATAAATTCTATATTTCTATAGGAATGTGTTGTATAGATATGTAAATTTCACATCAAGACCAGAGTCCCATTGGAAATGGCCTTCTATACCTGTCTGGTCTAGTAGCGTTCACAGGTTTTATAAATTTGTTCTCTCTTGCTGGTTCCATTTGTGATAACTATAGACATTTTCTATCTCTGAACTGTGTGTGTGATCAGATCTCTATGAAGTATATTTATAGACAAAAGAATCATTACACATTTCAATTCTCAATAAAATTTGTAAAATAATTCAAAACTATAAAATAATTGACAGAAATTAAAAGAAATGGCTTAAAATTATGAGACTTGAGTTCACATTGCTGAATGCGGTTTTGTCGTTATGTGTGTGTGTTTTATGTTGTTGTGTGGTTTGTTTCGTTATGATGAGTTTTTGTCTACCGGTTTTGTCTTTGTCTTTACAGTTTTATGATGTTGATTACCCCTTTGATACACCTTTGCTTCTTGCTTAAAATTATCTGACAAAAAATGAAGGAACTTGGGTTGACTCTAATTTTAAGCATCAGACATGCAAAGATGAAAATGGGGACAACCCAAATTCATAATTATGAATATCTAGTAATCTGTAAATGTATGAAAATATAATTTGGTGATGATTTTTGTCTGTTCATATCTTTATGTACATGTATAAGCTAAAATTTTCATGGTGATATCCTGCTTTCTTCATATGGGAAAAATTACTTAGTACATCTGTAGGTTAACCTCTGTCATTTATACTGATGTAGAGTACAACTGTGCATGCCTTTATAAAGTCATTTGTATGCAAATTTCTTCTTCACAGAAATTCGTAATAAAAAAACAGCTATCAATTTCAAATTTTCACTATATGTCACGTGAATGGTACAGGTTATTGTGGGTAAAAATATGAAATAATCAAATTCCAAAATTTGAATTTGAAAACCATTTGTAACCCGATAAATGAAAATCAAAAATTTCACTCAAATTTTGTTTTGTGTTATCTTCAATAACTAAAAGGAGAAAAGTTTGTTTGAAAAACTAGCTTAGAAAACTTTATTAAAAAAATGTGCGCTGTTTTTGTGAATTTCTAGCTCATGACAAAACAATCTTTCAGAGGTTAAAAAAAAGTCTTTAGGAAAAAAAAAGATATTTGAAAAAATAAAAATATTTGAAAAAAATGTATCAACTATCAAATAAATGTTGAATTTCCATGTAATTTCTTAAAGTGATGCTCAGTAAAGTATGAATGAAAGACATTTTGAGAACAGACTGGTTAACACACAGGCAGAGGAACAAATGAATACTTTTGTAGGGAGAGCAAAAAGAAATTACTTAAATTCAAATTAATAAGTTTCTGTAACAAAGTATTTTAAAGTATCAATCTCTAATTGTTTAGTTTCATGAACTACAAGTACATGTACAAGTACCAGTATTGATGAATTATTGATAAAAAATTATCATTTTCTGATTATGTTTTTATAGGGTGTCAAAATTGTATAGAATTGATAATAGTTACAAATGACTCTTTTTTCACAGAGTAAAGTGTCAAAGCTAATATTATTATTGATCATAATTTGAATTATTTATAGTTTGAACGGGAGGGTGTGAGTGATATTTCTGTACTATTGATTATGAAAGTCTATATTGACTTTTATGAATAGTACAATCATCGTATAGGCATATAAGACAATGTTCTTTGTATATATTCTAAGTGCACTGACTCGGAGTAACAGACATTGATTTTTACGCTGCCAAGGTTTTCTCAAACAAGGGGAATTTCCTGTTTTTGTGGCAGTACGTACTCTGATTAAAACGTATCGACGATCAATTACACAGGCCGAGAGACTGTAACCACATCAATAATATGAAATGATTACCGCGCTTCGCTTCCCATCTAACATCACCATCTAAGACAGGACAATTACGATGTGACAGGATTTATATATAATATTTGTTTTTTCTACGACTCTGGGAAAAAATTCGTATGTTTTGATTATTGGATAGCTGCTATGTTCTGTTAATCAGTAAGTGTCACATTTCATTAGTGTTGTTTCCTACATCGTTGAAATTTTTCTCATTTGTTTATATCGTAATATTGAGGTTTCTGTGGTTTAATAGAACATCATGTCACACCTTGGCTTTAAGTCATAACTTTTATGGTTTTTGTTATGTATTCTGTGTGGCTTTTGCATTTGATATTAGGTTGTGATTGGTTTTAATTTCATAAATTGGTAATAATGATGATTTCAATCAAACATTTTCCTAATGCCATTTCTTTATACAATAAAACCTTATAGATAGATGACTGAAGTCTTCATGGTTAACTTTTTAAAGCACAAGCCCGAAAATTATTATTTTTAGAATTTTTCTTAACATATAATTGGCTTGTAATTCCATAATTTAAAGAAATTTTACTGGTCCGAAAGCTATTTTACTGGCCAGGGCCTTCAGACTTGTGGCTAAATTCGAAGACTGCGTGGATGAGGGTGTTTACAGTCATAACTATAAGGTAGAACACTCTGCAGGAACTTTTACACAGGACAGGCAATGTGCCATGGGTCATCCAGAACATGACATACCACTGTCAGAGTTTTAGCTTCTTAGTTACAGTGGAATCAGAGACATGAGCTGTCTCCACTGTGTGGTCACAGGTTCTGGTTGGAATTTAATAATAAAACCTATTAAAACTGAACCCTTTTGTGACTCGAGGTTTGCTCTAATGAGATAGGTGTTTATTTATGCAGGTTTAAAATAGTATGATATTGAAACAAAAGAACTTTCAAGAACTGAGTTCAGTTAGGAGATCTGAGAATGGAAGAGGGAGGTTTGGCAAGCCATAAAACCTGGTTTAACCCACCATTGTATTTGAAATGCCTGTACCAAGTTAGGACCATCATGTGATTTATAACTTTACAAAATATCTTACAAGTTTTGTCTTTTCTCTTGGACATTGAGATTGATCCTCCAAGTTTGGTAATTTTGTTATTACCTTTATTTGACATGATTTCCATTTTATTCACAGGTTGGTTAAGACATATTGACCACACAATTTTTGAACTTGTATTATGTTATTGTGATTTGTTCAATGTCTGTGGATACTTTGGTTTCTGTGTGATACCTGAAGTTGTTGATCACCCATTGTATGTCCTGATTGAAGGCTGAAATATTGCTAATGGCATATTAAACAAACAACAATCAATCAATCAATCAATCAATCAATCAAATGATCACCAATTGTTATGACATTTTGAATTTGAAATTGATATAATATTTCTTATTCCTAAAGGAAGCTTCCTAATTGTGTTAAGGTATTTGTTTGTATTTTATAAGACTTTAAGCCTAAATGTTTTATATTGAAACAGAATTCATTAATGTATGATATTTTTTTTTGCATTCAGTTATACATATTTAGTGTCTTGAATTTTAACAAAACCATGGCAACACATGAAATAAAATTCTTTTATGTACATCATTTTGATATCTTTTATATAAAAAAATGTTTTTATATTTTCTAAATGAAAATAAATTACTTTTATGTAGAAAAAGGAATCTTAAACTTAGATGTCTTGATGATATTCAATATTGTGTTCTGCAACATAATGCTTACCATCCAAGCATTTAAGGCGGACCAGGAGTACAACCCCCCCTCTTATACTAACATTTTTTTCTTTTTCATAAAATTCATGTAAAAACACATTAAAGAAATATTGTGCCACACTTTGCTCAGTGGAAAACAATTTTTACCCCCTTAACTTAAATCCTGGACTGCCCCTATTCATTTTTAGAATTGCTTTAGAAAGACAACCTTCTGGACAAAAATTAATAAAAAGACCATGGAACAAAATAAACTTTGGTGAGGATTCCTGGCGATAGGACAGATTCAAGTATTACAGGATCAACTAGTATTTTGGACCCTATACTTTCCCTTATTTGGACTTTCAGGTGAAATCTAGTTAATGTTCGTTTAACTTTGATCTAGAATGACTGAAGTGCTCACATACCGTCTTGCAATTGGCGTTGTTCATTTAAACCTCGGCAAAATCTAAATCGCCTAGATTTCCTTTCTCCTAATATGTCCTCTCAAATAGATTTAAAAGAAACAAATTGACAACTCTATTCATGTTTGTAAATGTTTTTGTTGTTGAATCAGGATGATTTATCGACTTAAACAGCTTGTGTACATGTAAGATCAATTTTTTCTACTTATAAACTAATTGTAATTGAATCAAGTAGATTTTCGTTTATTCAGAGGTAACCAGCTGTCATAGTAAAAAAGCTTGAACTTTGTGTAGAATTGATGTAGGGAACTAGATATAAGTGTTTCATTTTAATTGGTAAGCTATTAAAAGAGGAAAAGAGTTGTTTTATTTTATTTTTAAAGAGTTTTTTCTGAAAGTATTTATGTTTTGTGGCTTAATTTTGAGTATGTGCAGCACAGCTGAATAAAAAAGGTCGAACTTATATAAGAAGCTAGTAATATACAAGTGTTATACGCTATATAAAGAGAAAAAAAGTTTAACTAACTAGTTTTTCTATTTTTTTAAAGTATTTTTTTAGTTTTGTGAAGTACGGTATATACAGCACAGTTTTGATAAAAAATATGTCACAATACGCAATTTTCGAGTTCATTGCTTTTCCGGAAAAATCCCTCAATTAGATAGAATTTATCACGTGACTTTACCAGTTTTTGAAGCAAACTGGTTTGCTGCCCCATAACATGGCCGTAGCTACCACTGAGGCAAGTGAGGCAGTTGCCTCACTAAAAATTTTGACAATTTTTTTTTTTGGTTGTTGAAAAAAGGTATACAGGTACTCAAAAACATTCATACGTTTATATAGTTAGTTTCATATATCTTTGATTTACCAGCTACAATTAATTTAATAACTTTTTAATTTGCAGTAATAAATGTGATAAATAAGTTTAACCTAAAACCAGATTTGCCGACTAAAAAAAAAAGGAAAATGGAATAATGATTTTAAAACCAAAGTTTGCCGGTAAGCATGCTCGGCCAATGCCATTTTAGCAACTTTGGTAGATACTGCACTTGAAGATTAATTGTTATCCAAATATGAGATTAGATCTTCCTCATGTGTTAATATTTCCAGTCCTGAATGTATTTTGTGATGCCTCTCATAGATGATTGAACTCTGGGAATGTCATTTATGAGTGGTAACATAATTTTGCGGCCTTGCACTACCTCGTGTTTAAAATATTGTATTAGCAGACTTTTGTTGGGATAACATTTTGTTTGTGTCAACTGTTGACTACATTAATATCATTTTGTGCTCCGTCTGGCTTTTACAGGACATAGTTGTCTATTGTCTTGATACTATTGAAGTGCCATCGGATAATTTCTTGAGTATTTCAGAATTTTTGGTTTATATACTTTAAGCAGGTATTTAAATGGTATCACAAAATGATAAAAAAAATATACCAATTAAAATGATTGGTGAATGTTTCAATTAGTTTGTGGCAGTTTTTTTTTATACCCCCCACTTCAAAAGTGGTGGGTATATAGTGATAGGGGTGTCCGTCCGTCCGTCCTTCCTTCCGTTACACCTCAGGGTACCCATCTCTTATCCGCAACTCCTCCTAAACCCCTTGGTGGATTTTCATGAAACTTACACACAATCTTTGTGACATAATGTAGATATGCACCTACTATTTTAAAATTTGATCAGAATGATTTTTGGGGTTTCCCATAGCAAAACATGGACTTAGCCATTCAACTACATGGGGTCACCCATCTCTTATCCGCAACTGCCCCTAAACCCCTTGATGGATTTTCATGAAACTTACACACAATCTTTGTGACTTAATGTAGATGTGCATCTCCTATTTTAAAATTTTATCTTGTTAATTTTTTGGGGAGTGGGGGGTATTTATTTGTGAGCTGCGGCTCACAGTTTTTCTAGTTTTTTGTACTTTTTATCCCTGTTTAGTCTCACAACCGTTTTGTTTTGTGTTGCTCATCCTTAAGACCGCGATTGAAGACAAAAGTTAGGCGCCATAAACTCTTGTGCAACCCATTCTTTTGAGAGTCAATTGCTTTGTTATGACTTTTTCTTGTTTTGTCTTTTCTCCTTGGATATGTGAGATTAATTTTTCCAGTTCAGTACTGTTTTTTATTACCTTTTTTAACATGTTTAAAGAAAGATATATTTTATATATTTTAAACAAAATCGAAAAAGAATATGAATAATGAATAGAAAAAGTTTCTGCAATACAATCCTGATACTGAATAAAATAATCTTTTAATTTTTAAGGTAGGCATATGTATGTGAACGATGTGAACGGCAAGCAAATATATCTTCATTTTTGGGTCAACAGTACATGTTTTTCCATATATAGTTTGCACAAGGAATAATAAAATCATATAACTGATAGTAAAAAATGCAGTAGGCGACCAATATTTTTCTGTTTTCAATTTATATTATTAAGGAGGTATAAGCGAAAAAATTTTCGCCTCGCTTCGCTCGGCGATTAGCTTTGCCTCACTATTTTTGGGACCCTAGCTACGGCCATGCATAAGCTTAAGCAAAAGTGTCTGTGGAAATATGAGAACAATAATATTTCTTTAAACGGTAAATACTGCAATAAATTGGACAGGTTTTCTTACCTGTGTAGAAAAATTTATAAAATCTCAGATTTCATCGTTAATAAATAACAAAGCATATTTATTTTTACCCTTTGCTCATTCGTGCACCATAAGTTGACATGCTTTAAAAAAATTCTAATAAAAGAATCACCCCCGGGAAAACTAGCCATGTTGTCCTATCTCGGAAATGGCGTATTGCAAGCTGTGGTAGAAAAAAAACCTTGATCTTGTAATAGAATTGTTGTGGGGATCTAAATAGAAGTGTGACTATTTGGTAATTTTAGCTTTTAAAAGAAAAAAGATTTTATGTTGAAAGTATTTTTGTTTTTGACATATTTTTATTGCTTTGAAATATTTAAAGTACATTTTGTAATTAATGTTATATTGATCAGAAAGACAGACACAGATATGTTTTACAGTTTGAAATATGCAGTGAAGGGATTATTTTTTGCTTATTACCATTTTTTCCAGTTTGCATTGGTCAAACAAACAGAAAAACCTTATATTCAATGGTTTCTTTATTTAATCTATTTAATTATTCCATAAATTATTACACATCTCAATGTCTGTCATTCCAAAATACACAAATTACAATGTCCATGATGAATTGAAGTGGTTAAATCATAGGCATTACAGTACAGTTGTGGCTGAGTGAAATACCACACTATTGATCACTCGTTGATCAGTGACCTCTCAGGTGGTGTTCAAGTTCCACTTGTAATTTACAAAAAAAAAAGTTGATGATTATTATATTCGCATGGTCCAATTACCACAGTAATAGTTTGTGAACTGCTTAGAAATGACCTAACTGCACTCAAGACATTATAAAACTTTGTAGACACGAACTAGACATCTATAAAAAGGGAATTTAAAGACTCATTTGCCTGTAAATGTATAAGTTAAAATTAAAAAGCAGATAACTTACCTAATAAATGGATTAATGTTAACATTAGATAAAGATGTGGGATAATTCAAAAATCAGCAAAAATGTAAAAATCTACAGTGTGGAAAACAGCATCAGGCACAGCAGTCTTCATGATACCTGGGTGGTCTTTGAATTGACCTAATATATCAAACATTAAATGCATATAACTCAAAACCAATTCTAAAATTATCAAAGAAATACACCCTTTCCTTAATGTGTTATTCTTTATCATTTCAGAATTTGCTATGTAAAAGCTGACACTTTGAGGTAAAAATCAAGAAAGGAGGGAGAAATGGCAGCCTTCATCGCCAAACAGATGGTTGGGAATCAACTCAAATCTGTCAAAGGTATACTGGTATACATTTTCTCAATGACATAGGCAACCCAAAATCTTGCCATAGATGTTTCCAGACTTTAAAAGTTTTGATTTATTCCCCTTTGTTGAAAGATATTCTTCTAAAAAGATACCTGTGAACAATTGTATACCTAAAAATATTTATTGATGAACCTTTCCATTATTACATTTGAAGAGTTATGTCCCTTTTGGTAGGATTGTTTTTGTTGCAGTTGTTTGGTTTTCTTGTATCATCTTTATACAATCGCAAAAGGAGCAATAATGGTAGAGATGTCCATGTCTTTGTAGTATTTTCTATCAATGTCAGGCTTAGTATACTTGTTTTTCCAAACTTCCAGTGTCTTTTTAACTCTTTTACTTTGTATGTCATTAAGCTCACACATGGCCTACCAGAAAAGCTAGTTTGGTTTATTTTCAAAATTTTAATATAAAAAAAATTTGATTCATCACATTATAAACATATAAAAAAATTTTTTTATCTTGTAAAACATTTATAGATATGTTGTAACTTGGGGAGCATCACAGGTTCTACCTCTCTCATAATAACTTTAGAGTTAAAATCTTTATGAAAGAGGATAGTGCCTTTGTTGATTTGTTGATGCTCTGAATCTGAAAGATTCATAATGATTTCACAGACAATCAAGCTGTAACATATATGTATTATTATAATTTATATAGGAAAAACAAAAGGTAAAAGTTAAGAGGACTTGGTATTTTTTTCTTTTTAATGATAAGGGTTGAAATTATGCATGTATATGAACCAAGGAACTGATGATTATTATAATGCATACCCATCCTTCATCCTTTGAAGTCATTTCCACATTTTTATTGATTTTCAAATAACATAATCTTTTTTTTTTACCCCCCCCCCCTCCTTGAAGTTCAATGATATTTTAAGCATAATTTCCTGGCTTAGGTGTTTACCCCCCTAGATCCTGTGGAAGCCTCCCGAAAATTTAAGCTATTCTCCCGATTATTATAGCCCTCCAGCATAATCCCCTGCTTGTATATATGTATATTGTTTCATTCCTGGCAGTATGGCATCTATCTCTAAATTCTCACATATATATTGATAATATCAAATTTTTAATTTCATATCCTTTGATTTAAGTTTTATTGTTTATCAATACCACTTTTCATGGTTTTCATGGGTCATTCAAGTCAGGAAATTTTTGTTCATAACAAAATATAAATTTCAGCTAGTCAGCAAGCAAAGTGTTTATTTTGCGCAAACCACAATCTTTTACAGTAACCAATTTTTGTCAAATATATTGTATATCCTGCAGTTTTATTCATATTCAATGGTATTAAATCTAATTTCTGTAGAATTTTCCTTAGTCTATAAAATGATCTATTCTTAACCTTTCCTTTTGGGAACTGATTTCCAATATTGTGTCTGACTGAATTATTGAAAATGACAATGGCCTACATATTAAGTCAAAATTACTTAATTTTTTTAGACAACTTCAAGGAAGTGTAGTGCTTATGAAATAAATTAAGTATTTTGTGTACATTTGTTCATGAAAAATTTGTATGAAAATTTTATACAGGCAACCACCAAAAGTTTCCAGATATATATTGGTTTTTTTTTAGTTTTGGACTGTCTGTCCATCTGTAAATCACTTTGTCACACTTCATGTAAATATTTGCATTTATAAGCTGATCTCCTGAAAACCTTGAGCAGATCTTCTTTAGATTTTGAACACTTATTCATCCTACTAAACTAGGCTAACGCCAAAGAAATTAAAGAAAAATAAACAACAAATATGTGCCAAATGAATTGCTTTCACGAATTTGGTGTGAAACAAAAATAATGAAGTGTCGCTTATTTACACAAAACAATAAAAATTGCTATATTACAAAGAAATATTTTGAATATTGTGTCCCTCCCCACTTTGCAAACAAAGGGGATCACCCTTTTCCTCTGTCTGTCTGTCTCTCTGTCCACATACCTTGTCAGTGCATCTCCTACTAAACTGCATGTTGGATTTTGTTGTAACTTTACATGAAAGTAGTACAGTGAAACTTCTCTAAACCGGACCCCCTGAAAAATGGCCACCCCTTTAAACTGGCCATTTTAAAAAGTCCCTGCAAAATTCTTTTAAATATCTATGTAAATTTTCCTCACAATACCGGCCACCCCTACAAACCGTACACCAGCCACCTTTTTTAAACTTTCCGCTTCATTACTCAAGTAATTTCAACCCCTGAATACTGGCCAAACAATCAATGCCACAGGCAATAAAGTTGTCAACACACAAATCATAAAAACAAATTAAAGAATTTTGAAGCCATACACAAGTAAATTTTAATTATTATTTAAACAATTAATCTAAATATGGTAAATTAAAGAATTATGGAAATATAAATTGCACTTTTGTGAATTATTGTGACATCAGATTTGTTTATTCAAATCCTTCTGTTCAAGCTGATCAAAATATTGTTAGGCAATTTTATCATGTAAATTGGAATAAATGAGCTGAAATAATTTATGATATGAGAAATAGTCTTTTGAAACAGGGATTAAATAAAACTTGTTTTGGACATCCCTGTTTGAAAATATTTTGAAAATTAATATATTTGTATTCCAATTTATGCCAGACTGATAAAGTATTTTGCAAACTTATGAAGTGAACAAATAGTATTGTCCATATTCTGAAAATGTAGGATCTTTAAATCATCAATTTGTTAGCTTTACTACAAATCCAATTTAATATCAAATAAAAACGTAAAATAAATAAACATAACTATATTTTTTGATGTGACCAAGACACTTTTCAAAAAGTATAATATAAAGAATACATATATGCTAACTTATGATCAATTTAAGATCAACATATTTTGATCATGGGTTGTAACATTGATGGACATTTAGGAGACACTCACAAAACCGGCCACCCCTCTAAACTGGCCATTTTATATGGTCCCTGTGGCGGCCGGTTTAGAGAAGTTTCACTGTACATGACATATGGAGATATGCATGAAGAATTTTCATTGCTTTGGGATATCATTCAGGGAAGATAATTGGACTCAGACTTATTCTAAATATAGTGTTTAATTGGAGACCTCATAAGCTCAACTCCCTCCTAAACTGCTCGATGCATTCTGATGAAACTTTACATGAAACATTCCTTGTTGGTACAGTTTGAAACATGCAAAAACTGGAAAACCTAGTATGTTTCTGATCAAATCACTGAATAGTCAGACAATGAAGCCAGAACTTGCTAATTGTTTTGTTTATTACACCATACAGTGCAAGTTTGGAGTCCAGATTCCCTCAAATAAAAGAAAATACCAAAATGTATCTGTAGCATATACCCCACAGTTGGGCAAGAAGAAAAGCAATGTGATTTCAATAGTGTGTAATGTGTGGTGTGTTTATTAGGAAACGATAAAATTTGTTTTTCACAGCTTATTAATGATGATCAAAACATCAAACACTTAACAATACAAAAATAGCAAGAATACAATATTTTATCATTTTGATATTTTATATATCATGTATGCTTTTTCCTTTTATACATTATTAGTTGACATTTTGTGTTGGCTGTTAATTTGGACGAATACCAATTTAAAGGGGTCTCTAAGGAGTTACAACTAGAAGAGTAATATTATTGTCGCATACATAAACATCATAATAGATGTATAACTCAATTTATAATTCATGTTCGGAATAGTAATGTGTAGAATACTGTGTATTCCCTATTGACAAATATGAACTTAATGTATTCTACCAAGTATGGGTATAAATTATAAACTCATCTGAAGAATTTCTCAAAGTTTTACTGCTGTATGTGGACCCTGCATGGAATTTGTGGGAACCCTTTAATTTTCATTTTGTTCGTCTGTCTGTTTATCCTCAATATTAATTTGTTCAGGCTTTGCTACTATGATAGCATATTTATTAGGGGTAGACAGTTCTGAAATATTGAACATACAATAATTATGTTCTATTTGAGGACCTTAATATTAAGATGTTTTTTGTGCATATTTGAATTTTTTTATGAATAATGTTATAGTGAGTCAGATGTTTAAGATATTTGGTTAAACCTAATTTAGTATAGAGATATGGGTTAAAACAGGTTCAAATGTAGTTTGGCATTACCAGTCAGGAATGCAGAAAAAAAATTGTAAAACCCACTATTATTTGTGTCAGGTATAGAGGAAATGGGTAATAAACCTGGTTTAAGAGACCCGGGTATAAAAATAATGGATTAAACCAGGTAAAAGTATGTGAGGTGTAGAGAAAATGAATTTAACCTAGTTTAAGTGTGTCAAATATGGAGAATAAGGGTGAAGAGTGGCAGTTTAATAACTGACGGGTTTAACCAGGTTTAATTGTGTCTACACTGGTAGGTTTAAAGAAAATGGTCAGTTAAACCAGGTTTTAGTGTGTCTGGTATAATTGTACCAGGTGTAAATGTAGTGAGTCAGTCTAAGTCAGGTACGAAGTAAATGGCTTAACCACAGACTAAGGTTTAAAGAAAGTCAGGTGTAGACAAATCATGAACATAATGCATGGTTAATTACCTGAGGCATAAGAATGTGAGAATATTATAAATGGAATTATGTCAGGTATGATTATCAAATTCTCTACAAACAGGGGCTATACCTGGCGGTGGTAAGTTATAATTTTATTGTTCACTGAGTTCATTTTCATCGCATGGTTTATTTTCAGTTGCACTTGTAGATTGTACGTTATATTCAAATTTCAGACAGTTCAATGGGTTGCATGTAGGTTTGGTTAAATCTGAGTGAAGAACTCAAGGTTGATCAAAGTCCAGTATTGTAATCATGTAATATTAGTTTAGATATTGTATACGAGAACTTTTATGACATAAATTTTGACTGTGGCATTTAATCACTTGAGACATTCTGGCTTGTTGACTTAGTACATATATTGACCCCTTATTGTTGGATATTACCAAGTGAATTTTTTGCCACTTTGGTAAACCGTTTTTTAACCTTTGTGCACTAATGAGAGTGTTATTGTTAAGCATCTACAACAAGTCCATTGATGATTATAAAAAAAAACCAACCAAAACCAGTAATAATTTTGTCATTTGATCTACATATAGAATATCAAGTTCTTGTAAAAGTGCCTTGGTTTCATGACTTTATATGGCTCCATTTGAAGGAGCACCACAACAAATTTAACTTTATTATATAAATAAATAGATTGTCTTGTTTAATTTCTGTTGGTAATTCCATGTTGTTTGTATTAATTTGTTCCAATTAAAACCATACGATATAGCCCTTTATGTCTGTCTCCCTTATGGTAATTCCATGTGCCCTTAAGTCCAAAGTCAGTTCACCATCTGTCATAAAAATCCACGGTTGCCCAGGCTTCGTACCTCACTACATCATGTGTGGGTCATCCCGTCAGAATCCCTTGGTGGATTCAAGCCTCATACCTCATTACATGATGACAGAGGTAGGAGTTATTTACATCGGGGTTTCTGAAGATGTCTCAATTTATTATGTTACATCCAGTGCCTTAAACATTGACTGTCTTTGGTTTCAGTTTTATGGTTAATAGCTTTATCTGTGGTCTGTTATTTTACCCCTGACCATTATGGTTTCCTGATGGTTCTTACTGGTTTTCTACTGATTTTCACTGGTTTCCTACTGGTTTTCACTGGTTTCCCACTGGTTTTCTACTGGTTCTCACTGGTTTCATCAACAACAACTGTTAATAAAGCTAAGAATATCTCCATGTCTTAAGTTTAACACTGTAGTTAAAAAATAAAGTAGATTTATCTCCCCTGAATGATCATATAAACTTCATCATTATGCATGTGGGTCCAATTGCATAGGATTTTATTTCATATCGAAGGTTGTGTTGACATGACTTTTGATTAGGAGATTTGTTTCTATACACTTTTGATATTTTTTGTGTAATGTTTTTAGCTTAGAGACTCTTTATTTTCACGGTTTGTTCTACATTTGTTCTAGAAACAGATAAAAATATTTAAATATAGGTTTAAATAAGCTTCATTATTCCTGAAACTGTCAAATAGTCTTTAAAATGAACTAGATTTTATTTTGAGTTTGTGCGAATTTTGACACTTTTTGACCTTGGTATTTTATATTGCATTAACACTTCAAAACAATCTAGATCAGAAAAAAAAGAGAAAAAACATTTAGAAAAAAAAACAATAAAAAAAAAACAAACAATAGTTTGATATTATTTTTAGTTTGAATGTACTTTTTTACAAACCTATGTAGCAAAAGGATTTGACTGTGTCAAAAATCTTTGACATAATGTTACCTCTTCCTCCCACCATTTTTTTTTTTTGCATGCTTATTATTTGTTTTCATAGAATTTTTAAAAATATTTGAAATAAAAATAAATTCATTTGAAAAATGATTATTACATAGATGCATATGAAATACCGATTTTTCCCAGTGAAATAAAATCTGGTAAATTCACAATGTGAAATAACAAAAATATTTTCACTCTTGCGTCCTTTCCGGTCAAACTCAATTATGACGTCGTGAATTGTATTGCATTATCGGCATGACTCCTGGGGTCTAAAATCATACGCCATTCAAATAAATTTATTAAAAACTATTTATTTGCGGCATTTTATCTATGTAATAAATACGATAATCAATTAGGTCTCGTGAATAACCAAAATATGATCACTCATGCGGGAACGCACTGAGATTTAACTCGTGCGCGGAACAAGTTCCGCACACTCGTATAAATCTGTGTGCGTTCACCGACTCGTGATCATACCGGTATTTTGGTTATTCACTCGACCCAATTAATTATCCTATAATTAATTAATTAAACATTGTAACTAGAAAATTTTATTTTTTTATTTAATTATTTATGACTAAATTATCATGTTATACACACTAATTAAGACAAATATTTTTTTTTCTATTTCAAAATCAATGCTTAAAATACCTGTACTGTATATTTATTATCAAATAATGTTTTCCATAATGTCCTAATTCTGTGAATTGAACCATGTAAAATTATGCCTTTTTTATATTGAATTATGCTGCTGACGTAATGATGACAACATAAAATATAATATATATATTTTTATGGTGAGTTAAAATTTATTATTAATTAAACTTTAAGGATTTTATTTTCTCCATCACATGGTGTCCATCACAATTTCTAAATATATTGGGATGTTTTTTTTGCATAACAATCCCATAAGTGAGGGGCTATATTGAAATGGGCTCCAACAGGGCAAAAATGACCTCCAACCCGAATCATTTTAGTGGTGACCTCTGACCTCAAATAAAACAGCATTAAAAGTGACCTATAATAATGAGACAGGAGGGAGGTACCTTGTTAGTATTATTGCAAACACCTTGCATGTGTATCTTTTCTTTGTTACAGATTTCTTAATTTCTACTTACTAGATTCATTTCAAGTTTGGTATACAGCTAAGTTTAGTTGTTTTATAGACTCTATAACTGTTTACTAAATACATTCATCTGTATTATTTTTATTTTAAAGTTTGAGGTTTAATGCTAATTATTTATGAGCTTGTGATTCTTTGTTTTGCTATTTTCATTAAAATGAGAACTTGAGGATCACATTTATCATGAAATCCTAATCACAAGGGCTTTGTTATTGTTCATTTTGTATTGACTAAAAAAATAATTCCCAATTCAATAATATCCTTGTACGAATTAAGATAATTTTGAGCCGAATTCTAGCCCCTTCAGTGCAGGTCCAAAAGGAATTAAAAGTTCTTTTAAAATAGAAAGAATTTATATGAGACCTTCATTCCACCTGTACTGAAGTTTGAAACCCCCCGATTAAAAATTTTGAAAACTCATTCACCCTCATGGTAATTCACAAGAAAAAATGCACTGTCATGAAATATAAAGGGGCACATAATTTAGAAAGGAAGAACTTTCTGATCTCTTTATATATTTCAGTGTACAAAAAAATAATACACGGCCTACTTTCTTCCACTTTCAAAATCCAAAACGTAACATAATTCAGTCTTAACCATTGGAAGAATTCATGAATTCTCAGATCTTTGTGCAGCGCCAGAGTGACATTATTCAGTCTTCAACCATTGGAAGAATTCAAGAATTCTCAGATCTTTGTGCAGCGCCAGAGTGACAACCATCAAAATGATTATTCTGCATAATACAATACGATTGTCAAGACTTGTGATTAACACCGATACATCGCTTTTTCTGTCATGGAACTCAAGCCATTAGGGAAATTTGTATGAGGAATTTATCAATCACTGTTAATGAAGCATCGTTCTGCCAGAGAATTGCATATTCGGAAAGATGGATTTTGGCTTACGGAAAACATTTGTGGATGCATGTCTTTTCTTCATGGGGTTTGAGTCAGGGTTTGATGTACTTTGTGTGAAAGAATTTTTTTCATTGAATTTTGGGGTGATTTTTTTTATTATTTAAATTATATTTATTATAATTAAAGTCCTGCATCAATGATGAAGAGGCCAAGTTTTTCCTTAATATACTAATGGAAAAAAGAAACTGTGCATCACTTTGAAAAATCACAAATTCAAAATTTTATTTAGAATTTGATACATTTTATCACAAAAGTATTGCAAAATCATTTTTCTCAAGATCTGGATAAAAACTTTCATTTTTAGACCCCTAAAAGATGTTTTGTTTGCAGTTTGAAATCAGATAGTGTCAATTTGAAATTCACAAAATCACACTTTGGAAAAAATGCACATTTTTGAAATTAAGTTTTCTCAGCTGATTTTCACCAAAAACGTTTCTTCTTTTAGTGGTTGAAAGTTAACAGGTTAAATTTTGAGTGAAAATCTTTATTTTAAATTTTTGGGTTAAAAAAGTGGTTTTTTACCTGCGTCGCCGAAGGCGAAAGCAGGTCTAGTAGTCGGGTCACTCCGTCCGTCCGTCCGTCTGTCCGTCCGTCTGTCCGTCCGTCCCGCTATGGAGTGCCTGTCTTGTGTAATCTGAATCTCAAAAACCAAACACTAGATCTTTCTGAAATTTTACACAGTGATTACAGATATATTGAAGATGTGCACCTCCCCTTTTGGGGTCATTTTATAATTTCGTTTAGAAATTAGGGGCCCAAAAGGGGCCAAAAAAACGGCTTTTTAATTTTTTTCCACAATAACTTTTGTTCTGGTTGACCAAATGCTATGAAACTTTGCAGTAATGTTGCTTACCATAAAAGGAAGGGTTGGGCTGATCTTGGGTGTCCCCCCTTTTTTTGTTTAGAAATTAAGGGCCCTAAAGGGACCAAAAAAGTGACTTTTTTATTTGTTTCCGCAATAACTTTTGTTCTGGTTGACCAAATGCTAAGAAACTTTACAGTAATGTTACTCACCATAAAAGGAAGGGTTGGGCTGAATTTGGGTGTCTCCTCTTTTTTCGTTTAGAAATTAGAGGCCCAAAGGGGCCAAAAAAACAACTTTTTAAATTTTTTCCACAATAACTTTTGTTCTGGTTGACCAAATGCTATGAAAATTAACAATAATGTTACTTACCATAAAAGGAAGGGTTGGGCTGATTTTTGGTGTCCCCTCTTTTTTTGTTAAGAAACTAAGGGCCTTTAAGGGGCCAAAAAAGCTACTTTTTTATTTGTTTCCACAATAACTTGTTTTGGCTGACCAAATGCTATGAAACTTTACAGTAGTGTTACTCACCATAAATTAAAGGGTGGGGATGATTTTGGGTGTCCCCTCTCTTTTTGTTTAGGAAATGAGGGGCCCAAAAGGGGCAAAAATGTGACATTTTTAATTCATGGTCCGATTTAGAAATTTATTTTTTTTTAAGTTAATTTTGGTCATATATTGGATACAAAATGGAGGATACAATATTTTCTTGACCCACCTTTTCTGTTAAGCAATAAGGGGACCAAAAGGGGAACAAAATAGAAACTATTTTTTTGTCTATTATTACAATATTGGGTGGCATGTGACAAATATGCTTTGTAAGTCCACCATAGGATGCAAGTGTCAAAATATTTTGACTGTCCATATTGGGCCTAGAACATACAGGGTTCAACGTTTTGCCGTACGACGCAGGGCCAGACATCGATTGGTCTTGTTAAATCTCAGAAACTGGAATTAATCTTTTTTCGGATTTTTACCCAAAAATGATCTGCATGGTCCACTCGACATTCAGTGAAAATTTCAACTCGATAACTGTATTTTTTACGATTTTCTGATTAAAAGAAGTACGGGTACAATTGATTTCCAATAGACATGCACAGTTTCTTTTTTCCATGAGTATATGTCAGTCCTTCTCTCTACATTTTTATTTTTAATGAATGCTAAAACTCCAAAGCAATTAAAATTTTACTTAGTGATAATAAGTGACATTTGAGGATGCACATTTCAAAATTTCATGTAAAATTATCAATTTTTTTTTTTTAAAACATTTTTTATGGTGATGGGGCCTTTTCAGGTATAGTCAGTATAATTCTAGTTCAAAAGAAAATTGTAATAATATCACAATAATATCACAATAGCTGATTATATGTTTTGAAAAATATGCAATTACAATAAAATAGTTTATAAAGTCTTTTCCAAAGAAATTTTTTTTTGAGCTTCATCTGGAGTTTTTTTTTCTCAGATGTTACGAGCCAGGTCTTTGAGTCTGTCCTCCTTTCTATCTGTCTGTTGGTCTGTCATGTGTTATTTGTAACTTATTTAGAACCTACTGAAATAATCTCTTTATAGGTTAAAATTATGCTTGAAGCACCCTTTCTTCTTTTTTTTTTTAATAAATCAAGAATCTCAAAATTTTGCAACCAGAAAATGAAACTATTATTGTTTACAGCTGAAGACAGGTTACCAAGTAATTTCAAACACTCTGATGCAGATTGTTGCGGAAAGTTTGCAGAAAAGAAGTTAAATCCAGATTAAAACAGACACAAACATGTTTGCAATCTAAAAATACCACTTGACACTTTTTTGCAGGGGGTTGTTTTTGTTTTTTCTTCTAAATTTAGCATATGTGACGTCAATAAGAAAATGTCACTCTTTGAAATAAACAAATATAATTTTCATAAACCTGCTAAACGGTTATTTCTTTACATGGTGTCTTTAGCACTTGCAGATTTTTAAAAACTTGCAAGTTTTCTGAATGTTGCATAAAATGTTCTTTCCAACCGGTAAGTGACTTGTTATGTTATATAATACTGTCAATCATGATCTTTTTTGTGGCTGTTTTATTTTTAGTATTAACAGGGATTTTTTGTTAAATGCATGTTTAGTTTCAATTTTTTTCAGGAACCATGACTTAAACCTATCTATCAGCAGATCTATAGACTGTAGACAATAATTTGGTCCTTTAACTGGCCTTGAAAGGGTCCTTATTTTAAGGAGTATAAAAGAACTATGCTGCTTAAACAGGCACCTTCCAATGCTAGTCTGTGAAAGGACCATAACTTAGCAAAAAAAACACAAAAAAAAACCAAGGGGAAATAACCCCCTATCCTTCCAGATTCACATATGCCATTATACTTACTTAGGAGAGGCTATTTATAGGTTTATATTTGGCCTCCATTAAAATCCTTTTTTAGGAGTAAAATGAGTTGAAATCCTAATATTCAGTTTATTTTAATGTCTATTTACAGGTGCTTTAGGTGATAAAGAAAATGAGGAGAATAAAGATGAAGGAGGTGATGGGGAGGATCCAGAAATTGAGGAAGCCCGGAGGGAGGCGGAGGAAAAGAGGAAAGAAAAGCATCAGAAAATGGAAGCTGAAAGAGAAACCATGAGGCAGTCTATACGAGATAAGGTTAGATGAATGAAAAAGAAAAAAAATTAGAAGTTGCAGATAAAGAAATTAAGAGATATGTACACTTTTCTACACGTAAACTCCTTAAGGACTATTACAAAAATGGGAATTGCCCTTCTGTATGTGATTAGGTTTGTCAGCTACCTGCCCAAGGTCAGTGGTTCTCGGTTCTCCGGTTTTCTCCACCATGAAAACTGATTGCCCTAAATGGCCTGGTGCATTTAAGAGGGTGAAAAACCCTTACACACCTTAAGGACTGAAATTTTATTGTCCCCAGCCGCAACACAGATCAGGAACATAGAAGTGCAGTGCATCCATTCAGTCTCACCTTTTCTGTAACAGTCTTCTCAGCAACTATTAGTCATAGGCTTTCCATATTTGGTATGCAGCTCCCATATGGTGGGATGAGCTTTTAACTCTGTCGCTCATCTTCTTCCTCATCGATTTAGATTTTTATACAAGCGTGGGACCTAGACCGTGCAACGCTATATAGGTTATTTACAGGCGATGAACATGAAAAGGATGATAAAATGGACATGAAATGATGATGATAAATGAAATATGGGGGTGGGTTGGGAAACAAAGGAATTGTAAATTTTGAGGAACCACAGGAAAAGGGGAGAGGTGGATAGGGGCGGAAAATTTAGCCTATGTGGTGCACTATTTGGCGGTCCACAAAGGGGTCTTTTACGTGCATGAAGCGTGGCACCCGCCACACACGTTGGCCCACTATGGTTGGTGGTCAGTGTTTCTGAATTATAGACCTGACAACCTCCGCCGACGAGGGTCACCCTTTTCAGCCACCTAGGGTACACATTTGATCGCTCTATGGGCTGAGCACTGACCTGACGTCAGAATCCCAAGACCCTAGTTGCCTCTTAAGACAAGCTAGTCTCTGCTGCAGGCCTATTAGCCACCCAGGCACCGCACGGGACTGTTCAGTTTAGAGTCATCATCACTTTCAGAAATCAGTTTATACATTGCAGAGAAATTAAAAAGAAAAGAACTTGAAAACCATTTTTGTTTAGACAGGTTTTAGATTTGTTCATGGTTCAGTTTAGACAGGTTTTAGATTTGTTCATGGTTCAGTTTAGACAGGTTTTAGATTTGTTCATGGTTCAGTTTAGACAGGTTTTAGATTTGTTCATGGTTCTGTTTAGACAGGTTTTACTGCATATTAAAGTATGTGAAAACTCCAAAGAAATTATCTTACTTGTTTTTTGGATTACTTATAAGAATGGCATGCTCTGTATTCAACAGCTGACAAAATAGATTGATTACCAGAAGGAAATGATTAAAATTAATTTTTTTTGGTTCAAAAATTTGAAATTTCTTTAACAATAAGGAAGGCAATATATTTAAAATTCTTTTAATGTACTTTTAAGACATTATGGCTAAAAACCAGTTCTTGGTAATAAAAGAATGTGAAGATACCATAAATTGTAGAAATGTTCTTTGTTTGTTCTTATCTAAGTGCAATAAATCCTTAGGTTTGAAAGAGATTTCTTGGTAAAGCTGTTGGTCTCATTTGTTCTGAGTGTAATAAGAGTCTGTCTCTTGACGTCATTGGATATTTAGCCTTCTAACCTAATTTGCTGATATTTGTAAGATTTATTTTATTATTCTTTTCTGACGATAACATGCTGGTATATATGTTGTTTTCTGTAATTGTATTTTTTGAAAATAATCAACTTACTAGTAGAAAAACATGGATGCTCCAGTTTAAAGAGGGGCTTGTTACCTTTAATGAAATAATAATCCTGATTGAAGCCAATTATTTTTTTCTTTTAGAGGGTTTAAACCAGTTTATATTTGGAAAAATCCCCAAATTATAGCTTTGTTTTTGTCCCCATCTATGAAAGTAAGGGGGAACTATAATGTTTGGCTCTTTTCATACATCCTTCTGTCCGTCCCTTAAGCTTGGTACATCTGTCCCAAATGTTGTAAGATGGGTCATTATGTCTTTTTACATTTTTATACACTTTGAAAGGGAGAGTGGTCATGGTAGATAAGTTTAAGAGTATTCATTTGTGTGTCCTTCTATCAGTCTGTCCGCCTGTTACATTGTACTGGTCTGTTATCCACAACTCAAAAACTTCTGGATGGATTTCCATCAAACTTGTACGCAATCTTTGGACATAATGTAGATGTGCATCTCTTTATGACAAATTCAATTTGATGGATTTTATTTGGGTGCAAGGATATTTCCTAATGAGCTTGTAATTTTACATTTTTCTAGTACATGTATTAAGGAAGTGCGTGACTGTTGTCACATGACTAGCAAAAATTAAACTTCAAATTATTACTGTAAACCAACTTATTTTCGCAAGCTTTTTATATTCACAGATTTCATGAGGAACAGAAATTCGCGAAAGTAAATCGTCTCGAAGTAACTAATCTTAATAGTTATTTAATGGTTTTTACGAGAAATCGCGAAAATAAATAGATGCGAAATAGTCGTAAGACACTAAAATGTGAAATATTGTAGTCACATAAATAAATTGGTTTACAGTACTTGAATTATATTTTAAAACGTATCCAGGATCCAAACACCTGTTAAAATTTTCTAGTCTTTGAAGATAGTTGCCAGCCATATGATACATCTTAACTTACTGACCAGTTATTGACCCTTATTTTCTATTAACTGTAAACAGTTATGGTTTATTTTTTGCAAAGTTCACTTCCCTGAGCTATTTGTGAAAATAAAACCATGTGAGGTATTTATTTCCATGGTAAATGCCAATAAAAGATCAGCTACTTCGCAGAAATTTAACCTTGAAAACGCATTCCAAAACACAAATACTTTATTGACTGACCATTTAACATAAAGGGGGACTTGGTTTTTTCTGGCTTGAAATTTTTTTTCCAATTATTAGCATTTTTTAAATAGCAGAAATCCTTCTTCAGAATATTATATTTCTTCACCTTTGTTGCCAAAATATTTTTTTCATCAAAAATCAGATACAGAACATTTTTTTTAGGAAAAGAACAAAGCCCATCCTCCCCCTTTCAAGTTAAATGGTCAGTTACTCATTCAAACTATGCTGAAACTCAATCCCATTTTACAGTTTTGTCATCAAATATTTCAGATTTCTCCTTCATGTTTCCGATTTCCAGCTTACTGCTCTCCAGAAGACCAGAATCAATCTTTTAGTGTTTCTGTTATAAGATTTAATAAAAAATGGCATATCATAGATTAAACCTTGCATTCCAAAATAGCTTGAAAACCCAAAATTCAAACCATGCTGAAATATTCCCATTTACAGAAATGTTATCAACCACATTTCAGATTGATTACCAGTTTTTCTGCGTATCTCCTAATCAAAACCAATCTTTTAATGTTAATATTATTAGATTAAATAAAAAAAAGCCTATCATAGTTGTGGGCCATGTTGTAGAAAACCACATTGTCATATTATATAGCATTGATATAAAGAAGTTATCGATTGTAACTTTGATGTCTAAAGGCATTTTCTGCTATAATTACAAAAACCATTATATACAATTTGAATGACAGGCTTAGATAGGAAAAAGAGGTTTGACCTAACGAGTTCGGTTTAGACAATGTAAAAAGGAATGAGTTGGTAAACAAGCTAGATCTTTCACCAATATTTTCTCTCTCGCAACCTTGAATAATACAATGAAATGCTTAAAAATAGATAACAATGAAATGTAGGATAAATGTTCATGACTCAGCCAATGATATCATTAGTGTGCTGGCACTTGAGATCTGAAAATTTTGCAAGTTTTTATGCATAATTTTGCCAAATTAAAGCAAACATTTTGTACTCAGTGGACTGATAGTTGACCCCACTCCTTTTGTCCTCATTGGACCGCGGATTGATCATTAAATTGGATGGGCTACAAAGGCATATCTAGAAATTTTTTAAAAATTAGGGTTCCACTTATGATCCACTTATGATCAACACAGGGTTGGGGGAAGGGGTTAGGGGTGATGATCCAGAGCAATTTTGTGGAAAATCTACACTTAATTCAACAAAATATCCAAAGAAGATGGTACATTTTGTAGTTCAAACACCTTGAACACCCACTTTGGATATTCCACTGGACTACTCAAATTTGTTACTGAGTTAATAAAGAAACTTAAAATAAACTTATTTGAGATTGAATTGCTATTTTATTTCTATAAATCACATTCATCTTAGATGCTTTGCAGTATATATAAAATTTTCTTGAGATGTCAATAATAGCTTAATTTCATCTTAAAATTAAGGAATAATGAGTATATATGCATAACACAAATTCATATACATTGATGTAGAACAAGGCAAATTAGCATGATTTGGGATTAATACCTAAAATTATTAGAGGAAGAAGTCTATGATTGACTAAAATCAGTATTGATAAAAAAGGTTGAAACCAGAAACAACAACTTTTATATGTCCTATTATATATTGAAAGCTAAAAAAAGTAAAAAATGTAATCATTATATGAATTTAAAATAGGTCAATAGGGAAACTAATACCCTGTTCGCACGAATACTTTAATTCTGAATTCAATTTGGAATTAGCTCTTAATACGCATTGCGTTCACACGTAATCCGCATAAATTCCGCCGTTGTCAATCCGGAGTCACTCCCGCATAAGGAAGTGGTTTGACAACTGAATTAAAGCTAATTCCGAACTTTAACTTCTAATCTAAACGTAAAATAAGTTTAATATGCATATTAGGATGAGCATGTGAATGCAATGTGAATTGAATTCCGAAGTAAAATATTTCGGAATTAAGCACTTCTGAACTGAAAGAGGCATTTGTGTGAACAGGGTATAATGCTATTTCTGAAAGATTGCAAGTTGTAGTTATAGTACACCAGTACTCCTTTTAGCTCAACTGATCATGTAAGTTATTGCCATCACTTTGAGTCCTTCTATGTTTTTACCATACAACTTAAAAATCAGGAATTTCAGTCAAGTGAGCCATTCAAGCTTCTGTTGATAGCCTCATGTTTTTAATGCTGCTCGAACTGGTAGACTATTTATTACTAGTGGTTAAACTTTATTTGTTATACAAGATGTTTTTTCCTACTAATTTACATAAATCCTTGTTTTACTATTTTTGCAGTACAATGCACTTGTCTTTTGATGTTTTTGTTCTTTCATATTAAAAAGTGGGTCTATCTTTGACTATTTCAGGACTGGATTTTAATTACTTGTATTTTATGACGACCTCGGACCAAATGCAGAATGGCAAGCAGCGCCTATTGACTTTGTAGAAGGCTGCTGGCAGTTTTCCATTTTTGTTGTTTTTTCAATGGACCTATTCAGAAATTCAACTTCCGTACTCGTAAAATCTGGCTTGACCAACCAACGACGTCGCAGCGTACTCGTAAAATTTGCATTAGCCAATCGGCGACGGGTCGTGAACAATCACAATCCCAGAATGCCGTACAATTTCTGAATTGGTCCATTACGGCTTGTTATAATTATGAGCTGTGTCAGGCACACTTATTCCACATATCATTATTTTCTTTTGAGTGGTTAAACCTCACATTTTCATTGAAGTAATCTCTTTTCAGTATGGTATTAAGAAGAAAGAGGAACAGGAAGAATTGTTAAAGCAGCAAATGGACTCAGCGGGGAGGGTGGGGAGGAAAAAGAAGACCCCCGCGGAAATGGCAGCCGAGGCTAACGCAGGCAGTGACGAGGAGGACGAGGACGAGTTTGCAAGTAAATTCTCTTCTTTATGTTGCTGTATGAGTTTTGTGTGAGATCTAAGATGGAGAATTAGAACTTATCTTTTTAAGTCTGTGCCGAGGGGTTCTGCAATGATAAAAAAAAGACCCTTAGAGAGATGCTGTTGGTTTAAACTGTGTATAAAATATCATTCTTATTGTTGATTTTGATTTCATGAAAAGGAGTATCACATATGTACTGTATGTTAAATTATTAAGTTAGATTTTTTCATTCAAGGTAGTAAATTAAATTTTCCCTTGTAGATTTATAAATTTGTCATCTAAGACCATTGAACTCGGTATTTTGTCTCTATTTAGAACATTTCGAGATTGTTTATTTGTTGTTACATTTAGTTTTTCCTGCTTAAGGTTAAGAACTTAAGATATCTGTCTTCTTCTGGAAGAATCTTAGACTAAGATCATGATCTATGTGATCTTTCTGCAGTGCTATTTGTATCTGTCTTCCAGTTTCTTCTACCTTTTCCTTTCCATAAAATTTCATTATCCCTGATAAATGACGATAGGAAGGTTTCAATTAATTTCCCAGAAAGAATAAATCTTAGTTATCTGTAATGGTAATGCTATAAATCGTAACCTGATTGGTATAAACGTGATCGTTAACGGAAACCATGATGCCGAAGTGATTCACTGTATTTTACGCCATGGCGATAAATTTCTAAAATATTGTACTAACAGAAACCATGATGCTGAAGTGATTCACTGTATTTTACGCCATGGTTATGAACTTCTAAAACATTGTACTAATTTTTAAAACATTGTACTATGGGTTTTCTGCAAAGACAGATGGACTAGGTTGAAATCGTTTAAAAGTTTTTCTTTCTTGTGAATAATTTATGAATTGAAATAGACTTATTTAATTAACTAGAACATTTATTCCAATTCTGAAATTAGCGCAGTTTAATTAAGATAAATGTAAGAGTGTTATGCAGTAATAAATTTTTCCTAAGATCATCTTATCAATTTTTAATCCAGGAGGAAGTGGAAACCAGCTGAATTTCATTCAAAGATTATTTGTTACAATAGTTTCATAACAAAATTTATTAAATTTACCATAATTATTTGGGGAGCCCCTAAACAATATTTTTTTAGGAGTTAAGGAGGGAGAATAAATGAGGGTGGGGGGCAAAGAATTAAATATTTTTTATTATTATAACCAGCAGAATAGCTGCTTATAACTCCTAATGTCAGCATAACACTGCCAACCATTTAGTTTGATATTTTGAATTCAAAATATCCACAGGGTCAGCTTCACAATGAGTTTTAGTTTTATGATATTTTTTATTCACAATATTCTAATCAAACTTTATATCATTGTTCTATCAAGTATTTTCAGACAATCAATACTCCATTAAAATGACATTTCTGTAAACTACCCAGCTTGAAGCCTTAAAATAAACTTATAAGACTTTTTATAACCTTTTATTCAAGGTTTGAACTTTTCTTGCTTTTTCTGTTGGGTTCTATGCATATATGAATTTTAACTTGGAAAAAAATCCATTCATGATTAACCTTAAGTAGTACATGTAGTGTTTTGAAAATTATTGGTATGCAGCTTTAATTTTTAATTTAACAATTTTCATATACAATGTAGGTTTCAATTTTGCACATCAAACTGTCATGACTGTAAAGTTATTTATTTCTGAGAAATACAATTTTCATTAAGGAAATATATTTGTTGAAAAAATTACTTTCAGCAGATGCAGAAAAAAAAATTGAAGGTATTCATTGGAAAAAAAATAGCAATGAGCAAATGCTGCAAAAAATATTTTCTACACTTTTTTTCATATTTACAGTAATTCAGAATATACTGTAAAAAAAATTATTTTCGCAACTACAATAGTTCGCTTTTCATTGTCAGAGGGCAATTTCGCTGCTATTTATTTTCGCAATTCTTGGTAAACAACAATAATATTTCTATGAAAAAGTGTTAGTTCGCAACAATATATTTTCACGAATTTCTGTTCCTCGCGAAATCCGCGAAAATAAGTTACAGTATGTTCTTTCCTGTGTGTGCTTTAGCCAAGAACTATTATAAATAGAATTCCAATCACATTCAATGTGCATTAAACATTGTAAATATGACACTTTCATTTAAATGTCCATAAAACTGGTAAATTGCTTTTGAGGAAAAAATATCTGATTAAGTTTACTGTTCTTTTAGGGATTCATGCTTATGGCTAATGTGGCTCAAACAGGATATCCCTAAAGATCACTTTTTAAACCTTCATGGATCTCTTATTAAATGCATATTTATACTGATGTCAGATGTTTCATTATTTTTTAGAGGTGGATTGTTTTTAACTTAACAATTGTTGAAAGTCATTTCCTAAAGAGCCTCTAGGTTGAAGATCGGTTTTGACCTATTGGGAGCCCCATTTGTTTAAGGAAATTACCTTTCAGAGAAAGTTGGAATGAGTCTTTTATGGCCAGTCATTCTATATCTTTTATGTTTCAACGTCCTGCTGTTATGTGGTTTCTTATTTCTTAAAAGTCATTTTCTTGAACATCAATAGCCATTTCAACTTGGTTTTTGAAGATGGTAAATGTGTTGCAGTATATGATATATTCCCAATGCCCACACAAAGACATCTGACGTTTTAATTCCTATTTTTTTCCCCCCAAAAAGGTAGATTGGTTGGAAGTTGCAGAGTTTTCTGTATGAATATGAGATCAGAACATGATTCTGTTATTTTTTTATTATCTGCATGATTGGTTATGGATACAAAAACCTATTTATCTATGCATGAATGATTTAATCACCCTTTATTACCCCCCCCTTTTTTCTGTAATACAAAAAAAAAACCCTCGAAAATGTCAAATGTGGGAAACTGATTGAATAATGTTGGATCTCATACTACTAATATCTTGTAGTTTTCTTTTTTATATAAAACTATTATGTGTAATAAAAAGATTTGATCCTCTAGTATAATGTGTCCATGCATTGGTCAGATACAATAAAAAAATTAGTGGATCAAAACTTTATGCATATGTAACTTTCCCTGCTTTTCTTAACTACTAACCACTTTAGTGTTGTTCTTATTGGCATGGCAACAGTTTGAATAAAAAACAAGTAGGAAAAATAAGGAATTTGATAGGTTAAAAAAAACCCAGAAAATAACATTGCCTTTTAATTTTGTTGATAGCTTAAAGACACCTAGAAAAAGATTTGGCTTTAAGTGTGCCATGTACCTGTTTCATTTGTTGTATTTATCTAACAAATAATTTACAACAAAAATTACATTTATTAGCAAAAATGTGCTCAATTAATGTCTGTTTTGGAACAATTTTAGGACTTTTTTTTTTAGAAATCGGAATTAAATTAGTTTATTGAACAGGATCAAAATTTTTAATTAATAAATGCTCCCTTGCTAAGATGATGTAATGTTAGGTTTAGCTAAATACCACATTCTACCTCTGATCAAACTTGTAATTGCAGTGCCCAAAAACCTCGACGACCTAAAGTCCAAGGTTCAGGACATTCCACAAAAACTCACCCAGACCGTCGGTGAAGTGTCAGAAAAATGTTCCTTACAGTAAATTGTAAGTCCAACTGTTGTCATGGCACAATTGTAGCTAAAAATGCATGAACCTCTCACCATTGTAGCAAAAATGCATGACCTCTTAGCAAATGTAGCAAAAATGCATGACCTCTTAGCAAATGTAGCAAAATGCATGACCTCCTAGCATATATAGCAAAAATGTATGATCTGAGTGCAGAGGTAGAAAAAATGCATGACCTGATTGCAGATGTAGCAAAAATGCATGAACTGTATGCAGATTTAGCAATATCCATGACCCTTTTGGAAATGGAGTACATTGCATGAAACTGTAAAAACTGTAATGCTTGAAGTATAGTGGATGAACCTTTTGCTTAATGAGGCCAAATGCTTTCAGCTGTTGCTTATGTAGTATAACCATGACCCACTTCCTTAAACTGCATTATATTTTGTTGTAAAAGCGTGATCCTTAATCCTTGGTGTTCGTATATTTAAAGAAGCATAATCTTCTCTTTATATAGAAAGCAATATGAATAATTGCTATTTAAGCTATCAAATTTTCTTCCTGTATTTTTTTTTCTATTTGAAGTTTACGGTAGTTCAATGGGCTTTTATTAATTGCCCTTGTCATGGACCTAACCAATATTTCATCAAAAAAAGACTTGCATTTTTCAAAATTTTCAAAATTTGCCAGTTCAGGTTTAGCTTGTACATTTGGACATACAATTTTGTGATTTTTTACAAGTATCAGACAACAAAACGACCTGGGATTATTAATTGCATATATTCATCAAGAAAAGATAAAACAAGGCAAATACATATAGGAGAAATTGAAGATTGCAATGGACATGACTTGTTACAGGTATCTCAAAAGAAATGGTGGATTAAACCAGGTTTTATGGCACCAGACCTCCATCTTCCATTGTGATCTTAGGGTCAGGTAACACAAAACTCGGAACTGCAGGGTTCCCACGCCATCCTTGAATTCAAGGAAACCTGGAAAAGTCCCTGAAGTTCATTTCAATGCTCAAAAAGCTGGAATAATCCTTGAATTTTATCAAATATCCTTGAAAAACCCTGGAATTTTGTAATATGCAGATTTGTTGACTGTTTGATAAAAAAAAAGGCAAAAAAATATTGAATTTTAAATATTTTTGCGGACTATTTTGATCCTTGAAAATGACCTCAATACCCTTGAAAAGTCCTGGAAAAACCCTTGAATTTTGTGTCCTAAAAATAGTGGGAACCCTGGGAACTGGGTTGTTAGTCATAATAGGGATAACAAAAGCCAAAAGCTATTTAAAACAACCACAAACACATACATCTGACCACCTGATGATTTTGACTACAGATTGATAACCATTCCTGATTTTTTTTTTGCTAAGTGTTGGTAGTCACAAAAGCTATGTAAAGCCTTCAAAACATTTAAAATATCTTGGTATTAAGGATACCTAGGTCAGCCTGTACATACAACTCATAACCCAAGATGAATATGATGTAGGCCAGTCTTTGATAGCAGCATTCAGCCCTAGCATGTTTGTTTTGTACTATTTCCATATTTTTGACTTTTGAGCTTCCTACCTGTTACACATGCATTTTTTATCCACTTTAGAACCACTCTTTCAAACAAAATACATGTAACTGCTCAAACCATTATTTCTATGATCTCATTTACTGTATATGTGGAGGTTTTTATTTGGTATAATATGCAATGATTTTATACCTTCCACAAACTTTTGGTTTCCTCTGTCTTTAGAAAGCAAGAAAATTGGATTGCACAATTAATGTTACATTTCTGCAGTCTCTACTTTATCGCAAATTAAGTCATCATAAGCACTGTTACCTTTTTAAGTGAAATAAAGTATAGGTTATTGAAATTGGAAATGTTTTTGCAATTTTTCCAACAGTGATTAAATGTAGCAAAAACCACCATTAAAAATCTTCACATATACCATGTATACATCAAGTATTATTGTTTGATTTGTGTTGTGTGTGTTATGTACTTTTGTATATCTTATATCATGAAAAAAAAAACCAATAATCTGTAACTGTTTCATACTGTCATTGTCATAGGAAAAACAGAAGATCAACTTAAGATTTTCATTTGAACATGAAAAGGATAGTAGTTTTTGTACATAATTCATATCTGATACGTTTTTGGATCATCCAATTTTCCAGTTCTTCAACAAACTAATTTTTAGTTTTTCAAAATCCTGGAAAGCAAAGTTTAGGGTATATAGGGATAACTTTGCCTGTCCATTTATCTGTCACTCTTTCCTTAATTAGTTTAGATGAAAATTTACACTAATTCAGAACATCATATAGAGATTCAACTACTCTAAAATATAACATTCAGGGGAGGTAACTGAACTTTATTTTCCAAAAAGGGTGATCTTCAGTAAGCCTGCATACAGTTTTAGTTTTGTCACTTCTTAAAGGTAAAGAAAAAAATTTAAAATGACTCTTCTAACTTACAATACATCATAATTTACTGAATTTGTAACTAAGATGTATTCATGTTAACAGTGTTAATGGGAGTGCAATAAATATGTAGATATATATGCATGATATCGTAGCACTGGTTGTGACTTGGCCAATATTGTATATTAATATTATGTTTTTGTTGTTTTTTCCTCTGCAGATTTGTTTGTAGATCTTATTTTTCATGCACAATCCTTATTTGAGAAAAAAAATAAAGGAAAAGTTTCTTGCCTTAGAAAATTGAAATAACATTAAACAATTCTTTACCCACACTGCAATCTTTAAATCAATATTTTTCACAAGAAAAAAATTCATAACAGTTTAATAATTAATTTTTAGTAAAATGATATAGTTTAAAAAAAAAACAATTTTCAAATAATTTATAATTAGTTATTTTCCTCTTCTTTTCTTCTAGATTGTATGAGGATAATAAAATAGAATAGAAAACTGCCATTGTAACCAGATATATGCAATTTTAGATATTGAAAACTTTGTAGCTGTAATGTTCTCATAATTTTGTTATACACACGAGAAACTCCATTCCGATATACAATCATGATATATACCATCAGGATAAAAATCGAATTGAGTCTATTGTCTATTTTTTTTTTCATTACATTACAGAAATTTGGTAAGCTCAGAGGTAGAGGCATAAAGCAATGGTGCAAAATCATTATTTTTCAATTTAAAAAAGGGTTATAGGCCAGGGGCTGTTTCAGAAAAGGAACATTAGCAAGTAATGTGCACGTCAGCTCATTTAATTTGTATGGGATAACGAGCACATTAATAAGCCATCGCTTTTTGAATCGGCACCCTGGTATTACAACTGCCATGGCTTTTTCATTTCAATTATTCCTTGAATGGTGAAGGAAGAGAGACAACTCTATCAGACTTTTGGTTCAAAAAGAAAATTTCAAAGTGATTAAGTTTTTTGCTCTGTCTTGTCAGAACGCAGTTATTTAAAAAAAAAGAAAGTTATGAAAGAATTAATTCAGGTTTACTTATTTCCTTGTTGCTGTCAATTCCATTATCTAGTTCAACTATGCACCAGAACTACGACATTTAAAATTACATAATTTGTAAACTGATTTGATCCTTTTAGATTTGGCCTTTTGGAACTCAATATAAGATCTGTTAAGTCTTTGATAATTGAAATATGTGTCTGGAGAACTGATGAACAAAAATTTGACCAGGATTTAAAAAAAAAAATTAAACTTTGTTTATTATTGGTATTCAAGTATTGTAAGGTATTGATCTTGTAAAAAAATTACTTTAATAGAACAAATATAACTTATTCTAGATTGAAAAGTATTTTTTTTTTAATTTTAACATTTTATTTAAAATTTAACTTTCTTTACACCCAATCTTTCATATATGTAACATGAAAAAGGGTATACAACATTAATTTTTTTTGTAAATGTTAAAAATATTAAGTTTTAATTATAAAGTATGAATTGTTATACGTGTATTGCTCAGATTGTAAAAACTTGATCAATTGTATCCAGCGTTTTAATGTGTAATATAAAGAGATCTTTTGTGTATAGCATCTTATAGCAATATCAAAAATAGAGATACAAAATATGCATTTGTGTAGAAATAATGTACAATGTAAATAGACTGTAGATATGATGTCATATTATTTATTATGGATTTTTTGTCTGCTTAGAGTTTTGCTTAAAGTATCTTATTTATTAATTGATTTCAAGAGTATTAAATTCACTACATTTGCACTAGTCTAAAGATTGGTTCAAGTGGTGACCCCCCTAGGGCTTGTCTGGGAAAAGCTGTTTGATGTCAAAAGTAATCTTAGGATACATATAATGACATTTGTTTATTAATAAGAAAAAGGCTAGACAATAAAGAACTTTTCAGAGTTCAATGATTTCAGAACAAAAATGGTACTTAGCTAATAGCAGAGGAAGGCTGTTCATGAAAATGCTATGCTAAGCCCCTCCCTGAAGAAGCAAGGCACCTTTTTATTAAATTTAAACAGGTGATGGAGGTAAATTTTAATAGTTTGAATAGTATACTGGTATGTAAAATTACATTTTTGTCTTAGTGGTTGGGATTCAATAGGGAAGGGGAGGGGCATAGATTCTGGATCCATAGTAAATTATTAAATGTAATAATGTTATGATAGAAAAATAGCTGTGGTTTTGTTAAAACCATGTGTATATCTATCAGATTAAGAATATTTATAGGAGACGAGAAAGCATTTAGGATAGGAGAAATTTATATGTGATGGACAATCAATGTAGAATTATTTATAAATTATATATTTATTAAAGCCAGTTGAAGAAATTAATGGTAATCATTTTTGTCACAAAAGTTGCATTATTTCCCCATGTAAAATTATATATATGATCACAAAACATGTTCTTTGCTTGATCATGTGAAAGATTTCTATTTTTATTCTTGGCTCTGTCATTTAAAGAAAAAGAGATACAGTTTAAAAGATTTTTTCAAAGTTACAACAATAATAAAAAGCAATACATGCATATTTAATTGATCCAAAAATGGAATATCAGCAAATAGAAAGAACATTTTCAAAAATATGTTATATTTTGCATCTTCTCTTTGTTGAAATTCCCTTTTCATTTTCATCCATTATTGAAGGTCAAGGTCAGCAACAGTAATATGTATTCCTCTTGTTATGTATATATACAAGATTAGCGGCAGATCAAGAAATGTTTTAAAAGGGGGTTTTCTACCCACAGGAAAGGAGAAAGGTGCAGGTTTTAGGCTAATTTTGCCAAAAATCCACACTTAAATAATAAAATATCCTAGTAAAGAAAGGGGGTTCTTATCCTGGAAACCCTTTCTAGATCTGCCACTGTATACATACCAGAATGTGGGAGTGTTTGTTAACAAGTCACTGGTATGAACTGAGATAATTTTAAGTTAATTTCTGATTATTTTTCATTTGTGATAAGTTGCAATGACATTAATTCTTGTGCAGTTCACAAGGTCTTGTTCCTCTCCATAAATATGTGTTTAGATTCAATTTGTCAAACGAGAAAAAGAAGTAAATTGGATTTACCTTCATATTTAGGGGAATGGGGCAGGTCCCTGTGCACAGATTTATTGTTTTCATGTAGGTTTGTGTTTTGCCTATAGTTTATTTTTTGTTATTTTTTAGTGTTTTTTATGTTTACATAATGATTGTTAATTGTTAAATTATTGTTTAAAACTATGAAATTGTTCTTTGTCTACTGTAGAAGT